>CM042084.1:14471402-15071402 GCA_023512835.1 Taxillus chinensis | reverse complement strand
TAAGGCTTGACAGGATTGAAAAGGCATCTAAGGCCTGACAGGGATTGAAAAGGCATCTAAGGCCTGACGGAAATTGAAAAAAAGCATCTAAGGCTTGATAGGAATTGAAAAGGCATCTAAGGCCTGACAGGGATTGAAAAGGCATCTAAGGCCTGATAGGAATTGAAAAAAGCATCTTAGGCTTGACAGAATTGAAAAGGCATCTAAGGCCTGACAGGGATTGAAAAGGCATCTAAGGCCTGATAGAAATTGAAAAAAGCATCTAAGGCTTGACAGGAATTGAAAAGGCATCTAAGGCCTGACAGGATTGAAAAGGCATCTAAGGCCTGATAGAAATTGAAAAAAAACATCTAAGGCTTGATAGGAATTGAAAAGGCATCTAAGGCCTAATCGGGGAATTGAAAAGGCGTCTAAGGCCTGAAATGAAAAGGCATATAAGGCCTATTCAGGAATTGAAAAAGCATCCAAGGCCTAGACAAGGGTGCATGATTGTTGAAGAAGGTATATGGGCTCCCTCTACGAGTTCACTCAATGAGATCGCTCTACGAGGTTACCCGAAAAGAGTGGAAGTTTGTTCGAGTCTCAAAAGGGTGCTTTTAGAGCTTGGGGAAATTATATAAAAAAAAGTCTTGTAGAGTTAAACAAAGGAAGCTAGTAGGGCTTGATGAGAAGCTTGTTGCGGATGAGTTCTTGGGATTTTTAGAGGCAATGGCGTTCCTGAATTTGCAAAAAATGCTGAATGTATGCAATGATGCATGGAATGCAATGTGGTGTATGCATGTGAGACATAGTGAATGAAATGTGTTGCCAAGAACCCAATATGGGCTAGGGTTTTATTCTCAATATGGTCGGAGAGTTGATTGACATCCAACTTGTCGGGGAACTTTCTCTCTCTAATATGGATGGAGGGCTTGTTTGACTTAGCTTCACCGTATTGAGGAACTTGATTTGACGACTCCGTTGGGGATGTTGGCACTCGTGTTGAAGAGTTTGACTTGTTTGAGGTTTGAGCTTGGCCCTACTCATAAGGTAACGCCAAAGGAGCCTACTGGGGATTTAAAATGTTCTAATTAAATGTGACATGAAGACGATGAACATGCGTAGGGAAATAAAAAGGATTTTTGCTCGGTTTAATTCCACAAAACATATTTATATCATAGAAGGTGCCCCTTGTTATAATCTGATAAACGAATTACAAGTCTTTAAAACATAATGTACAAATTTGATTCGAGTATGCCTTAGGTTTGACCAGGTCTTCCACCGTTTGCCTATTGTTTTTTAGGATGGTGTTGTTTCCATTGTTTGCAAAGGACCCGGTTTTATGTGGTCTTGATCTTTTCGCCCTTCAGGATTTATTTTTGGCTTTGTATTTTACCCTTGGTGCCCTTTCAGGTTTTCACCAAGTCCACCTTTGTTCGCTTTTTTTATCTATTGTTGGAGCTTTGTATTTTACCCTTGGTGCCCTTTCAGGTTTTCACCAAGTCCGCTCATTGTTGTCATGCTTTATTCCTTCCATGTATCGGAAGAAAGATTAAGTAACTCCTCATTTGGACGAGAGAGTTAAGCATAAAACCTTTTCACCGCATCGCTATTCACTGGGTTAGGGAGCTCATCACCATCCATTCTGGCAAGGATTAACGCGCCTCCCGAGAATGCTTTCTTCACAACATATGGGCCTTCATAGTTAGGAGTCCACTTGCCTCTATGGTCATGTTGAATTGGTAATATTTTCTTGAGGATGTGATCACCCTCTTGAAATATTCTAGGCTTCACCTTTTTATTGTAGTCGTTCATCATTCTCTCGTTGATATAACCGACCTTTCGATTGCTTTGCAAGCGTTTGCCCTCGATTAAATTCAATTGTTCATAACGGCTTTGGACCCACTCTGCTTCTTCGAGTTGGGCATCCTTGAGTACTCGTAGGGAAGGTATCTCTACTTCGACAGGTAAGACGGCCTCCATACCATAAACCAAAGAAAATGGAGTTGCCCCAGTTGATGTTCGTACCGAGGGTGCGATAAGCATGCAAGGCAAATGGTAGCTTCTCATGCCAATCTTTGTATGTTTCCGTCATCTTTCTGATAATGTTCTTGATATTCTTATTGGCTGCTTCTACTGCTCCATTCATCTTGGGGCGATAGGGGGTCGAGTTGCGGTGTTGGATTTTGTATGTTTCGCACAACTTACCCATCATCCGACTGTTCGATTGGCATTGTCCGTTATGATTTGCTCAGGAAGGCCGTATCGACATATGATGTTGTTCCGCAAAAATTTAAGCACCACGGCTTGTGTGACATTAGCATATGACGCTGCTTCTACCCACTTGGTGAAATAATCAATGGCCACTAAGATAAAGCGGTGACCATTGGATGCTTTCGGAGATATTGGTCCAATAACGTCGATACCCCAGAGCGAGAATGGCCATGGGGAAACCATCACATGTAGCTTGGATGGAGGTACTTGGATCTTATCGCCATAAATTTGACACTTGAGGCATTTACGCACATACTCAATACAATCTTTTTCCATGGTGACCCAATAATAGCCCATTCGCATGATTTGTCTTGTTAATGCATGTCCATTTGCATGTGAACCGCATTCTCCTTCATGCACTTCTTTCATTATCTGTGTCGACTCTTCTTTTGCCACACACCGTAATAACACCATGTCATGATTTCGCTTATATAGAATGGGACCATCAAGGTAATAATTTGATGCCGACCTTCGGATATTTCTTTTATCAGACTCAGAGGCCTCCGCCGGGTATTCTTGCTTGAACAAATACTGTCTGATGTCATCATACCAGGGCTTTTCCTCGGTATTTCCTTCGATGGCCATATAATGTGAAGGAGCATCTTGTATGCGAATGTCGAAAGACTGAACTTCCAACTTTGTGTCTAGCCGAAGGAGGGAGGCTAGAGTCGCAAGTGCGTCAGGAATCTGATTGTACTCCCTGGGCATATGCTCAAATGTAATGTCTTCAAACTGTTCAGCTAACTCTGCGACATGCTTCCGATATGGGATTAATTTGTGGTTCCGAGTCTCCCATTCTCCCCTCACTTGAAAAATGATAAGCGCAGAATCACCAAACACTCGTAATTTTTTAATTCCTTTGCTAATTGCTTCTTGGAGCCCCATCACACGGGCCTCATATTCCGCCACATTGTTGGTACAAGGGAAGGTCAACTTTGCCGCCATTGGGAAATGTTCGCCTTTTGGAGATATCGGGGATGGCCCCAATACCGTGTCCCAAAAGACTAGAAGATCCATCAAACCACATAGTCCACATGTCCGATACTTGGCAAGAATGATGTTGATGTACTCATCCTGGAAAGCCAATAGTCATAGGCTCATAATCTTCTAATGCTCGTCCGCCAAGTAATCGGCTATTGCACTTCCTTTTATGGCTTTCCGAGGCACGTAGATGATATCATATTCGACAGGATCAACCGCCACTTGGCGATTCTTCCAGGAGATGGAGGGTTTTTCCAAGAGATATTTGAGTGGATCATGCTTGGAGATCAGCCATGTAGTATGATAAAGAGTGTATCGCCTCAATCTTCTTGTTATCCAAACAAGGGCACAACATGCCTTTTCCAATGGTGTATAGTTTTCTTCATTGATAGTGAACTTCTTGCTAAGATAATAAATGGCCTGCTCCTTCTTGCCTGTAGAATCATGTTGCCCTAAGACACAACCCATTGAGGACTCCTGAATAGTCAAGTATAAGATCAAAGGTCTGTCTGGTACTGGTGGGACCAAAACAGGTGGATTGGACAGATATTGTTTGATCCTGACAAAGGCTTCTTGACACTTGTCATTCCAACATCTGGATTGTTCTTCCGTAATGTCTTGAAGATGGGTTCACATGTGGTCACAATTGTGAAATGAACCGAGCAATGTAGTTCAATCGCCTGAGGAATCTTCTAACCTCCTTGATGGTTCGTGGTGGGGGCATCCCTTGGATAGCTCGAACTTTGTCTGGGATCAATTTCCACTCCTTTTTGGCTCACAACAAAACCTAAAAGTTTTCCGACATGGCTCCAAAAGTGCATTTTTCGGGGTTCAATTTGAGCCGATATTTTCAGCTGTTGTTGAAAAGTTTACGGAGTACTTCAATATGATCTTCAGTGCTCCGCGATTTGGCTATCATGTCATCCACATATACTTCGACCTCTTTATGCATCATATCATGGAATAGGGTCACCATGGCTCGTTGATAAGTTGCCCCGCATTCTTCAGGCCAAACGGCATCACATTATAACGGAATGTGCCCCAAAGTGTCGTAAACGTGGTCCTCTCCTTGTGTTCGGGGCCATACGAATCTGATTGTAGCCTGAGAAGCCATCCATGAATGAGAATAGGGCATGTTTTGCTGTGTTATCCACTAGTGTATCAATATGAGGAAGCGGGAAGTTGTCTTTCGGACTAGCCCAATTCAAATCTCGATAATCAACACACATGCGAACCTTGCCTCCTTTCTTTGGTACTGGTACAACATTGGCCACCCATTCTGGATAGTGGAAGACACTTAGAAAACCTGCGTCCCATTGCTTTCTGACTTCTTCTTTAATCTTCAATAGCATCTCCGGTCTCATTCTTCGCAATTTCTGCTGTACTGGCTTGCACTCTGGCTTTACTGGTATGTGGTGCTGCACTATGTCGGTGTCTAATCCAGGCATATCTTGATATGACCAAGCAAAAACATCTATGTAGCTTCTTAATAGCTCAATTAATTGCTTCTTGACATTGGCAGCTATCAAGGACCCTACCCTCAATTCTTTTGGTTCCGTTGTCGTCCCCAAATTCACCGTTTCTACTGGGTCTTCACTTGGAATGGGTAAACGATCGTCCCTTTCCAATAGGCGTATGATCTCTCCCGGTAGTTCGGGTGTCTCCTCTACCTCATTCTCATCAGCTTCAAACACTGGCTGCTCCCAGTTTGGACTTTGGTCAAACCTTAGGCATCTCGTTTCACTTTCGCATACGATGTTCTCATTGACATTGTGATACCTGCTTATAAGAGAATGACAAGTTGGTAACCAAATATGATATGCATATGTCATGAATGGAATGCACCATGAAAGATTTGAAGAAACACATTTTATTGGAAATCTTTTAATAAAAACAAATGTTCACAGCTTCAAAAGACATTAAAATAGAAAACAGTAAATCCCAGTGACCCCTTAAGCATTACATTATGGGGAGGTCCAGGCTGGTCCAATTGTTTAATGGTTGGTTGGAATCTCTCGTACACCAGAGCCATCTCGCTCGGTGCATGCTCGTCCCATGTCCAAGGCAGCTACAATCCTTGTCTCGGGCTCAGGTTGACTCTTGTGGATAAACCCTCCAGTCCGGAATGTAACATGTAAGGGGGGAAAGCTCCTCTTTCCCTCTTGTATTGGCCTTTTCTCGCAACTTTGCCATTCCCGATTTCCTTCTTTTTGGCAGCTTCCCTCTGTCTGTCACTCTTGTAGGCATGTAACTTATCCCAAACTTCTCGGTATTTTCTTGAATGGTCAATGGTTTTTGATTCCTTGAGCCTTTGGGCCTAATCCTTGCCCTGGTTTGTACCCTGTTTGATCATTGTGGCCGCAATCATTCTTGCAGCCTTCGAGAGATAATGGTTTGGGGCAAAAGTGACATTCACCATCTCAAATGCCCGATAGGAGCATTCTGGAACATCCTCATTGTTTTCAATATAGGGACTGATGCTGGCTTGGTGACAAGGAAACTTGTCTCTCCAGATATGCAAATGAGTTGGTCTCCCATTGCAAATTTCATCTTTTGGTGGAGGCTTGATGGCACTACTCCTTGCCATGTGGATCCAAGGCCTTCCCAACAAACAACTATAATAGGGTGTAATGTCCATCACCTGAAATTCTACCATAAAGGTAGCTGGTCCAATCCATAGTGGAATGTCTAGGGTTCCCACCACGTCACGTTTTCCTCCATCGAATGCTCGTACCTTCATTGTGCAAGGGCGCATATAGGATGCGTCGACCGGCGTTGTTGCAGTATATGTAAAGGCATAATGTTCAAAGCAGAGCCGTTGTCAATAAGAACTCGGGCTATGGTGTGCTCCTTACACTTGACGATAATGTGCGAGCTTTTATGTGTCCCTTCCCTTCCTGGGGGCAGCTCGTCATCTCCAAAGTCGATGACGTTGTCCATAATGAGGTTACTAGTGAGTCCATCCACATTCGCCACCGGGATGGTTGGAGGAACATAGGCTTGGCTTAGAACCTTCATTAGTGCTTCCCGGTGAGGTTGGGAATCCATCATTAATGAGAGCAACGAGATGCGAGCCTGGTTGTCGACTTAGCTGATCCACAATGTTATATTCGCTTTGTTTCATAAGTTTCAAAAATTCTGTGGTCTCTTCTTCGATGACCGGTGCTCCTTTCTTTGTTGCTTCCAGTGTTGGCTCAATATCGGGTTCTACAGGTTTTTCTTTCCTTGCTTTGTCGGCCATATCGGGGCATATGCCCGACCGCTCTGGTTTTCTTTTTACTGCGGTGGCTCCTTGGATTACTTCACGGCTATAGTTCCATGGGACCGTTTTATCCGTCTTGTAAGGGAAAGGGGTAGGAACTCGTATGGTGAGGGGTGTAATTCCATGAGGCAATTGCGGGATCTCTGTTTTTGCTTTCTTGTCCGGCACCAGATTTGCATTATGTATAGTGAGAGGCCCGATTCTATGTGGTAATAGTGGGATTTCCTGGAGTCTTCACGTTCAAGATAAGGGGTGTTGGCACCCATGATGGTTTGCATGACATATCTCCTTGGATCATATGGCTTTGATTGTCCGTATCTTCTCTTGAGAATTCGATTATCCTTTGATCCATCGGTTTTGCACCACCTCGGAAAACTCACTACATTCTTCGATGTCATGTCCCCGCGACATCTGGTGGTATGGGCATTGTTTTTCCATATGTACCCCATTCTCTCGCTTCGATGTGTCTTTGGCTTGTACATATCCATGTTCTTGTAGCAACCGAAACAAATACACCTTTTTCATATGTATTTGTGAGGCCTTCTCCAATCGTCCTTCGTTCTCGATACTAGCTACATTATTAGAGTGTTCTGGGAGAGGGTTGTTGTTCACATTTGGCGTCCCCGTCATTGTGGAAAAAATCTAACCAATTTGCATCTTTCAAAGCTTGGACCTTCCTTTTGAATGCTATGCGCTTTTCAATATCATGTCCTACTCCTACCAGAGATGATACACACATCTAAGCATCCGGTTTGTACCAAGCCGGGGAGGAGACCTTATTTCTCCCAAGGGTGTAGGGAGTACCAACCTTGCTTCTAAAAGCTTGGGATATAATTCCGCATATGTCATTGGAATTGCATCAAACTCTTGCCGTGGCCGACGAGGGGCCTGATTTGATCCTCGCATGTTGGGTTTGGGCCCTTGGTTGCCCCCGCCCTTGGAATGCGGGTCTAGGTCCTTCCGGAGCCGACGCCTCTTGGTTGCTCTTGGTATGGCGCTCTTGGTTGAAATGGGTTTGGTGCCATTGGATATGGAAATGGGACCCCTCCTTGTGGCAAATAGGCGTGAATTGGGGAGCAGGAGCGGCAAAAGGTAGGCAGCCACTGGGGATCCTCTGTAGTACCCCGGGTGCTTGGTAGAATGTCGGTTGTATTGTTGGGTGCGATTGATATACTAGGTTGGTCTCATTTTCCTTCTTCTTTGCTGGTGGTTGAAACCTTTTTGATGCCTCGGCCACATCACCCTTTAGCTTCCCTCCTTTAATGCCACTTTCAACACGTTCACCGGATGCGACCAAGTCTGCAAAGTTGCTAGAGACGTTGCCAATCAATTTCTCATAGTAAACACCTTTTAGCGTGTTGATGAAAAGAGTAGTGAGTTCTCTTTCTCGTAAGGGGAGGTTGGACCTCCACACTCTCTCTCCATCTCCGTGCATAATCCTTGAAGCTTTCGTCGGATCCCTTTTCTAAAGACTCGCAGGTTAGTCGGTCCAATGCTAACTCGACGTGCTTATATTGAGCCAAGAAAGATATGGCCAATTCTTTCCAAGTCTTGATACGGCTGCCATCCAACCGAAAGTACCACGGAGGGATGCCCCAGCTAGGCTTTCCGGAAACAATGCGTAAGGAGCTTGTCTTCACTCGCGTAGTCGCCATCTTTTGACAATACATGACTAGGTGTGTCTTCGGACAACAGGTTCCATTGAATTTCTCAAACTCCGCATCTTGAATTTCGGTGGCAAGACCACTCCCGCACTAAGCATAAGTCTTGTGGGCTAATCATGCCATAGTTATCGATGCCTTCTACAAATTTTTCAATCTTTCCTCCAATCGTCTTAAAGTAGGAGAGTCAACATTCTCCTTCGGAGTCGGGGAACCCACTACTTCCATTACATTTCCTATAGGCATAGTACAATGAATCTGATTTGGAGTAGGGAGTTGTGTCATGGCAGGTGATATGTGGGTGCCTGACTTGGATCCGGATTAGGTGGTAGAACTGCCCTTCCGCCCCTGTTCTTGTTGGTGATTTGAGGTTCCTCTTGCCGGTTCCTTCGCCATCACCTTGGTAAGCATTTCCATTATTGCGACATTTGCCCTCGTAGGGCTTGTCGTGGACTGCTCCAACCCCATGAGTCTGTTTTTCTTCTTCCTCCGCCATTGGCTGGCGGCGGTGGTACTTGATCGCGCCGGGATCCGAGGTTGTAAGAGTGCGCAATCCTGGAGAAAAGCGGCTACCGACCTGGAATAATGTAATTTTTACTTGATTTTCAATTTTAATATGCATGTATGCATGAACGACTATGTGATAGGTTAGAGAAACAAATAACTTTATTCCAAACATTTGCAAACAAACACACAAGATAATGCGAAATGCCATGTAGATGAGATCTATGGCTATATGATCTTAGGGCAAACTTCCAATCATCTCCTAAGTAGCACGACGCCTTTTCCTCTCGGGGTGGTCGCTTTCCTCGCTCTTCCTCCTTCGCTCCATTATGGTCTCGACTGCTTTTTCCTCAATCAGAATCATTGAAGAGCTCCTTCTAGGGATGCTTCTAGCCTTTGATCTCGTTGTCCGAGATTCCGATTCTCTTGGAGGATCGCCTCATGTCCGTAGTCAATCGTGGCTTGTGTTGTGCCCTCCAGATACGTATGCCGGATAAACACCAGATTTTGGACCGTTGGGTTGGATCTTGTGTGGGATGGACCATGCCCGATACATCTTTTTGCCTTTTCCTGTAGCATGGTTTTATCATAGGTGAAGTCACAATCTTCCATTCCAAAGAGAATCGGATAATCTGATACGCCTAACTTGTCTTCCGCCCCGGAGTGGTGCATATGCGGTGCCTCCCCAAGGGCCTAAAAGTGGAACCCAATTGTAGTCCCCGTTGCTATATGTCATGGAGACTACCGGCATCCAGGGAGCACCAAGTAATGTCGCCTCGTGAGGTTCTCTAACTTCTTCCTCCGACTTCAAAGCCTTTTGGTAAGCTCCACTTGACGCTGCATAATATCCAATAGTGTCGTGGCTGGCACTCGATAAACAAAGATGAAAACGAGGAACAATACAAGGAAAATGACCCCGTAACCATGTGCATAGAAGAGGCAGCACCCCCATGAACTTCCCGAGCCCGTACTCCTCGGATAAGTAAGAGATCGAATGGTTTCGGCCAATATAGCAGGAGTGGGGTCACATCCTTTTGAGTACTTGTCGAACCAAATCCACAATGCTCCGTCGATGTGGGACGGATCCTTGGGAAGATTATTAGCCCGATATGGCTATTGTAAGTAATTAGTGCGTCTACTACATTGCGGTCTGCATCATTTCGTTATCGTTGCCCATGAAAGATATTCTCGCCCACCATATTTTGTGGCATCGGTGAGTCCCAACCGGTTCCCATTATCTCGTAAAATGCTCTTTGACATGATTTTCTCGGGCTCGTAAATAAATCTTCATGTTGTTTTCTACTGGGATATCCAACAATCTTCTGATTCTTCTATGGTAGGAACAAGATCTATCCGTTTGAAGTCGAAGCATCGCCGTCGAGGGTCCCAGAAATAGATTGATGCTCCAAGCATATCTTTGTCGACTAGTAGCTCAGTTACTTATGGAGCAAATCTCTAAAACTGTTGTGTATAGATGTTTTTTCCTTTCGTCCACCATTTATGCCATATAGTCTCTAATTCTTTGGTGTAGTCTAACCGATCTTTATGATAACCCGCTACGCCTTACATGCCTTTCTTGAAAAATCTCCAGCGACTCAATGTCCCGGATGCTTGGGGCTGTCACTGTGACGCCTTCTTGTCATTAAGGCCTTTTAGGAGATGACTGAACGTTGCCATGTGCCTATGTGAATGTTATGTTATGCATAATGACATGTTAGGATGACAGCTTTAAAATATCAAGGTATCCGTACAAGAAACAAAAACAGTATTAAGGCAAGTAATTTGTACAAGAGATGCTTTTAACAACTACCCCCAAAAACGAGGTTAGCGTGGTATTGAATGATCAAACAACATGTGGGTTTAATGCCCCTAGTGGGCCTTACTAATCCTATCTTATTCATTGGTCCCCAAGCTTCCTCTATAGAGGGCTCCGTACACCATGGGATTTACCGGAGGGGGCCTTAAAAGGACCTTCAAGTTTGAGTGAGGAGTTCGGGGCCTCTTTGCGGATAATGATCAACGCGGTAGGGACCTTACTAAAACTCGCTAACCTAAATGGTGAGATAAACCCTTGGTATAGGGTTATGCATGGATGCAACAAGTAGAAACAAGAAATCATAACTATCATGTCATTTCAAAGTATATACATCATAACCAACTTGCTAACAAGCACAAATATATACAATTAAGAAACAAAAGCAACCTCCACTCTTAATGCAGGCCCAACTCTCTACAATTATATTAAATCCCCAAAGAGTAATAATATCAATGTTGGAATCGGGCACAACCCAAATGATAAAATATGTAGAGTCGCCACCAAGTGGTTTTGGGGTACGGTTTGATACTCTACCTTGAGTAGTTAAGATGTGGTCGTGTTACTGAAGATGGGTTCGGGAGTTGGTTACGTGTTGGAAAGGTTTTAGACCTCACAACGCCTTTTTAGGTACTGTCTTAGGAGGAGGAGGTTTCTATTTGTTTTTTTTTTTTTTTTGTTTTTGTTTTTTTTTTGTTTTTTTCTTTTTATTTTTTTTTTTTATTTTTTCATTTTTATTTATTTATTTATTTTTTAAATCACATTTAATCTAAATCTAATACTCAAAATTTTATTTTAATCCATATATGCTAATTAATTAATATTGGGCTTAATTACTCTTACTTTCATTGAAAGCTTTAATTATTAAATTTAAAAGTTAAAGGTTAAATTTAATTATCATAATCTAAGTACTAAATTATTTAAATTAGCTTTAATTATTTACTAAATTTTAAATATGAAAATTAATTTTACAACATGGTAACCAATGTTGACACCGACAACAAGCCTTGGTATCAAGATATCAAAATAAAGACGTCCCAAAGACTCATATCCTAGGGGCCTGCATGCTTAAAAAAGAAACATCCGACGCGCAAGCATCAATTACTTCTCGACTCGGTTCAATCTGTAGTGTATGCAACCATAACCAAGTTTTATTACGGGCTAGGACAAAGATGACAGCTCGGGTCACCAATGAGGTTCACAACGGCGACCATGGATCTCATGCAAATAGGCATACACTAACTAGGCAGATCATGAGGATGGGCTACTATTGGGTTACTATGGAAAAGGATCGCATCGTGCATGTGCGTAAATGTCTTAAATGCCGATTTATGGGGATCGCATTCAAGCACCTCCATCTAAGTTACACGTGCTTACATCTCCGTGGCCATTTGCATTGTGGGGCATGGACGTCATTGGGCCCATATTCCCAAAAGCCTCCAATGGACATAGATTCATTCTTGTAGCCATCGACTATTTCACTAAGTGGGTCAAGGCAGCCTCCTACGTCCAAGTCACTCAGTCAAGAATCACTAAGTTTGTCCGCAACAACATCGTGTGCCGCTATGGGCTCCCGTAGCACATTATAACATATAATGCTGCCAATCCCAATAGCGGATGATGGACAATTTGTGTAACAGCTCAAAATCGACATCGCAACTCTACACCTTACCGTCCTCAAATGAACGGAGCGGTAGAAGCGGCAAACAAGAATATCAAGAACATTATCCGAAAATGACCGAGACGTACAAAGATTGGAGCGAGAAACTCCCATATGCACTACATGCCTATAAACCACAATCCGGACTTCAACTGGGGCAACGCCATTTTCCTTAGTTTATGGCATGGAGGCCGTTTTACCGGTGGAAGTAGAAATCCCATCTCGAGGGTGCTCATGGATGCCAAGCTAGATGAAGCCGAATGGGTTAAGAACCGTTTCGAATAGTTGAACCTAATTGACGGGAAACGATTCACGGCGGTTTGCCGAGGTCGACTTTATCAAAAGAGAATGATGGCTAGCTTCAACAAAAAGGTGCGACCAAGGGCATTTCAAGAAGGAGACCTGGTCCCGAAAAAGATACTACCAATACGACTTTGATCACGAGGGCAAATGGACTCCAAATTATGAGGGGTCGTATGTTGTAAAAAGAGCATTCTCGGGTGGTGCACTCGTCCTCACCAAAATGGATGGAGACGAACTCCCGAACCCTGTAAACAAGTGATGCCGTAAAGAAATTTTATGTTTAGTTTCCGTTCTTGTACCAAAGTGGATTTAAAATTGTCATTTATTAAAAGAATTCTCCATGTTCTTAAACCTTTCATATATCCTTATTTTCCAAGAAGGGAGCTTTTCCCCCGAGAAAGAGACAAAAAAAAAGGGGCACCAAAGGGCCAAAAAAAAACAGAGCCTTCTCATCTTTCAAAAGAACTCCAAACAGGTCATTCACTATTGAGTCCAAATCTCACGCTCATCATCTCCTTCATATAAATGACAACAAAAAATTCATTTTGGTACAAAGACAAGGAAGTCGCAGCTAAGAGGCGGACTTGGTGAAAACCCGAAAGGGCGCTAAGGGTAAAATACAAAGCTCAGAAAAAGAGAGAAGGATTAAAGGCGGACTTAGTGAAAACCCGAAAGGGCACTAAGGGTAAAATACAAAGCCAAACAAAAGGACCAGGATCCAAAGTCACCTAAAGCAGCTCTAATAGAATCTCAAGCACCTCGGAGGGATTGATCGGTTACTCCACATCAAAGGCTGGCCTATGAATAAAGGATTGGTCATGTTTTGAGCACACTTTGATCAACTTTGTAAACCAATATCTTAAAAAATTATCATTCTGTTTTTATAAAAAGGAAGATTTGTTAAACTCTTATGATAATGCATGAGTCATGTTGTGTATGATGATGTACTTTTCTCAAAATTCTTTTTCAAAATTCCTTTTTTTAAAAAAAATTCCCCAAGCAGAGTTTTCTTGAACATTCCATGCATGGGGATATCAACATGCGGAAAAGATGGAGCCCCGGTCTCTTGGAGCAAAGAGAGAACAAAAAGCACAAGTCATCCACTGGCCTCTTTCCCGACAAAGGAGAAGGATTCATAAACTTAATCATAAAGTCACATACATTCACGCATCTTCATGCATCATTAGCATATATCCTAGCATGTTTGTTCTTCTTACTCACAGGATTATCCGTATATCAGAATGCCATGAGGATTCATCTCATGATCTACCAACAGTTAAGCTTCAAAGACAGATGAGGACTCACCCTCAACAAACAGAATTCCCTTTCAAAATCAAGGAACTAAACTCGGCAGACCTAGATCGTAAGCCCAAGCATAACTCTTGAGTGGTAATCTCGTAGAGCGATCTCTTAGAGTGAACTCGTAGAGGGAGCCATGATAGAGTCACCTATCCATAGCCCAAGATGCTACCTCACTATCATTTGACCCAAGATGTCACCCTCATAGCCCAAGAAGCTATTCGGCCCAAGAAGTTAATCGACCCAAGATGTCACTCAAAATCGACCCAAGATGTCACTCATTTTCGACCCAAGATGTCGTCTCATAGCCCAAGAAGCTATATGGCCCAAGAAGCCACTCTCATAGCCCAAGAAGCTATTTGGCCCAAGAAGCCACCTTTATAGCCCGAAACGCTATTATTCGGCCCAAGAAGCAACCCTCATAGCCCAAGAAGCTAATCGACCCAAGATGTCACTCATTTTCGACCCAAGATGTCGTGTCATAGCCCAAAAAGCTATTCGGCCCAAGAAGCCACCCTTATAGCCCAAGAAGCAAATCAACCTAAGATGTCATATCATAGCCCAAGAAGCCACCCTCATAACCAAAAATGCCGCATCAATCTCATAGCAATGCCAAACTCCAAGGAGATCTAACCATTCAAAATGGGTATTTGGTTATCTTTGTACATCATTTGTATACAAACAATGCACAAAGAGGGGCAGCTGTTGTACCCCATTTTGACCAGGTTAGATCGCAACCGTACTTGGCAAAGGACCACTAAGTGATAGAGGATAACATTCGGAGAATAACGCACTTGACCACACTTGATTCCGAGGAGAAATGAAAGGATTATGATAAAAATACCAAGTTGAATTGGACAACCGGTGGGCAGCCCGCTATTTTATTAACAACTTCCCCAATACTTGTCGTAATCCAACAAAGTCAATTGAATTGATTAGATAACACCTTTATCTATCATTTCCAATTGGTTTGAGAATATTCCGGGTTGTATTCAATTAGTTATGATTTTTCAAAGTTGGCAACCAAACCTTGTGCAAATTTGGGGGAGACAGCTAGTGCACAGCGCACTATTTTACCAATAACTTTCTCAATACTCATTGGATCTGAACAAAGTTAATTGCATTAGTTAGATAACATCTTTATCTATCATCTCCAGCTGGTTTGAAGGTAATCCGAGTTCTATGCAATTAACTATGAATTTTTGAATCGGACGGGCAGAATGCTCACTTTATCATGTACCTCTGTGCGGTATTTCCCACTTTTCTCCTAAATGGATGATCCTTTTGGAGTGATTCCAATTTCAGAAGATAGATAACAGAATTTCGAGCAAAACAAGACTAATTTGGCCTTAATCCGAGCTCTGTGGAGAAAGTTATGAATTTTTGAAGTTGCCCCAGAAATCTGCCAATTTTCCACGAATTTTGGTTCTTCATATGCATGTTTGTCCCACATTGCCAATTTTGCTTCTCCTTCGCCCAGTATATATACAAAGGCATTCTCCTAACACAGCAAGTGATAACAAGAGAGGCCTAAGGAAGCCCAAGTAGAGGCGCCACGTGGCGACCGAGCCCACACACGGAAAATTTTGGGGAAACCCAAATCCGGTGGTCAAACTTGGTCAAATCCGGACTAAGCCCAAATCCGGCGGTCAAACTTGGTTAAATCCGGACTAAGCCCAAATCCGGGCTAAGCCCAGATCCGGTGGTCAAACTTGGTCAACTGATGCGGAATAAGGACTTACTGATCCGGACTAAGCCCAGATCCGATGGTCAAACTTGGTCAACTGATGCGGAGTAAGGACTTACAGATCCGGACTAAGCCCAAATCCGGTGGTCAACTGATGCGGAGTAAGGACTTACTGATCCGGACTAAGCCCATATCCGGTGGTCAAACTTGGTCAACTGATGCGGAATAAGGACTTACAGATCCGGACTAAGCCCAAATCCGGTGGTCAAACTTGGTCAACTGATGCGGAGTAAGGACTTACTGATACGGACTAAGCCCAGATCCGGTGGTCAAACTTGGTCAAATCCGGACTAAGCCCAAATCCGGTGGTCAAACTTGGTCAACTGATGCGGAATAAGGACTTACAGATCCGGACTAAGCCCAAATCCGGTGGTCAAACTTGGTCAACTGATGCGGAGTAAAGACTTACTGATACGGACTAAGCCCAGATCCGATGGTCAAACTTGGTCAAATCCGGACTAAACCCAGATCCGGTGGTCAAACTTTGTCAACTGATGTGGAGTAAGGACTTACAGATCCGGACTAAGCCCAAATCCGGTGGTCAAACTTGGTCAACTGATGCGGAGTAAGGACTTACTGATGCGGACTAAGGCCACTGATCCGGAATAAGCGCAGATCCGGGAGGTCAAACTTGGTCAATCGATGCGAGTAAGGACTTACGATCCGGACTAAGCCCAGATCCGGTGGTCAAACTTGGTCAACCGATGCGGAATAAGGACTTACTAATTCGGACTAAGCCCAGGATCCGTGGTCAAACTTGGTCAACCGATGCGAATAAGGACTTGCGATGCGGACTAAGGCCACTGATCCGGAATAAGCGCAGATCCGGAGGTCAAACTTGGTCAAATCCGAGCTAAACCTATTGATGCGGAATAAGCTCATTAGTGCGGAATAAGGACTTGTTAATACGGAATGAGGACCTATTGATGCGGAATAAGGCCACCGATCCTAATAAGCCTAGATCCGGAGGTCAAACCTGGTCAATAATTTTGAAAAACTCCAAAATAGCTCCTCTACAGGTCCGGGAGTGACTCCAAAGCATCGGGACTCCGAAAATTCTTTTTAAGTGCATTAAATGCCAGCGTGTCTCGGAACCCTCTTTTTAAGCGTGGGAATTGAGGAGTCTCCAAATATTACATTCAAATGTCTCGAACTCCATTTTTGAGCATAGGGACAAGACCTCCGTAATTAAATGTCATTTTCCTCGGGACATCACAAGTTAACCCTGGGGGATTGCATAACCATTAATTCCCAACGGCTCCAATACATCCGGAAATGCATTCCGCCCTTACCCACCAAAGCGTCCAGGTACAACAGAGGATTAAATAATCTCAAACAATTTATTTATTTTCAGCACTGGGACTCCTTTTTCAAAGCACGAGAACTGGAATTATTGTAAATTGCTTGGGAACCGAGAATTCCATTTCCGAAGTCATTAATTCATTGGAACAATGTAGTTGACTCATGGGGACCGTAAGGCATCCAATAAATGCCGAGGCACGGGCCGTCTCCCTGGGATTCCTATAAATAGGCTGCCCCAAGAGGCAAGGGAGAGGCATCAATTATCAAGGATCGAGGAGGTTATTCTGGAGAGAGACTTTCGACTAAATTTCCGAGAGATAAAAACAGGGGGAGAGAGAGAGAGTATCCTGGGAATCACAAAGAGAGATATACTCATTTTCTAAGGGAAAAAGCACCCAGAATCACTGTTCGTCTTCACGGGGAGGAGCCGACACTTGGAAAAATTCTTTTTTTAACCTTTGTGCTTTCAGGAAACTCTTTGAAGGCATTACTCGAAGGAAAAGGGGCTCCCACCGCATCATTTTCTTTCCTTCAGGTTCTTTACTTTGTTTATTTATTAAATTGTTCTTTTTTTTTTTAAGTTCTTTCTCTGCGTTGTTTTCAAAAAATAAAACCCCAAAAACGTCTCTATTTATTTTAATTATTTCTTAGAGTTTAAAAAACGAAAACACAAAAAAAAACTTCTTGTATCTCTCTTTTCCTTTATTATTTTCAAAAAATAATAAAATGTAAAAAAAACAAAACTCAAATCTCTTCAGAAAAATTTAAACAAGGCCTGGGCGGTCATGAGGGTTGAGCCCTAGATGCTCACATCCTAGTCTGCCTGGCCAATATCAATTATGGCGATATTTTCTTATTTGAATTCAAATTGCTTTTGTTTTCTTTTCTAAAAAAAGGAAAATTACTTTTGTTTTCTTATAAAAATGCAATCTTGTCACCGGGCCTAGATCCCACATTCTTTTTCTAAAATTAGAATGTCCCTTTTTATTTACTTTATTAAAATCTTTTTCTTTGTTGTTTTAAGGCCTAGATCCTAAAATCTTTCTTTTTCTTAAAATATAAAATACAAAAACTCTTTTTTTAGAATAAATAATAGAGCAAGCAAACACTCATAGATCAAGACTAGGTACCAATTGTGGGCATTGTGGGTGTGCAAGAATTTTTCTTCCTTCCCCACACGTAACCGACTCCCGAACCTAATTCTCTGGAACCATAGACCTTTCTTTTTCTAGGTGCCCAATCACACCTTTAATTTGTTTGGTGGCGACTCTGTGTTTTCCTTTTCTTTAATGGTTTGTGCGAGCCTTGTGCAGGGATGACTCTAGGATCAACTGAATGAACTAGCATGGAGTCCTTTCACAAAAGCCAGCAACGAGCCCGGTCAAAAACGGGTGATGACACTATTTACATTGCAACCTATACCCATCTACACACATTTAAGTGTATACTTAAGTTACAATGTAAATAACGAAATACCCCCCCATTTGGATTCAAAGAAAAATACTAGAAAAATTAATTCCTACTATTTCAAAATGTGAAAATTGGGTTTTAGTGTAAAATCTCGGAAAAACCTAAAAGTTCGTAGTGGTGAATTTTTGGAAAGTGGGGTTAGACATCTCGGAAAAATCCCCAAAAATCAGATTATCTTATTTATGCTATGGGAACCCAATGCCGGGACTTTTAATTTCAAGAAAATAGTCGCTATGGGTACTTCCTTCATAAATCAAGGATTGAGGATTTACTTATGAAGACCGGCTACGCTTTCAAAGGAAATGTTGAGAATGACATGCCATACTAATGTTAGTATGTTGATGTGAGGTATTGGGGCATGGACTTCATGACTTGTTTGAGTTCTCACCGTGATGCACCGATGGTGCTATGTGGTTGACGTGGCAGGCATATGAACCGATGGCGGGCCTGTGTGGCGGCTGTGGCCGGGCATATTGCGCCGTGGACAAGCTAAGGCCTGAGTTGAGCCATTGAGCTCGTGGAGCTAGGGCCGAGTGCCCTGAGCCGGGATCCCATGGAGGATCGTGGACAAGTTGTCCTGATGTTTGTTGCAGGTCGAGTCCTGATGATTGTGCACACTACACGGTGCATGAGTACACCGAGCATATAGTATAGACTTATATGTGTTGCATGATGTGGAGTGTTAGGGTCACCTACTGAGCTTGTCGCTCACCCCTACTTGTTGTTTACCCTTTTCAGGTGTGACCCGAGACTAGTGGAGGACTTTCTTCCAGGAGGACGCCCACTACTCTGATATATGATACAGTTATATTCTGTATTGTTTTATGTGATATCTCGGACATGGGTCCGTGGACAGTTGTATTTGCATACTGTATGATGTGATGTCTGTATGACTGTTTGACTCTTTGTATGCATGATGATATATGGGAAAGTACAGGATTACCCTTGATGTATGACTGTACAGGGTTGCATATTTGAGACAGCACCTGCGGTGTAGTCTCTTTTGGTGCTAGTCACCAACCCCTTGACCTTTCGAGTGCGGACAAGGGGAAGTCATGTACCCGGTTCCGGGTTCCCTGGAATTCGGGGGCGTGACATCTTCGATCAACTTAAAGGCGCTCAATACTTCTCAAAAATTGACCTTCGATCAGGTTACCATCAATTAAGGGTGAAGGAGATGGACATTCCCAAGACAGCCTTTCGAACGAGGTATGGCCACTATGAATTCATCGTAATGCCTTTCGGATTGACCAATGCCCCCGCAATATTCATGGACCTTATGAATAGAATATTCCATGACTTCTTGGACAAGTGTGTCGTTGTTTTCATTGATGACATACTTATTTACTCCAAGAGTCGCGAAGAACATGAAGAGCATTTAAGGAGCGTACTGCAAACCTTAAGGGAGAAAAAACTATATGCCAAATTCAGCAAATGCAAATTTTGGTTATCACAAGTCGCATTTTTAGGACATATTGTCACTCATGAAGGCATCTCCGTGGATCCTGCAAAAACAAAGGCAATAGAAGACTGGCCAAGACCCAAAACAGCAACGGAGGTTCGTAGTTTTCTCGGACTCGCAAGCTATTACCGAAGGTTCGTACAAAACTTTGCGAGACTGGCAAGCCCATTAATAAAGCTGACTCGTAAGGGTGCTAAGATCGAGTGGACCACGAAGTGTGAGGAAAGCTTTCGAGAACTAAAATGGCGCCTAGTTAGTACACCTGTGCTGGCACTACCTTCAGGAGGAGAAAACTTCACAATTTATAGCGATGCATCGAAGGAAGGACTTGGTTGTGTGTTAATGCAAAATGGTAAAGTAATTGCCTATGCATCACGACAACTAAAGACCCACTGTTAGCAATTCCGCAAGCGTACGGATCGTTACAAGTAATAAAGTGGACTCAAAGTCCGGATGTCGAACCCACAAGGAAAGTGATCAAGTAAAAAGCTCATTTTGTAAATCCATGATGTATTTGAAGTTGGTTTTGTATTATTAGCACTTTGAATGTTGTAATTTAAATAAACAAAGCAATGTAAATGATCTTATGGGAGAAAATAGGGATTTGGATGTCAATCAATGTAATTAATTAATCTCTTGTTCTTAAGGCATATTAATTCAAACTTCCCCTTTTTGTTTAAAACCCAACACCTTTGCATGTACTAGCCTCTTTCGAGTGATCTAGCCGTGTGTATACCCTAGCTTGGGGAACGGGCAACCCATTATGTGCTTAAGTTGTTTGAGTGTAGATTGGCATCACACCAACCCTAACTAGGTTACAAGCAAGATTATCGGCTTTCGCAAATTATAATCTTAGCAAGTCAAGTCTCTTAACTATCCGGTTATCAATGTCTTCTTTCGATCCATAATTGATTAACCTTATACAAGATTTAAGGTGGCCGAACTTAAATCTCACATGCTAACTCAAAAGACTTGATAAACATAACAGGGAATTTCAAATTAACTAACCAAAAGAAAAGGAATTAAAAACTTACATCAAATCCATCCTCCTCCCATAGAGGTTTAAGCTACCATAGCAAATAAGAAAACCATTGTTCTTACTATGAGAATCCCATACATTTCTCTCCCTCTCCCAGAATGAACGACCCCTCAAATTACATGAAAAATCCCTTTTTGTCTTACAATTCCAGCATAACCGTATCCCCTAACCGTTAGAACCATTCCCTCCATTAATTCAAACTCGTTTCCCTCTCAAAAAGGTTGAATGAGCATCGTCGATCCTTTAATGAAGGATTACAGTCGTACACTTGGCATCTATGAGGATTCGTTGATCGCCAGGAATACGTTGTGCGAAACCGCCCATGGTCAATTCATTTGGTCAACTCAATTTCAAATGACCATTTCAAATGATCAAGCTCTCGGGAGCTTCTGGTCAACTCAATTGGTCCCGTCATTTCTTTTTGGTCATTTCAAATTTGAAATGACCGCAGTGCAGATTGTCCCTTGCTCCTTCATTCTTTCTTTGGACTTTGTACTTGGCCTGTTTTCCATTTAAAGACAACAAAAACACCACAAAAGGATCTACTAATGCTATGTTAGGGGGTTAGTTCATTAATCATTCAAATTCATCAAAATGAAGTTAAAGATGTGATCTTTTATCATAAAATCCCCTTCATTTGACACTAAAATGTGTTCGAAAAAAAACTCCCTAACAACAACTCCAAACTTAGAACTTGCTTGTCCCGAGGCAATTAGAATTATGAGGCATAGCAAAAGTAAGACAATGAATTGATATAAGAGCATGTGAAAGAATAAAACATCCATAAAACATATGGTTTAACTCTTAATATCATGTATGAAGTTTTGTATTTTCAGTCCAACAATCATATGTTCTCTTTACAGAAGACTAGGAAGCAATTGAACCACCAACATTCTGAAACAAATTTCCTAATTCCTTGTAATCTCACAATGAGCAAAGCAACCTCACTCATAGAGTAGTGTCACTTCACTCTCTCTCAATCTTTCATGGAATTAAAACTAAAACAAGTGCCTTCCTAATCCTTTTTGGTGATTCAACCATCATTCCATTACCCAATTAGTTTTTGTCATAGACCACAATGATGGTAAAAGTAATAATGCCCAACACACTTCTTATCTAATTTTAATGTACAAGTAAGTTCTATGTACAATGCACTTTGAAAATATACAACTTGTAATACTTTTTTTTAAAGGATTATCTTTGCAATAGTCTATATAACCTTACAAGTGTTTCCTTGATGGATTATACATCTCCACAGTCCATAACCTTCTCTTTTTTTCTTTTTTTCTTTTTTTTTCAAGGCTTATGCTACGGTAGTCTATATAACCTTACAAAGTGTTCTTTGATGGATTATATATCTCCACAGTTCATAACCTTTTTTTTTAAGTATACACACTTTATACAACACTTTATACAACTTGGAACATTGTACTTATTCTAAACAAAGTGGGCTATGACTCCAACTCCACCATTCCAACTATCCAATCACCAATGTAGAACTATAGAAGGACTTATTGAAGTTTAATTTCCATGAAGTGAACACTCATCAAAATATATAGCTCTCAATAAAGTTATGTTCTCACTCATTCAAGGAATCAAGTTATTTATTCAAAAGTTGTCAATTCATTATGGATCCAAGTCTTTGTTCAAACACATGATGATATCATTCCAAGTACATGAGTTTCATGCATGGGATTTGTTATCACTCGTTTTCGTCCGGGCCGAACCCAAATGATAAAATATACAGAGTCGCCACCAACTGTTTTTGGGGTACAGTTGGATACCCTCTACCTTGAGTAGTTAAGATGTGGTCTGTGTTACCAGAGATGGGTTCGGGAGTTGGTTACGTGTTGGGAAGGTTTTAGCACCCCTACAACGCCCTTTCGGTACCTGTCTTAGGAGGAGGAGGTTTCTATTTGTTTTTTTGTTTTTTTTTTTGTTGTTTTTTTTTTGTTTTTGTTTTTGTTTTTGTTTTTTGCTTTTATTTTTTATTTTTTATTTTTTCATTTTTATTTATTTATTTATTTTTAAATCACATTTAATCTAAATCTAATACTCAAAATTTTATTTTAATCCGTCACATGCTAATTAATTAATAGGCTTAATTACTACTCACGAGCTAATTATTAAATTTAAAAGTTAAAGGTTAAATTTAATTATCATAATCTAAGTACAAATTATTTAAATTAGCCTAATTATTTACTAAATTTTAAATATGAAAATTAATTACGAAAGTTAATTACTAATTTATCTAATTACTAATGTTATTTAATTCATTACGCGCTAATTAATTAATTACTAGGCTTACTTACTATTGACATGCCTAAATTTGAAAAGTTAATTACAAACTTATTAAAAATTAACTAACTAATTATGCTAATTATATACTAAATTATACTAATTAAAAACTAACTAACTAATTAACTAAATATGCTAAAATTAACTAATTAAAATTATGCTAATTATGCTAAAAAAAAACTAACTAACTAATTATGCTAATTTAATTATAAACTAACTACTAATTTACTACACAAAATAATAATAAAAATTAAAGAAGGAAAGAAATAAAAACCTGGAATATCGTGGACCGAGGGCGCCCTTCTCCCGAATGCCTCCTTTTTCTGCAAAAGAAGGGAAAAGAAAATTAATTTGACTATAACCGCAGTTCTTTTTTAGAACCGCAGTTAAGTTTACACTTTTCTCTTTTTTTTTGAGTTTTGTGTAATTGATGGATGGTGTGTTTTGGAAGGGAGAGAGGACCCCTTTATATAGGAGTCATGGAGAAGGAAATTTTGTAAAACCTCCAATGTGGGACTTCCATTTTTTTTATTTTTATGATTATTATTATTAAGAAGTCAAATAAGGGGTGCGGGGTCATTGTTCATGCAACAAGAACCCCGGTACTATTCATGCAACAAGAACCTGGTACTATTCACGAATAGGACATGAACAAGACCTGAGTACTATTCACGATTTTTTTTTTTTTTGAATCTTATGTCGGCCACGCCTGGTCACTGGGATGGTTTTATTTATTTATTTATTTAACCTATATATGTATATATATACCCACAGATAACACAAACATGCAAACTGCAATTTATTTAGGACTCCATGGTAGAGATATTACATGATTCAACCTAAAATATATTCTGTGGCCATTGCCATTACATACAAGAGGATGATAAAAGCAAGGAGGGGAATGAAAGCACCGCCAAAGATAGGATACACAATAGTACATGCCAAAGACTAGCACCGTTAGCACGCACTTGCCATCACCATTTTCGCAGAAGAGGAGGCAAAAACGTGGGGAATTGAAGAAGAAAGTTTGAAGAGTGGTAGAGTGGAAATTGTGTGAGTGAAGGAGAGGAATGAGGGTGTATTTATAGGGTGAAAAAGTGGCCGTTGGTGGAGAATAGAGCCGTTGGAAATAGTGCCGTGACCGTTGGAACGAGGGCCATGACCGTTGGAACAAGGTCTGGTGTACCCTTTTTTTTTTGTGCAGAAAATGCTGTTTGAAAAATAAAAATGTAGACATACAACAGGCTCTAAGGTTTTATATTTTTTGTTTTTGAAATTTTTTATTTTGTTTTTTTTATTTTGTTTTTGTTTTTGTGCTTTACATATATAATTAACATCACACCCTTTAAATTAACAGTCACACCTTTTTATTTATCTATACAAAGTGAATGATAAATATGAAATAATATAAAGCTAAAATGAAATGAATATGTATGTCCAACCCGGACAAAATGGGGTCCAACAGTGCCCCTCTTTGTGCATTGTTTGTAGACAAACAGTGTACAAAGATAAGAAGGAATCATTTTGGACGGGTTGGAGCACTTACCTGTCTTACCTAGCGCTGAAGCAGGGTAGGACGTTATGGTTGGGTCTGTCCCCAAGAATGAAAAGAGGCTTCTAAGGCCGGTGGAATTTGAATAATTTTGATGAGGCATCTAAGGCCTGACAGGAGTAGAAAAGGGCATCTAAGGCCTGACAGAATGAAAAGGCATTTAAGGCCTAACAGAATTGAAAAGGCATTTAAGGCCTGACGAATTGAAAAGGCATCTAAGGCCCGATAGAAATTGAAAAAAAGCATCCAAGGCTTGACAGGAATTGAAAAGGCATCTAAGGCCCGACAGGGATTGAAAAGGCATCTAAGGCCTGATAGGAATTGAAAAAAGCATCTTAGGCTTGACAGAATTGAAAAGGCATCTAAGGCCTGACAGGGATTGAAAAGGCATCTAAGGCCTGACGAGAAATTGAAAAAAAGCATCTAAGGCTTGATAGGAATTGAAAAGGCATCTAAGGCCCGACAGGGATTGAAAAGGCATCTAAGGCCTGATAGGAATTGAAAAAAGCATCTTAGGCTTGACAGAATTGAAAAGGCATCTAAGGCCTGACAGGGATTGAAAAGGCATCTAAGGCCTGATAGAAATTGAAAAAAGCATCTAAGGCTTGACAGAATTGAAAAGGCATCTAAGGCCTGACGGGATTGAAAAGGCATCTAAGGCCTGACAGAAATTGAAAAAAAGCATCTAAGGCTTGATAGGAATTGAAAAGGCATCTAAGGCCTGACGGGATTGAAAAGGCATCTAAGGCCTGATAGGAATTGAAAAAAGCATCTTAGGCTTGACAGGAATTGAAAAGGCATCTAAGGCCCGACAGGGATTGAAAAGGCATCTAAGGCCTGATAGAAATTGAAAAAAGCATCTAAGGCTTGACAGGAATTGAAAAGGCATCTAAGGCCTGACAGGGATTGAAAAGGCATCTAAGGCCCGATAGAAATTGAAAAAAAACATCTAAGGCTTGATAGGAATTGAAAAGGCATCTAAGGCCTAATCAGGAATTGAAAAGGCGTCTAAGGCCCGACAGATTGAAAAGGCATATAAGGCCTATTCAGGAATTGAAAAAGCATCCAAGGCCTAGACAAGGGTGCATGATTGTTGAAGAAGGTATATGGGCTCCCTCTACGAGTTCACTCAATGAGATCGCTCTACGAGGTTACCCGAAAAGAGTGGAAGTTTGTTCGAGTCTCAAAAGGGTGCTTTTTAGAGCTTGGGGAAATTATATAAAAAAAGTCTTGTAGAGTTAAACAAAGGAAGCTAGTAGGGCTTGATGAGAAGCTTGTTGCGGATGAGTTCTTGGGATTTTTAGAGGCAATGGCGTTCCTGAATTTGCAAAAAATGCTGAATGTATGCAATGATGCATGGAATGCAATGTGGTGTATGCATGTGAGACATAGTGAATGAAATGTGTTGCCAAGAACCCAATATGGGCTAGGGTTTTATTCTCAATATGGCTGGAGAGTTGACTGACATCCAACTTGCTGGGGAACTTTCTCTCTCTCAATATGGATGGAGGGCTTGTTTGACTTAGCTTCACTGTATTGAGGAACTTGATTTGACGACTCCGTTGGGGATGTTGGCACTCGTGTTGAAGAGTTTGACTTGTTTGAGGTTTGAGCTTGGCCCTACTCATAAGGTAACGCCAAAGGAGCCTACTGGGGATTTAAAATGTTCTAATTAAATGTGACATGAAGACGATGAACATGCGTAGGGAAATAAAAAGGATTTTTGTCGGTTTAATTCCACAAAACATATTTATATCATAGAAGGTGCCCCTTGTTATAATCTGATAAACAGAATTACAAGTCTTTAAAACATAATGTACAAATTTGATTCGAGTATGCCTTAGGTTTGACCAGGTCTTCCACCGTTTGCAGCTATTGTTTTTTAGATGGTGCTGTTTCCATTGTTTGCAAAGGACCCGGTTTTATGTGGTCTTGATCTTTTCGCCCTTCAGGATTTATTTTTGGCTTTGTATTTTACCCTTGGTGCCCTTTCAGGTTTTCACCAAGTCCACCTTTGTTCGCTTTTTTATCTATTGTTGGAGCTTTGTATTTTACCCTTGGTGCCCTTTCAGGTTTTCACCAAGTCCGCTCATTGCTGTCATGCTTTATTCCTTCCATGTATCGGAAGAAAGATTAAGTAACTCCTCATTTGGACGAGAGAGTTAAGCATAAAACCTTTTCACTGCATCGCTATTCACTGGGTTAGGGAGCTCATCACCATCCATTCTGGCAAGGATTAACGCGCCTCCTGAGAATGCTTTCTTCACAACATATGGGCCTTCATAGTTAGGAGTCCACTTGCCTCTATGGTCATGTTGAATTGGTAATATTTTCTTGAGGATGTGATCACCCTCTTGAAATATTCTAGGCTTCACCTTTTTATTGTAGCTGTTCATCATTCTCTGTTGATATAACTGACCTTTCAGATTGCTGCCAAGCGTTTGCCCTCGATTAAATTCAATTGTTCATAACGGCTTTGGACCCACTCTGCTTCTTCGAGTTGGGCATCCTTGAGTACTCGTAGGGAAGGTATCTCTACTTCGACAGGTAAGACGGCCTCCATACCATAAACCAAAGAAAATGGAGTTGCCCCAGTTGATGTTCGTACCGAGGTGCGATAAGCATGCAAGGCAAATGGTAGCTTCTCATGCCAATCTTTGTATGTTTCCGTCATCTTTCTGATAATGTTCTTGATATTCTTATTGGCTCGCTTCTACTGCTCCATTCATCTTGGGGCGATAGGGGGTCGAGTTGCGGTGTTGGATTTTGTATGTTTCGCACAACTTACCCATCATCCGACCGTTCGGATTGGCAGCATTGTCCGTTATGATTTGCTCGGGAAGGCCGTATCGACATATGATGTTGTTCCGCAAAAATTTAAGCACCACGGCTTGTGTGACATTAGCATATGACGCTGCTTCTACCCACTTGGTGAAATAATCAATGGCCACTAAGATAAAGCGGTGACCATTGGATGCTTTCGGAGATATTGGTCCAATAACGTCGATACCCCGAGCGAGAATGGCCATGGGGAAACCATCACATGTAGCTTGGATGGAGGTACTTGGATCTTATCGCCATAAATTTGACACTTGAGGCATTTACGCACATACTCAATACAATCTTTTTCCATGGTGACCCAATAATAGCCCATTCGCATGATTTGTCTTGTTAATGCATGTCCATTTGCATGTGAACCGCATTCTCCTTCATGCACTTCTTTCATTATCTCGTGTCGACTCTTCTTTTGCCACACACCGTAATAACACCATGTCATGATTTCGCTTATATAGAATGGGACCATCAAGGTAATAATTTGATGCCGACCTTCGGATATTTCTTTTATCGGACTCGAGGCCTCCGCCGGGTATTCTTGCTTGAACAAATACGTCTGATGTCATCATACCAGGGCTTTTCCTCGGTATTTCCTTCGATGGCCATATAATGTGAAGGAGCATCTTGTATGCGAATGTCGAAAGACTGAACTTCCAACTTTGTGTCTAGCCGAAGGAGGGAGGCTAGAGTCGCAAGTGCGTCAGGAATCTGATTGTACTCCCTGGGCATATGCTCAAATGTAATGTCTTCAAACTGTTCAGCTAACTCTGCGACATGCTTCCGATATGGGATTAATTTGTGGTTCCGAGTCTCCCATTCTCCCCTCACTTGAAAAATGATAAGCGCAGAATCACCAAACACTCGTAATTTTTTAATTCCTTTGCTAATTGCTTCTTGGAGCCCCATCACACGGGCCTCATATTCCGCCACATTGTTGGTACAAGGGAAGGTCAACTTTGCCGCCATTGGGAAATGTTCGCCTTTTGGAGATATCAGGATGGCCCCAATACCGTGTCCCAAAAGACTAGAAGATCCATCAAACCACATAGTCCACATGTCTGATACTTCGGCGGAATGATGTTGATGTACTCATCTGGAAAGCCAATAGTCATAGGCTCATAATCTTCTAATGCTCTGTCTGCCAAGTAATCGGCTATTGCACTTCCTTTTATGGCTTTCTGAGGCACGTAGATGATATCATATTCCGACAGGATCAACTGCCACTTGGCGATTCTTCCAGAGATGGAGGGTTTTTCCAAGAGATATTTGAGTGGATCATGCTTGGAGATCAGCCATGTAGTATGATAAAGAGTGTACTGCCTCAATCTTCTTGTTATCCAAACAAGGGCACAACATGCCTTTTCCAATGGTGTATAGTTTTCTTCATTGATAGTGAACTTCTTGCTAAGATAATAAATGGCCTGCTCCTTCTTGCCTGTAGAATCATGTTGCCCTAAGACACAACCCATTGAGGACTCCTGAATAGTCAAGTATAAGATCAAAGGTCTGTCTGTCTGACGGTGGGACCAAAACAAGGTGGATTGGACAGATATTGTTTGATCCTGTCAAAGGCTTCTTGACACTTGTCATTCCAACAGTCTGGATTGTTCTTCCGTAATGTCTTGAAGATGGGTTCACATGTGGCTGTCAATTGTGAAATGAACCGAGCAATGTAGTTCAATCGCCCGAGGAATCTTCTAACCTCCTTGATGGTTCGTGGTGGGGGCATCCCTTGGATAGCTCGAACTTTGTCTGGATCAATTTCCACTCCTTTTTGGCTCACAACAAAACCTAAAAGTTTTCCCGACATGGCTCCAAAAGTGCATTTTTCGGGGTTCAATTTGAGCTGATATTTTCGTAGCCTTGTTGAAAAGTTTACGGAGTACTTCAATATGATCTTCGTGCTCCGCGATTTGGCTATCATGTCATCCACATATACTTCGACCTCTTTATGCATCATATCATGGAATAGGGTCACCATGGCTCGTTGATAAGTTGCCCCTGCATTCTTCAGGCCAAACGGCATCACATTATAACAGAATGTGCCCCAAAGTGTCGTAAACGTGGTCCTCTCCTTGTGTTCGGGGGCCATACGAATCTGATTGTAGCCTGAGAAGCCATCCATGAATGAGAATAGGGCATGTTTTGCTGTGTTATCCACTAGTGTATCAATATGAGGAAGCGGGAAGTTGTCTTTCGGACTAGCCCAATTCAAATCTCGATAATCAACACACATGCGAACCTTGCCTCCTTTCTTTGGTACTGGTACAACATTGGCCACCCATTCCGGATAGTGGAAGACACTTAGAAAACCTGCGTCCCATTGCTTTCCGACTTCTTCTTTAATCTTCAATAGCATCTCCTGGTCTCATTCTTCGCAATTTCTGCTGTCTGGGCTTGCACTCGGCTTTACTTGGTATGTGGTGCCGCACTATGTCAGTGTCTAATCCAGGCATATCTTGATATGACCAAGCAAAAACATCTATGTAGCTTCTTAATAGCTCAATTAATTGCTTCTTGACATTGGCGGCTATCAAGGACCCTACCCTCAATTCTTTTGGTTCCGTTGTCGTCCCCAAATTCACCGTTTTCTACTGGGTCTTCACTTGGAATGGGTAAACGATCGTCCCTTTCCAATAGGCGTATGATCTCTCCCAGGTAGTTCGGGTGTCTCCTCTACCTCATTCTCATCGGCTTCAAACACTGGTTGCTCCCGGTTTGGACTTTGGTCAAACCTTAGGCATCTCGTTTCACTTTCGCATACGATGTTCTCATTGACATTGTGATACCCGCTTATAAGAGAATGACAAGTTGGTAACCAAATATGATATGCATATGTCATGAATGGAATGCACCATGAAAGATTTGAAGAAACACATTTTATTGGAAATCTTTTAATAAAAACAAATGTTCACAGCTTCAAAAGACATTAAAATAGAAAACAGTAAATCCCAGTGACCCCTTAAGCATTACATTATGGGGAGGTCCAGGCTGGTCCAATTGTTTAATGGTTGGTTGGAATCCTCTCGCGCAACCAGAGCCATCTCGCTCGGTGCATGCTCGTCTGTGTCCAAGGCAGCTACAATCCTTGTCTCGGGCTCAGGTTGACTCTTGTGGATAAACCCTCCAGTCCGAATGTAACATGTAAGGGGGGAAAGCTCCTCTTTCCCTCTTGTATTGGCCTTTTCTTGCAACTTTGCCATTCTGATTTCCTTCTTTTTGGCAGCTTCCCTCTGTCTGTCAGCTCTTGTAGGCATGTAACCTATCCCAAACTTCTCGGTATTTTCTTGAATGGTCAATGGTTTTTTGATTCCTTGAGCCTTTGGGCCTAATCCTTGCCCTGGTTTGTACCCCTGTTTGATCATTGTGGCTGCAATCATTCTTGCAGCCTTCGAGAGATAATGGTTTGGGGCAAAAGTGACATTCACCATCTCAAATGCCCGATAGGAGCATTCTGGAACATCCTCATTGTTTTCAATATAGGGGACTGATGCTGGCTTGGTGACAAGGAAACTTGTCTCTCCAGATATGCAAATGAGTTGGTCTCCCATTGCAAATTTCATCTTTTGGTGGAGGCTTGATGGCACTGCTCCTGCCATGTGGATCCAAGGCCTTCCCAACAAACAGCTATAATAGGGTGTAATGTCCATCACCTGAAATTCTACCATAAAGGTAGCTGGTCCAATCGCAGAGTGGAATGTCTAGGGTTCCCACCACGTCACGTTTTCCTCCATCGAATGCTCGTACCTTCATTGTGCAAGGGCGCATATAGGATGCGTCGACCGGCAGTTGTTGCAGTATATGTAAAGGCATAATGTTCAAAGCAGAGCCGTTGTCAATAAGAACTCGGGCTATGGTGTGCTCCTTACACTTGACAGTAATGTGCAGAGCTTTTATGTGTCCCTTCCCTTCCTGGGGCAGCTCGTCATCTCCAAAGCTGATGACGTTGTCCATAATGAGGTTACTAGTGAGTCCATCCACATTCGCCACTGGGATGGTTGGAGGAACATAGGCTTGGCTTAGAACCTTCATTAGTGCTTCCCGGTGAGGTTGGGAATCCATCATTAATGAGAGCAACGAGATGCGAGCCGGTTGTCGACTTAGCTGATCCACAATGTTATATTCGCTTTGTTTCATAAGTTTCAAAAATTCTGTGGTCTCTTCTTCGATGACCGGTGCTCCTTTCTTTGTTGCTTCCAGGTGTTGGCTCAATATCGGGTTCTACAGGTTTTTCTTTCCTTGCTTTGTCGCCCATATCGGGGGCATATGCCCGACCGCTCCTGGTTTTCTTTTCTGCTGCGGTGGCTCCTTGGATTACTTCACGACTATAGTTCCATGGGACTGTTTTATCCGTCTTGTAAGGGAAAGGGGTAGGAACTCGTATGGTGAGGGGTGTAATTCCATGAGGCAATTGCGGGATCTCTGTTTTTGCTTTCTTGTCCGGCACCGATTTGCATTATGTATAGTGAGAGGCCTGATTCTATGTGGTAGTAGTGGGATTTCTGGAGTCTTCACGTTCAAGATAAGGGGTGTTGGCACCCATGATGGTTTGCATGACATATCTCCTTGGATCATATGGCTTTGATTGTCCGTATCTTCTCTTGAGAATTCGATTATCCTTTGATCCATCGGTTTTTGCACCACCTCGGAAAACTCACTACATTCTTCGATGTCATGTCCCTGCGACATCTGGTGGTATGGGCATTGTTTTTCCATATGTACCCCATTCTCTCGCTTCGATGTGTCTTTGGCTTGTACATATCCATGTTCTTGTAGCAACCGAAACAAATACACCTTTTTCATATGTATTTGTGAGGCCTTCTCCAATCGTCCTTCGGTCTCGATACTAGCTACATTATTAGAGTGTTCGGGAGAGGGTTGTTGTTCACATTTGGCGTCCCCGTCATTGTGGAAAAATCTAACCAATTTGCATCTTTCAAAGCTTGGACCTTCCTTTTGAATGCTATGCGATTTTCAATATCATGTCCTACTCCACCAGGCATGATACACACATCTAGCATCCGGTTTGTACCAAGCCGGGGGAGGAGACCTTATTTCTCCCAAGGGTGTAGGGAGTACCAACCTTGCTTCTAAAAGCTTGGGATATAATTCCGCATATGTCATTGGAATTGCATCAAACTCTTGCCGTGGCCGACGAGGGGCCTGATTTGATCCTGCATGTTGGGTTTGGGCCCTTGGTTGCCCCTGCCCTTGGAATGCGGGTCTAGGTCCTTCCGAAGCTGACGCCCTTGGTTGCTCTTGGTATGGCGCTCTTGGTTGAAATGGGTTTGGTGCCATTGGATATGGAAATGGGACCCCTCCTTGTGGCAAATAGGGCGTGAATTGGGGAGCAGGAGCAGGTGCAGCATAAGCAGCTACTGGGGATCCTCTGTAGTACCCTGGTGCTTGGTAGAATGTCGGTTGTATTGTTGGGTGCGATTGATATACTAGGTTGGTCTCATTTTCCTTCTTCTTTGCTGGTGGTTGAAACCTTTTTGATGCCTCGGCCACATCACCCTTTAGCTTCCCTCCTTTAATGCCACTTTCAACACGTTCACCAGATGCGACCAAGTCTGCAAAGCTGCTAGAGACGTTGCCAATCAATTTCTCATAGTAAACACCTTTTAGCGTGTTGATGAAAAGAGTAGTGAGTTCTCTTTCCGCAAGGGGAGGTTGGACCTCCACAGTGTCTCTCTCCATCTCCGTGCATAATCCTTGAAGCTTTCGTCGGATCCCTTTTCTAAAGACTGCAGGGTTAGTCGGTCCAATGCTAACTCAGTGACGTGCTTATATTGAGCCAAGAAAGATATGGCCAATTCTTTCCAAGTCTTGATACGGCTGCCATCCAACTGAAAGTACCAGCGGAGGGATGCCCCAGTTAGGCTTTCCTGGAAACAATGCGTAAGGAGCTTGTCTTCACCTGCGTAGGCTGCCATCTTTTGACAATACATGACTAGGTGTGTCTTCGGACAACAGGTTCCATTGAATTTCTCAAACTCGCATCTTGAATTTCGGTGGCAGACCACTCCCGCACTAAGCATAAGTCTTGTGGGCTAATCATGCCATAGCTATCGATGCCTTCTACAGCTTTCAATCTTTCCTCCAATCGTCTTAAAGTAGGAGAGTCAACATTCTCCTTCGGAGCTGGGGAACCCACTACTTCCATTACATTTCCTGCTATAGGCATAGTACAATGAATCTGATTTGGAGTAGGGAGTTGTGTCATGGCAGGCTGATATGTGGGTGCCTGACTTGGATCCAGATTAGGTGGTAGAACTGCTTCCAGCCCCTGTTCTTGTTGGTGATTTGAGGTTCCTCTTGCCGAAGTTCCTTCGCCAGTCAGCTTGGTAAGCATTTCCATTATTGCAGACATTTGCCCCTGTAGGGCTTGTTGTGACTGTTCCAACCCCATGAGTCTGTTCTCTGTTTCTTCCGCCATTGGCTGCGGCGGTGGTACTTGATTGCGCCGGGATCTGAGGTTGTAAGAGTGCGCAATCCTGGAGAAAAGCGGCTACCGACCTGGAATAATGTAATTTTTACTTGATTTTCAATTTTAATATGCATGTATGCATGAATGACTATGTGATAGGTTAGAGAAACAAATAACTTTATTCCAAACATTTGCAAACAAACACACAGTACAATGCAGAAATGCCATGTAGATGAGATCTATGGCTATATGATCTTAAGGCAAACTTCCAGTCATCTCCTAAGTAGCACGACGCCTTTTCCTCTGGGGTGGTCGCTTTCCTGCCTCTTCCCTCTGCTTCAATATGGTCTCGACCTGTTTTTCCCTCAACTGTAACCGTTGAAGAGCTCCTTCTAGGGATGCTTCTAGCCTTTGGATCTGCTGTCTGAGATTCTGATTCTCTTGGAGGATCGCCCTCATGTCTGTAGTCAATTGTGGCTTGTGTTGTGCCCTCCAGGATATGTATGCCGGATAAACACCAGATTTTGGACTGTTGGGTTGGATCTTGTGTGGGATGGACCATGCCTGATACATCTTTTTGCCTTTTTCTGTTAGCATGGTTTTATCATAGGTGAAGTCACAATCTTCCATTCCAAAGAGAACTGGGATAATCTGATTACGCCCAACTTGTCTTCCGCCCTGCAGTGGTGCATATGCAGTGCCTCCCCAAGGGCCTAAAAGTGGAACCCAATTGTAGTCCCCGCGGCTATATGTCATGGAGACTACCGGCATCCAGGGAGCAGTCCAAGTAATGTCAGCTTCTGTGAGGTTCTCTAACTTCTTCCTCCAGCTCTTCAAAGCCTTTTGGTAAGCTCCACTTGCTGCAAAATATCCAATAGTGTCGTGGCTGGCACTCGATAAACAAGATGAAAACGAGGAACAATACAAGGAAAATGACCCTTGCCCATGTGCATAGAAGAGGCAGGCACCCCATGAACTTCCCCGAGCCCGTACTCCTCAGATAAGTAAGAGATCGAATGGTTTCGGCCAATATAGCAGGAGTAGGGTCACATCCTTTGAGTACTTGTTGAACCAAATCCACAATTGCTCCGTCGATGTGGGACGGGATCCTTGGGAAGATTATTAGCCCGTATATGGCTATTGTAAGTAATTTGTGCGTCCCTACTTCTGTTGCAGTCTGCATCATTTCTGCTATCGTTGCCCATGAAAGATATTCTCGCCCACCATATTTTGTAGGCACTGGTGAGTCCCAAACTGGCTTCCCCATTATCTCAGAAAATGCTCTTTGACATGATTTTCTGGGCTCTGGTAAATAAATCTTCATGTTGTTTTCTACTGGGATATCCAACAATCTTCTGTATTCTTCTATGGTAGGAACAAGATCTATACTGTTGAAGTCGAAGCATCGCCGTCGAGGGTCCCAGAAATAGATTGATGCTCCAAGCATATCTTTGTCGACTAGTAGCTCGGTTATATGGAGCAAATCTCTAAACTGTTGTGTATAGATGTTTTTCCTTTCGTCTGACCACTGATGCCATATAGTCTCTAATTCTTTGGTGTAGTCTAACTGATCTTCTATGATAACCCGCTCTGCCTTACATGCCTTTCCTATTGAAAAATCTCCAAGGCGACTCTGAATGTCCCCCGATGCTTGGGCCACCACTGTGACGGCCTTCTTGTCATTAAGGCCTTTTAGGAGATGACTGAACGTTGCCATGTGCCTATGTGAATGTTATGTTATGCATAATGACATGTTAGGATGACAGTTTAAAATATCAAGGTACTCTGTACAAGAAACAAAAACAGGTATTAAGGCAAGTAATTTGTACAAGAGATGCTTTTAACAACTACCCTGCAAAACAGAGGTTAGCGTGGTATTGAATGATCAAACAACATGTGGGTTTAATGCCCCTAGTGGGCCTTACTAATCCTATCTTATTCATTGGTCCCCAAGCTTCCTCTATAGAGGGCTCCGTACACCATGGGATTTACCGGAGGGGGGCCTTAAAAGGACCTCAAGCTTGAGTGAGGAGTTCGGGGCCTCTTTGCGGATAATGATCAACGCGCAGGGGACCTTACTAAACCTCGCTAACCTAAATGGTGAGATAAACCCGGGTATAGGGTTATGCATGGATGCAACAGTTAAGGAAAACAGTAAATCATAACTATCATGTCATTTCAAAGTATATACATCATAACCAACTGTTAAGCAAGCACAAATATATACAATTAAGAAACAAAAGCAACCTCCCACTCTTAATTCTAGGCCTAACTCTCTACAATTATATTAAATCCCCAAGATAGAGTCGCAATGTTATCACTCGTTTTCGTCCGGGCCGAACCCAAATGATAAAATATACGAGTCGCCACCAACCGTTTTTGGGGTACAGTTGGATACCCTCTACCTTGAGTAGTTAAGATGTGGTCTGTGTTACCAGAGATGGGTTCGGGAGTTGGTTACGTGTTGGGAAGGTTTTAGCACCCCTACAACGCCCTTTCGGTACCTGTCTTAGGAGGAGGAGGTTTCTATTTGTTTTTTTGTTTTTTTTTGTTTTTGTTTTTTTTTTGTTTTTTCTTTTATTTTTTATTTTTTATTTTTTCATTTTTATTTATTTATTTATTTTTAAATCACATTTAATCTAAATCTAATACTCAAAATTTTATTTTAATCCGTCACATGCTAATTAATTAATAGGCTTAATTACTACTCACGAGCTAATTATTAAATTTAAAAGTTAAAGGTTAAATTTAATTATCATAATCTAAGTACAAATTATTTAAATTAGCCTAATTATTTACTAAATTTTAAATATGAAAATTAATTACGAAAGTTAATTACTAATTTATCTAATTACTAATGTTATTTAATTCATTACGTGCTAATTAATTAATTACTAGGCTTATTTACTATTGACATGCCTAAATTTGAAAAGTTAATTACAAACTTATTAAAAATTAACTAACTAATTATGCTAATTATACTAAATTATACTAATTAAAAACTAACTAACTAATTAACTAAATATGCTAAAATTAACTAATTAAAATTATGCTAATTATGCTAAAAAAAAACTAACTAACTAATTATGCTAATTTAATTATAAACTAACTACTAATTTACTACACAAAATAATAATAAAAATTAAAGAAGGAAAGAAATAAAAACCTGGAATATCGTGGACCGAGGGCGCCCTTCTCCCGAATGCCTCCTTTTTCTGCAAAAGAAGGGAAAAGAAAATTAATTTCACTATAACCGCAGTTCTTTTTTAGAACCGCAGTTAAGTTTACACTTTTCTCTTTTTTTTTTGAGTTTTGTGTAATTGATGGATGGTGTGTTTTGGAAAGGAGAGAGGACCCCTTTATATAGGAGTCATGGAGAAGGAAATTTTGTAAAACCTCCAATGTGGGACTTCCATTTTTTTTATTTTTATGATTATTATTATTAAGAAGTCAAATAAGGGGTGCGGGGTACTGTTCATGCAACAGTAACCCCGGGTACTATTCATGCAACAAGAACCTGGTACTATTCACGAATAGGACATGAACAAGACTCTAGAGTACTATTCACGATTTTTTGTTTTTTTTTTGAATCTTATGTCGGCCACGCCTGGTCACTGGGATGGTTTTATTTATTTATTAATTTAACCTATATATGTATATATATACCCACAGATAACACAAACATGCAAACTGCAATTTATTTAGGACTCCATGGTAGAGATATTACATGATTCAACCTAAAATATATTCTGTGGTCATTGCCATTACATACAAGAGGATGATAAAAGCAAGGAGGGGAATGAAAGCACCGCCCAGCATAGGATACACAATAGTACACGCAAGCACTAGCACCGTTAGCACGCACTTCGCCCAGTCAGCCATTTTCGCAGAAGAGGAGGCAAAAACGTGGGGAATTGAAGAAGAAAGTTTGAAGAGTGGTAGAGTGGAAATTGTGTGAGTGAAGGAGAGGAATGAGGGTGTATTTATAGGGTGAAAAAGTGGCCGTTGGTGGAGAATATAGCCGTTGGAAATAGTGCCGTGACCGTTGGAACAGTGCCATGACCGTTGGAACAGTGCCGTGACCCTTTTTTTTTTTTGTGCAGAAAATGCTGTTTGAAAAATAAAAATGTAGACATACAACAGGCTCTAAGGTTTTATATTTTTTGTTTTTGAAATTTTTTATTTTGTTTTTTTTATTTTGTTTTTGTTTTTGTGCTTTACATATATAATTAACATCGCACCCTTTAAATTAACAGTCACACCTTTTTATTTATCTATACAAAGTGAATGATAAATATGAAATAATATAAAGCTAAAATGAAATGAATATGTATGTCCAACCCGGACAAAATGGGGTCCAACAGGATTAATGAGTGACCATTGGTTTCAAAAGTATTTCATTCTTAAACATGTTATATATAAACATTTCAAAAATTTTCCTCATGAATTCATCTTTTGATCATGCAACTCCTTTCACAATATAACCAAATCTCATATATGAACAATGCATATCATCATTAATTCCATTGCATCTTCACAAACAACTCCAAACTTGGAGTTTTGCATATTCACAAAAACAAAACATACAACCAGAAAGGGAATTGTTCAAACCTTCTTCTTCTTTTTCTTACGAGGAGAGGCTGGCTCACTAAAATAATACATCATTTGGGCCATCAATTCACGAAGGGCTAGTACAGAAATCGGGTTTGAATTTGGTGCATCCCATTTTCCTCCATGTTCTTGCATGAGAGCTGTCAAATAATAACAAACAAAAGGCCCACAGCTTGAATTGTCAACTTGGCGAGGTGATGGTTGGACTGAATAGGACAATTGTTCCTCTGGTTCCTCCATGCCAAAATGAGTATATATTTGAGCTATCTTCATAGCCTGATGCAAAGATTCTCCAACCCCAGCTGCTAACTCTTTTAATCTGTCTGCATTATTTGCTCCCAAGGAATCATATACATGAATAACACGATTCCCCATTGTATACTTCAGTAGAATGTAATAATTTGAGATGTGAATGAGGATCAGAACAGCTTTTAAATCTACCCACGGTCGGAGACCTTCTTCACTCCCTATCATATATGCAGCCAACGCCTCTGGCTTAAGGGGAGAAGAATTTGCAAGCAAGGGAAATACTTCATTGTCCTTACCATGTTTAAAAATCTCTGGTTCCTTCCTTATAGCATCTCTTAAGGCAAAAATGAAATTGCCCAAATCAGGTGACTCAATCCAATTTCGAACACCAACAATTCTCCTCAAGTCCTCTGGCCGGAAATGTTCTAAATGCCCAGTTGTTCTATAAAGTTCTTGATTAGAATCTCTAAACTGGAAATATCTCTCTCTTGATTCAATTGTTTCCAGCCCTAGAGGGATAAGTATGTCCAACAATGACCATAGAGGAGTTGTAAGCAAATCCAATGATAGCTCAGTTCTCTTTTTCTTTTGAGCTCTTGTTGGAGCTCTTCTTGTTAGGGCTCTAGTTTTCTTTGGGCGTTTCGAACAAAGACTGCAGGATGCAAACCGCTCTCTATCTCAAATGGTGGAAAAAGTTGTATTGTTAGAGGAGAAGGATCTCTCTCTACCTCATCTTCTTCGATTTCGCTTTCACTGTTGGTTCGGGTGTAGCCACATGAGTGGAAGCTACTTCTTCCTCAGATTTCGTTTTCTCCTTCTCTGATTCAGGTTGGGCTTTTGTTGATTTCTTCTTCCTTTGTTGCACTTTTCCCAATAATTCTACAATTTGTTTCATGTGGCTCTCATAAGCAGCCTTTACATCTCCTTGAAGCTTAAGTAAGGCTGATTCCTCACTTGAACTTCGTACATCGCTTTCTTCATCTTCCTCAGAAGATTCATATTTCTCAGGTTTTCGCATATTTTCCTTTTCGAGTATTCTCTTCCTCGGTTGAAGAAATCTGAAGTGGGAGAGCCGAACCATCTTTTACAGGAGATATTTGCTTTGCTCTATGAAACACAGGCCCCACCAATTTAACGGCTATAGTCCCTTCCTCGGTGATACATTTTATAATCAAATTGTTTGGGTAAGGGGTCTTAGCGGCGCTTCTATATATACTAGGATAACAGTGTTGCACCACTTTTGTTAAAATTCGCACAAATCCCCTCTTATCCACCGACTTCTTCCACTCTTGAAATATCATTTCGCCCGTCTATGGATAATTCGCCTTGATGCTATACATGCATTGTAAATGTGCAACAGGGGACTGCATCAATTCCTAGCATCCGAGAAAATATGCACCGACCAAAGAGAATAGCCAAAAAACCTTAAATACCCTGAAAACCCCGTTTTCTTATGATATTTCTTCTCATTCCCCTTTGGTTTGGAGTAGTCAAGTGCTTTACTAAATTCCTCTTTAGTTAGGTCAGGTAAAGAGCAGCATTTGCTCTGCAAATTGAAGGTTTTTCGAATATTGGCAGCAGAAATTACTACCTTCTTTCCCCCTACTATAGAGATCATACGATTCTCCTCTGTTTTCAAATTATTATAAAAATTTTCTGCAAACTCCATCAACAGAGGGCAAGGATTGCCACATACCTTGTGCAAGTTCTGTCCTTCAAGTTTTTTCTGCATTTCGGCTGCCCATGAGATTTTAGGGTTATTTAAGAGTTCCCATGGAAACACTAGTCCTGGCGTCACCTCTCTGACAACTGCCTTTGATTTCACCATGTGAACCGTCGCGAAGAAAACGAGCGAGTGTTCAACTTGGTTGGAGGTAATCTGAATCAACAAACCTTTAAGAGATAAGGGAACTGAGCGAGATTCGCGAACTGGAGGAGTGAGTTGGTAGATTTCGTGCAAAGGAAGTTCGGCTTAAATATTGACCCTCTGTTTTTAAATGAGTGTCCTTAGTCAATTGATTTGTCAACTCAATTTTTAATTGACTAAGCCTTCGGGACACCTTAGTCATTTCAAATGACTGTGTTATTTCAATTTGGTCATTTTAAATTTCAAATGACCATTTCACTAAAAATTACCAGTTTCAGTCCAAAACGCAGAATTAACCTCCTTCAACTGCAACGATGCTTGGATTCTCTATCTGAATATCAATAAACTCAAACAAACAATCAAATAATCACAAATAACTCGGGTTGCCTCCCGGAAGCGCTGCATTTAATGTCAGTAGCTTGACATTCTTCCTTGATTAATTTGGAAATGGAGCAAGGTAAAGTACCTCCTTTACTCCTGCAGGCTCAACAAAAACCTTCAACCTGTGTCCATTAACAGTGAATGCTGGAGAATTATCCTGTTGAATAAGTACTCCTCCCTTTTCAAAAACTTTTTTAACCACAAAAGGTCCAGACCATTTACTCTTGAGTTTTCCAGGAAAAAGTTTCAGTCTAGAATTATACAACAAAACCTTCTGACCTTCTATAAACTGCTTAGGATGAAGATGTTTATCATGCCATCTCTTAGTCTTCTCCTTGTAGATTTTTGCATTTTCATATGCATTCAATCTAAATTCCTCAATCTCATTTAATTGCATAAGTCTGGACTCCTCTGATTTCTGAGCATCAAAATTTAAAAAGTGTGTAGCCCAATAGGCCTTATGCTCTAGTTCCACAGGTAAGTGGCATGCTTTTCCAAAAACCAATTTGAACGGTGATGTACCCAATGGAGTTTTGAAAGCTGTTCTATATGCCCACAATGCATCATCCAATTTGTTAGCCCATTCCTTCCTAGACAAGTTGACTGTTCTCTCAAGGATCCTCTTAATTTCTCTGTTTGAAATTTCAACTTGTCCATTGGCTTGAGGATGATATGGAGTAGTGATTCTATGATGAACTCCATACTTTTTCAACAGCTTTTTCAATAAACTTATTACAAAAATGGCTTCCTCCATCACTAACTAATGCTCTGGGTACTCCAAATCTGGTAAAAATATTCTTCTTAAGAAACTTGAGTACCACTCTTGAATCATTGGTTTGGGTGGCTATGGCTTCCACCCACTTTGACACATAATCAACTGCCACTAGAATATACTGATTCTTGTAAGATGATGGGAAAGGACCCATAAAATCTATTCCCCAAACATCAAACAGCTCCACTTCTAAAATGTTTGTCAGGGGCATTTCATCTCTTCTTGTTAGAGTTCCAGTATTTTTGGCATTGCTCACAAGCTTGAACAAAACTCCTTGTATCATGAAATAGTGTAGGCCAAAAGAAACCTGCTTGAAGGACCTTTGCTGCTGTTTTAGATGGTCCCATATGACCTCCACACTCCCTAGTGTGACAATGATTCAAAATATTGGTCATCTCATCTTCTGGAACACACCTTCTTATCAAACCATCAACACAAATCTTGAATAACAGAGGTTTCTCCCAAATGTAACTCCTCACTTGGATAAAAATTTCTTCTTTTGTTGTGATGAGAATTTATAAGGGAAAATTCCCCCCTACAATATAGTTTACCAAATCTGCATACCAAGGAGTGAGTTCCTGCACAACAAATAGTTTTTCATCTGGAAAATCTTCAGCTATAGGTAAAATTTCATCAGAATTCTTTTCAACTCCTTCTAATCGTGACAAATGATCTGCCACAACATTTTCTGCTCCCTGCTTATCCTTGATTGTGAAATCAAACTCTTGCAACAATAACACCCAACGAATCAGACGAGGTTTTGATTCCTTTTTGGTGATCAAGTATTTAATAGCTGCATGATCTGTGAAAACAACTGTGTGGGATCCCAAAAGGTAACTTCTGAATTTATCAAAGGCATAAACAATTGCAAGTAATTCTTTTTCAGTTGTGGCATAGTTGATCTGAGCATCATTCAACAATTTGCTTGCATAAGCAATTACATGCACCTTCTTCTCCTTTCTTTGCCCTAAGACAACTCCTATAGCTGTGTCACTTGCGTCACACATTAATTCAAATGGCAAATTCCAATCAGGAGATATAATGATAGGGGCAGAAATAAGAGCTTCCTTGAGTTGCTTAAAAGTTGTTTGACACTCAGCAGAAAATTCAAATGCCACATCCTTCACTAACAGTGAACATAGAGGTTTAGAAATTTTTGAAAAATCCTTTATGAACCTTCTATAAAATCCTGCATGCCCCAAAAAACTTCGAACCCCTTTGACATTTGTGGGTGGTGGCATGGATTTTATAGCAGCAATCTTTGCACGATCTACCTCTATTCCCTTGCTGGACACTTTATGTCCCAAGACAATGCCTTCTTGTACCATGAAATGACATTTTTCCCAATTAAGAATAAGATTGGTCTCTTCACATCTCTGCAAAATCTGAGATAAATTATTTAAACAATCATCATATGAAGAACCAAAAACAGAGAAGTCATCCATAAAGATTTCAATTGTCTTCTCTACAAACTCTGAAAAGATAGCCATCATGCAACGTTGGAATGTAGCAGGAGCATTGCATAATCCAAAAGGCATCCTCCTATAAGCAAAAGTTCCATAAGGGCATGTGAAAGTAGTTTTGTCTTGATCTTCCTGGTGCAATGGGTATTTGATTATACCCAGAATATCCATCAAGAAAACAATAATAATTGTGCCCGGCCAATCTTTCCAACATTTGATCAATGTGTGGCAAAGGAAAATGATCTTTTCTTGTGTTTGCATTGAGTTTGCGATAATCTATGCAAACACTCCATCCGGTGACAGTTCTAGTAGAGATTAATTCATTCTCAGAATTCTTGACCACAGTCATTCCTCCTTTCTTAGGGACAATCTGCACAGGACTCACCCATGGGCTGTCTGAGATAGAGTATATAATACCAGCATCAAGAAGCTTAGTAACTTCAGCCCTTACTACTTCCTTCATGTTTGGGTTTAACCTTCTCTGATGCTCAATGCTATTTTTACTCTTGTCCTCTAAGAAAATTCTGTGCATACACATGGAAGGACTAATTTCTTTTATATCTGTCATTGTCCACCCAATGGCATTTTTCCTCTTCCTTAAAACTGTCAACAATCGATCTAATTGTTCTCCTTGTAGCTCAATGCTACAATAACAGGCCACTCACCTTCTTCTCCCAAGAATACATACTTTAGATGTCTTGGCGAATCTTCAACTCAACCTTTGGTGCCTTTTCAATCGATGGGACTGGTTTAGAATTTCTTCCAATATCTTCAAATCCTTTCTTTGATTGAAAATGAATGACTGGTGTGGCCTCTAAAATGTCTTCATTAACAGTTGACGAAACATTCTCCAAACATAACCCTAAGGGATCATGAAATCCCTTAGCATGATCTTCAATTGCAGTATTTAACATCTCCACAAGACAACCTTGTTCATGTTCAACTTCCTGAGGATTCTTCATACTCTTATATAAGTTGAACTCCACTTTGTCTTCACCAATGTGTAATTCTAATTTCCCACCTTTGACATCTATGATTGCCCCTGCTGTTGCTAAAAATGGTCTGCCAAGAATAAGTGGTAAAGAACCACCTTCTTCCATATCCAAAGCTATCAAATCAATTAGGACAATAAAATTCTGAATTTGTAACGGTGCATTCTCTATAATGCCACTGCATACTTAATAGATTTGTCAACAAGTTGCAAGGTCACCGATGTGGGCTGCAATTTTCCAAGACCTAGCTTGCTACATACTGAAGATGGAATCAAACTCACACTAGCTCCCAAGTCACGAGAGTCAATCAAAAGTAACGTTCCCTATAGTGCAAGGTATAGAAAAACTTCCTGGGTCTCCCATCTTCTGAGGTAGTTTTCTCTGAATAATTGCACTATACTCCTCTGTAAGTGCAATTGTTCCATTCTCTTCAATTTTCTTTTTGTTACTCAACATCTCTTTCAACATCTTGGAGTAGGAAGGTATTTGAGCCAATGCTTCCAAAAATGGAATGGTAAGCTTTAATTCCTTAAGATGTTCAATGAATCTTCTGTATTGTTCATCTTTCTTTCTTTGTCTCAATCTTTGAGGGAAGGGTATTGGTGGAGCATAATTCTTCACCACCTTAGGAACTTCAGGATGTTCCTCTTTCTTTTCTTCCCTTTCCTCCTCAGATTTAGGTTCACCTTCATCCTTTTTGACATGGGTTGTTTCCTCCACTTGAGGAACTTCCCTCTCTGGTAACTCTCTTCCACTTCTTAACATAACAGCCTGCACATATTCCTTTGGGTTTGGCTCAGTCTTACTAGGAAGCTCTCCTGGGTTCCTAATAATAAGAGCGTTTGCTATTTGTGCAATTTGAGTCTCTAACTTCTTGTTATGAGTCTCAATTCTGTCAAATCGGCTACCAATATCAGTTTCAATCTTATTCAATCTCTGTTCAGTTCCTGCTGCAATCTTCTCAATTGCATATTCCCAATCGGCCTTCCTTTTCTCACCATAACCAGTTCCTTGCGGTTTAGGTTGGGACTGTCTATTGAATTGTTGATTGTTCTGATTATTCGGCACTTGATTTGTATTATTTCCACTTTGATTCTGCTGATTATTCTGTCCTCCCCATGAAAAATTCGGATGATTCCTCCATCCAAGATTGTAGGTATTGGAAAATGGATTATTCTGCTGCCTGTTTTGGTTAGCTATGTAATTGACTTCCTCATTCATATTAGCTGAATATCCTTCCATTGTCTCTCCATAGGCTTTTAATGGACACTCATTCGGTTGGTGCATACCCCCACACTCATGACAAGCGAGTTAACCTTTGCTACTCTCTCGAACATTTAACTTTTCCACCTGTTTTGTCGAGCTTCCAACTTAGCATTCAACATTGTAGAATTATCCACCTCAATTAAACCAGGTTTCTTCACAGCTACTCTCCTAGAGGGCCACTGAGCTTGCTCTTTTGTCAGTTCCTCTATAATCTCTTTAGCTTCTTTTGCGGTCTTGGCTGTCGAGCACCTCCTGCGCAAAGATTTACCATGTATTGCTCCTCACTGTAAGGCCTCCATAAAACACTTCAATAAGTAACCAATCTTCTAAGCCATGATTGGGACATTTTCTCTGCAATTCCCTGAATCTATTCCATGCTTCACCAAGTGTTTCTCCAGTGGTTTGGGTAAAAGCAGTGATGTTGTTTCTCAACTTCACTGTTCTTCCTCTTGGGAAATATTTAGTGAGAAATTCTTGGGCACAATCTGCCCATCTGGTGAAATGTCCCTCTGAAAAAGAATTGAACCAGATCAAAGCATCCTCCTTTAAAGACCAAGGGAATAATTCCAATCTGATAAAATCCTCCGGCACTCCTTGTCTTCTCATTGTTCTGCATATCTGCACAAATCTGGCTAAATGGTGGTGAGGATCTTCCAAAGGTGTCCCCCCAAAACTGTTCTGCACTACTAAATTAATGAGCTGTGGAGAGAACTCAAAATTTTCTCTCAAGAGAGGTGGTGGATAGATTGGATTTCTGATATCAGAAACATCAGGAGTATGATGCTCCCTAACTGGCCTGAGATCTGACCCATTATCTTCCTATTGCTGCTGTTGTTGTTTTTCCATAACTGAACACGATTCAACACTTTCTTGTTCCCACAACAAATTCTACAAATCAAACTCTGGATTACTCCAAAATCCAGGAACAGAATTTGATTCTTCTTCAATTTCGCAAGCGTATGGATTGTTACAAGTAATAAAGTGGACTCAAAGTCTGGATGTCAAACCCACAAGGAAAGTGATCAAGTAAAAAGCTCATTTTGTAAATCCATGATGTATTTGAAGTTGGTTTTGTATTATTAGCACTTTGAATGTTGTAATTTAAATAAACAAAGCAATGTAAATGATCTTATGGGAGAAAATAGGGATTTGGATGTCAATCAATGTAATTAATTAATCTCTTGTTCTTAAGGCATATTAATTCAAACTTCCCCTTTTTGTTTAAAACCCAACACCTTTGCATGTACTAGCCTCTTTCGAGTGATCTAGCCGTGTGTATACCCTAGCTTGGGGAACGGGCAACCCATTATGTGCTTAAGTTGTTTGAGTGTAGATTGGCATCACACCAACCCTAACTAGGTTACAAGCAAGATTACTGGCTTTCGCAAATTATAATCTTAGCAAGTCAAGTCTTTTAACTATCCAGGTTATCAATGTCTTCTTTCGATCCATAATTGATTAACCTTATACAAGATTTAAGGTGGCCGAACTTAAATCTCACATGCTAACTCAAAAGACTTGATAAACATAACAGGGAATTTCAAATTAACTAACCAAAAGAAAAGGAATTAAAAACTTACATCAAATCCATCCTCCTCCCATGGAGGTTTAAGCTACCATAGCAAATAAGAAAACCATTGTTCTTACTATGAGAACCCCATACATTTCTCTCCCTCTCCCAGAATGAACGATCCCTCAAATTACATGAAAAATCCCTTTCTGTCTTACAATTCTGTGCATAACCGTATCCCCTAACTGTTAGAACCATTCCCTCCATTAATTCAAACTCGTTTCCCTCTCAAAAAGGTTGAATAAGCATCGTCAGATCCTTTAATGAAGGATTACAGGCTGTACACGTGGCATCTATGAGGATTCGTTGATCAGCAGAATACGTTGTGTAAAACGCCCCTGGTCAATTCATTTGGTCAACTCAATTTCAAATGACCGTTTCAAATGATCAAGCTCTCGGGAGCTTCTGGTCAACTCAATTGGTCCTGTCATTTCTTTTTGGTCATTTCAAATTTGAAATGACCATGAGCGGAATTGTCCCTTGCTCCTTCATTCTTTCTTTGGACTTTGTACTTGGCCTGTTTTCCATTCAAAGACAACAAAAACACCACAAAAGGATCTACTAATGCTATGTTAGGGGGTTAGTTCATTAATCATTCAAATTCATCAAAATGAAGTTTATTCACCCAAAAGGAGCTCAACATGCGACAAAGAAGGTGGCTAGAATTATTAAAAGACTATGATTGCACCATCAACTACCATCCTGGGAAGGCAAACGTGGTGGCAGATGCACTAAGCCGGAAACATGTCGGAACCTTGGCAACATTGATCACTTCGTAAAGGCCTCTAAGTGAAGATCTGAAGAGGTTGGATGTTGAAATCGTAAAACCTGGAGAAAGAAGCTACCTATTCCACATGACCATACAACCAACACTTTTGGAGAGGATAAAGGTGGCACAACAAGAAGATCCCAAGCTACAACTAAAGAGGGAAGCGGCAAAAAGGTGGACTTCCTGAGTTCAACATCGATAAAGGTGGTTTCTTAAGATTTGGTACAAGACTCTGTGTACCATCATCTTCTGGACTAAAAAGGGAGTTACTAGCCGAAGCACATAGCTCCGCATTCTCTATACATCCAGGAAGCACTAAGATGTATCGAGACTTACGAAAGAACTATTGGTGGGACAACATGAAGAGAGAAATCGCGAAATTTATATCCAGGTGCTTGGTGTGTCAAAGAGTAAAGGCTGAGCGCCAATTACCAAGTGGAGTATTGCAATCACTTCTAATACCCGAATGGAAGTGGGAAAATGTAACTATGGATTTTGTCACGGGTCTACCTAGAACATCAAAAGGACACAATGCGATTTGGGTCGTAGTGGATCGCCTGACAAAAACGTCTCACTTCATACCTATCCGCGACGATTTCTCTTTGGATCAATTAGCCAAGCTATACATCAAGGAAGTCATTCGATTGCATGGAGTGCCATTATCAATCGTCTCTGATCGTGATCCAAGATTCACATCTAAGTTTTGGAGGAGCCTTCAACATGCTTTAAGTACCGAACTGAAGTTTAGTACTGCCTTCCATCCTCAAACAGATGGGCAATCGGAGAGGACAATCCAAACTTTGGAGGACATGCTTAGAGCTTGTGCTATTGACTTTCAAGGGGATTGGGAGAAACACCTTCCCTTGGTGGAATTCTCCTATAATAATAGCTATCACGCAAGCATACAAATGGCACCATATGAAGCTCTTTATGGGAAAAGGTGCCAAACACCAACATGTTGGGATGAGGCAGGAGAAAGAAAACTACTTGCCCCCGATTTGGTGCAAGAAACAACGAAAAAAGTGCATCTAATTCAGCACCATATGCGAGCTCAAAGCAGCAAAGAAGAGTTATGCGGACCACCGACGAAAGGACTTGGAGTTTGAAGTAGGCGATCATGTATTTCTAAAGGTTTCACCATGGAAAGGAGTCATGCGATTTGGAAAGAAAGGGAAGTTAAGCCCCCGATACATTGGACCATTTGACATACTAGAAAAGATTGGAGCAACAGCATATCGCCTAGCCCTACCACCACACTTGGAACACGTGCACAATGTGTTCCATGTGTCTCTCCTAAGAAAGTACATACCAGATCCATCACATGTTTTAACGAAGAGCCTGTCCAACTCGATGTTGACTTGACCTACGAAGAACATCCAGGCAAATCCTTGACCGCAAGGAACAAGTGGTACGTACGAAAAGAATTCCACTCGTGAAAGTGTTATGGAGGAATCAAATCACCGAGGAGGCAACGTGGGAGCATGAAGAAACGATGAGGCAAAAATATCTTAAACTTTTCCATGATTAAGGTACGCGATAATTTCGAAGACGAAATTCTTTTAAGTGGGGTATGATGTAAGACCCGCAAAAATCTAAGCTCTTCCTTAAATAGTAATAATAATGTCATTACTAAAAATAGTTAGAAATAATATTTTAGATATTATCACAGTAAAAATAAGTACCCACTATAGTCATTTAAGTAGCATGTGACTAGTAAGTAGCCGTTAGAATAGTAACTAGCGTTAGAATAGTAACTAACCGTTGGAATAAGTAACTAATCGTTATGAATAGTATCTGTTTGAATTGTTATAAATAGGTATGAGTATGTAATAATGTTTTATAATATTATACTTTATAGGTTTATAAAGTAAGAAGTCATGGAATATAATGTTATCTTACTTTATTGTTTATTGATTACGCAATTATATTATTTTATCCGCGTTAATATTAAATACGTTATAAAAAAAATAAAATAATTTCTTATACATCATAAAAAGTTTAGATGCTATATATTATGTCATTTAGTTTCTTAGACCAAATTACTATGGGTAAGTAAGTATTACAAGCCTTAACTTTACCAAAAGTATAAAATATAGGTAAGGCCCAAAAATTTGAATGAGGCAGATTCTGGAGGTCCCATTCAAAAATTCATAACTTGAGTTATACAGATCCAATTGACATGAAACCAAATCCCATTTGTTCATTTATGACTTAGCTAAAACGTGTAAAAATTTCAGAATTTAATATGAATCCAATCAATTCCAGAAGTTAAAATACTACACATAGGTTCAGTATGAACGGGTAAACATTTTAGTATGACTTTAAAATTCAATAACTTTTGTTATACACATGCAAAAATTATAAAATTGATACCCATTTGTAGATATTTTAGTTAGTAATGCAATACAATTGTCCGTTTGTCAAAAACAATAAAATTAAAAACGTTATAATTGAATTAGTAGGGAGTACACCAATGTGGACTTTTGATGCCAAAGGAACCTTCTAGGTTTAAAAGTCTTAAAACATTTTTAAATGGTAGGAGGAGATACCCATGTTTTTAATAAGAGATAATAGGAGGAAAATAAAGTATTATATATATTTTAAATAATTTAATTTAATGCCAAAGTCAAATTCATACACTATTTTTCACACTATTACACCTACCACCTTACCTATAAATAGCATGCCTCACTTCCCTTCTCAAGCACTCTTTCCATTCAAATAAGCCACAAAACTCTCCTCCAAATACTCTCCAAAAATTTCTATTAACACCCCAATAGTCCTCCAAGCCTTCTCTTCTCTCAATCTTCCTCTCACCCGTTGGAAGTTCCAAAAGGTAAATATTTCAAGCATATATTAATCATGTTCTTGGAAGGCTAATCCTCCTCATACATATATATATTATGGATGGCCTTGCCCCTCAATATATATATGTATATTTATTAAATAATATGTATATGTGTATATATATATATATTATTATTATTCCATGGAAGGCTAAGCCTCCTCATACATATATATATATTATGGATGGCTTTGCCCCTCAATATATATATGTATATGATACGTATATGTGTATATATAGATTATTATTATTCCATGGAAGACTAAGTCTCCTCATACATATATATATTATGGATGGCTTTGCCCCTCAATATATATATGTATATTATATAGTATATACGTATATTATATATGTATATGTATACGTATAGATTATTATTATTATCATGAAAAGTTTTTCCACCATAATATACTTATATATGTCTCTCAATATATTACTTATGAATATACTATTATTATTAAAACTAAAATATTAACTTTTAAATTTTGTTTCAAGGTTTATAAACGCGGAAGACAAAAAGATTGTAAGGATCCACTCTCCCTTTCCTTACCACGATCTCCGACGTGGAAATTTATTTCCTATTTCTTCTCTATATTTCTATCTCGATATTTAATAATTAACTTTCTTTGACACTTCTTGGAAAGTTGGTAATCTAATTTATTGAATGGTAAATAACCCTTTTACTTATCGGGGTTATTATTATAAGACCTTCCTTTACGTTGAAATTTACCATTGATGTGGTTGTTTGAAATTTTGTGAAGATATGTTTTATGTTTGGCAATATGTTTATGGGTGGTTCCAGAAAGACCTCCAATGCATTGGGTAAAGAACATCACTGGAGAGTGTCAATCCAGTTGATAACAGGTTATACATGACATCTAGGTGGTGAACCTAGATGAGTAGATATTCTTATTCTTTCATGAGCTGATTATTCTCCATATATTATTCGTTACTTTTAACCTTACTGGGCTATTTGAGCTCATTTCCTTTATGTTTTCTTCCAACCCCAGGGAACTAGGAGAAAGCAAAGATGCTAGGATAATGGTGTCCAGAATGCTTGGAATAAAATCATAAGAAGATTATGCATGTAGTATTTATATGTCATGTAAACTATAATGGGTTATCAACACCTAGTCTCTAAACGCTAAACCTTAAAGATCTTGTGATGAGTCTTGATGTAATAAATAAACCATCAAATTTATGTTGAGTAATAGATTACTATTCATTATAATTGTAATATCTTATTTGTCCAACGCACCCGGTCCTGGAAGTCCAGATTTGGAGGCGTTACTGAGACTCTTCCTGCGGTTCTTCAATTTCGGCGGATTCTCAATCTTGGTTTGGTGTGAGTAAAATTTCCAAGATTTATGATATTAAATTCCAAATCCCTAAAATTTGATTCTCACAATTCCTAATTTTAATTTAGTTCTCTAAATGGTGTATAAAAAATTCTCTATTGCTCGATATCTTACAAACTATAGTCCGCCAAGTCTTCGGTTCTTCAATTTCAACGGATTCTTCAATCTTGATTTGGTGTAAGTAAAATTTCCAAGATTTATGCATATCAAATTCCAAATCCCTAAAATAGTAAAATTTGATTCTCAAAATTCCTAATTTTAATTTAGTTCTCTAAATGGTGTATAAAATTTTCCCTATTGCAGTCTGGATATCTTGTAAACTGTAGTCTGCCCAATGCCCCCCTAATTGTTTAGGATTCTTGGGGTCATTTGAATATTTCCAGCAAGCACCACAAATGCTTCTAATTTTATAGTAATGATTCTAAAATCTAAATTCTAAAACTAAAAATTAGATAATACCTCGGTCCTATTTTTAAGCGGTAAGACAATTGAGACAATTGTCATACTTTTAGGATTTTTGTCATGATGATTTCCAAGTAAGACAATTGATTTCAAATTGTCATTGATGGAATTATGTAGCAAGGGTATAATGATTCATGCTTGATTCTAATTTATTTAAATTATATGTCAGTTGAAAGTTAGGTATGGCTTATCTTTAATTTTTAAGCTTCATGCGATTTTTAATTTAAATTTATCTAATTATTTTACTTATTTGATTCTATTAATTTAACAAAATATTTTTATTTTATTTATAGATGGGAAAGTCATCGACGATTGATGCATTCTTTAAAAAAACAAATTCTAAAAACTTAGAATCTAATGCATCATTGTCAAAGTCTGCTATTGATACTCCAACTTCTTCTACTCATCCTGCAAAATCTCAAAGAACTGAAACCATTACAACTGAGTTGAATTCTTTGGAACGTGATCCTGGAAAGCGGCCAAGAATATTAGATTATGATGTCAATCAACGCGATGAAATTCGGCGAGCTTACATTAAGAATGGTCCATACCAACCTATTCTTTCATATTATCCAAAATCTGGATCAAAGCTCATCTTCGTAGTTTCCAATCATCATGGTTCAAGCTATTTCCTTCGTGGTTAGAATATTCCCCTTCTAAAGATGCAGTGTTTTGTCTACCATATTATCTCTTCACTCAGTCAAGGTCTGCATTAGCATTTACAATTGATGGATTTCAAATTGGAAGAAAGTTAAGGATGGACAAAATTGTGCTTTTTTGAATCATGTTGGGAAAGATCCAAATAGTATTCATAAAATCGCCGATAAATCATGCAAGGATTTAATGGAGCAGACTCAACATATAGAGAGAGTTGTTGATAAATATACTTTTGAGCAAATTGCAAAGAATCGACTCCGACTTAGAACTTCGGTTGATTCAGTCCTTTGGCTTGCAATTCATGGTTGTGCTTTTAGGGGACATGATGAAACCAAAGATTCATTCAATCATGGAAATTTTCTTGGAATGCTCGGTATATTAAGTTCATACAATGACAGGGGTTAAGGAAGTTGTATTGAAGAATGCTCCCCAAAATGCCTCTTACTCATCACCGCAAATTCAAAAAGAAATTTTACATGTTATTTCAGTCAAAGTGAAGAATACAATTCGTGACGAAATTGGTATGCAAAGTTTTCTATACTTGTTGATGAAGCTCGTGATGAATCAAAGAAAGAGCAAATGTCTATTGTTTTAAGATTTGTTAACAAAGATGGCATTTTGAAGGAACATTTTTTTGGGCTTGTTCATGTCTCTAACACTGCTGCATTAACCCTCAAAAATGCGATATATTCCGTATTGTCTTATCACAATTTAGATATTCAGAATATTCGAGGGCAAGGATATGATGGTGCAAGTAATATGCGGGGAGAATGGAATGGATTGCAAGCATTGGTTTCAAATGATGTCCATACGCTTACTATGTCCATTGTTTAGCACATCGCTTACAATTGGCATTAGTTATCGTCACGAAGAGAAGTTATCATCATTCATAAATTTTTCGTTAAATTGTCATCTATTGTCAACATAGTCGGTGCTTCATGTAAGCGTAATGACGCATTGAAAGTTGCTCAAGCTTCACAAATTGAACATTTGCTTTCCATTGGTGAGTTGGAGACCGGTAGGGGGCCTTAATCAAATTGGCACTTTACAACGAAAGCGGAGATACCCGTTGGAGTTCTCACTTAAGATCTGTTTCTAGCTTGATTAATATGTTCGGTTCAACTTGTGAAGTTCTTCTTAACATTATTGATGATGGGACTTCTTGGGCTCAAAGAGGTGATGCAGACACGACTTATGAAGAATTAACATCATTTAAATTTGTCTTCATTTTACATCTCATAAAAGACATTATGCAGATCACCGATTTACTTTGTCAAGCTTTGCGTCTAAATCTCAAGACATTTTAAATGCTATGCATCTTGTTTCGTCAACTAAAACACTTCTCCAAAAGCTAAGAGATGATGGATGGTCAACTTTACTATCAAAGGTGAAAGGATTTTGTGAAGCACGTAACATTGATGTCTTGGATATGAATGCTCGTTATGTTTCAAGAGGAGGTCGAGCTCGTCGTCAAGAAAGTGAATTTACAATTGAGCATCATTATCGAATAGATATTTTTTATGCTGCAATTGATTCTCAATTATAATAATTAAATGAACGATTTAATGAGCATGCAGTTGAGTTGCTTATGCTTAGCTCAGCTTTGGACCCTCGAAATGGATATGATTCTTTCAAATGTGATGATGTTTGGCAATTGGTAGACAGATTTTATCCACAGGACTTCACAGATGACGAGAAAGAGCGGTTGAAAATGGAACTTGTCCATTATGAGTGTGATGTAGTTCGACATGTGGAGTTTCAAAAAATGTCCTCCATTTCTGACCTTTGTCAATGGTTGGTAAAGACTAGAAGATCGACAATCTACCAACTTATTTTTAGAGTGATCGTTCTTGTGCTTACTCTTCCCGTTTCTACTGCAACAACAGAGCGTTCATTTTCAGCTATGAGTATTGTCAAATCTAGGCTTCGAAACAAAATGGAGGATGAGTTTCTTACTGACTCGTTGATTGTGTATATTGAAAAAGAAATTGCTATGCAGCTTAGTGTGGAATCAATTATAGATGACTTTCGAGATATGAAAGAACGTCGAGTTCCATTCTGATAAATGTGGTTTGAACTTACTGATAATATCTAATGGTTTTTTGTGGTTGTTTCTTCACCCTATAGCTCATGGTAGCTGTTGAATTTTGTAATATCTAATGATCTACTGAATGACCCCAACTTCTGAACTTGTGAACCCCAAACAAAAGATGACTTTGAGGATCAGCAGATTCAACACTATTTTTTCTTGAGATTAAGGACAATGAGAATACTATTTTTTCTACTCTGCCCAATAAAAAAATCTGGTGTCTTTCTTTTCTCAATTGTTTTTTCATGATTCTTCTATTGCTAGTAATTTTGACTGTTGTTCTTTTATTCAACTACTTGTGCTGAATTAAATAAACTTCTTTCTACTGATGAGATTAGGCAGACTGTTTTTGACTGTGACGTCTATTCCACAGCTGGGTTCAGTGGGTTGGATGGGTTTTCTGCCTTTTTTTCCAGCATTGCTGGGATATTAATCAATGTGAGACTCCAGCTGTCTTGGCCCCCCCGATACACAATCCTGGTTCCGCCCCTGAATGAAGTACATGGTTGTTGGGGGGGGGTGGGGGGGGGGTTGGATCTCATTGATGCCTCACAACCGCATGGCATGGGATTACGGAAATTCATTCGCATGCGATGGGATGGTGCTTCTATTTGCTTTTGGAATGATGTATGGTGTGGTGGATCTATTTTGAAGCTCGTTTACTCGGAGTTGTATTGGTGTGTATGCTCTTCGGATGCTTCTGTAGCTGATGTTCATTGTCTTCGGGATATTACAATGTAGTGAGAGGTGTTGTTTTCGTGGGCTGCTCAAGATTGGGAATTGAAAGCTTTCTCATTATTTTTTGACATGTATTTGATTTCCCCAATGAGGCTTGCAGCCAATAGGCTATGTTGGCGTCCCAATCGAGAGCGTGACTATCAGGTCAAGAGATTTTATTTTCTTCTTACGCATGCACGACCTAGGAGTTTTCCTTGGCATAGTGTGGAAGGCACATGTTCCGTCCAGGGTTGCCTTCTTTGCTTAGATTGCGGTACTTGGCCTAGATTCTTATTATTGATAATTTGTGGCGCCGGAGTTTCATCCTTGTAGCCAGCCTTACATATGTAAGGCTTCAATGGAGCCTATGAATCATCTTTTCCTTCATTGGGTGATGCCATTGTCACTTGATGCGTTGTTTGCGTGTTGGCTAGGGGGTGTGGGTTGATTTGATGGGCTTTCCCTCATTGTTTTTTTTTTTGTCTTTGGTGCAAGCAAGTGCACATATATTTGATGATCGGGAGTGGTATGCTATAAAGACATATCTTTTTTCCTGGGGTTTGAGGAAATAGATGTTTGCTTAAGGCGTGTATAATTTTTTTTTTTCCATTTGTGATATTGTTAATGGTTGTTCTTTTTGAGTCTTGTTGTATTTCTATTCCTTGTGTGCGATCTTTATATTTCAATAAAATTTTCTTATAAAAAAAGGAATATAAACACACAAAAGAGAAGAAACAAAGGCACAATAGGGACTAGGCAAAGAAACGTGCTAAACAAAAATTTTGATAGGTTATTGAGTACATGACCTAGTGACTTTCCAAGAACAATAGGTTATTCAAGAGATTGCCCTCGAGAAAAAATTACCCGTAGGAGGATGAACCCTCTAAAGGAGGTTGACCCAAACAATAGTGTCATTGGAACAAGGTTAAGGTAAATGTAGATAAAGTGTCATTGGAACCCTCTACATGTACATTATCTACCTGTTGTGGTCTCACCAATTGATTTCTTACAGATAGCACTCCATTGCACTACGCGGTTCTTGAAGGAAATACGAAAATCCACAAGTTTCCTGAAAAATATACATCGCCCATTTTTATTGGGGGACTGGAAGGTTTCAAAAAAACTTATTTTTCCTCCGTCCAAATAAGTCCATAAGTCGTAGTATTGATGACCTAAATCTTCATCATAAATTGGTTGTTCTGTGAGTGGATATGATCTAGCATAGCTTTGTAGATCTTTTTTATATATATAAAATACAATTGCAATGAATTTTCCTTGTGGGTGGATATGATACACTTTTTTATAGCTTTGTTCTCTCACTTTAGGTCTCTCCTACTATTGTCTGGCTAGTTGCACGATTCTTAATGTAATGATTGATTGGGAGTCACACTTTGAGAGGCTTGGAATCATGTTGGGATGATTTTGCACATTTTGTTGGGCATGAGGGATGGGGTTCCTTGCAAATTAGCTGAAAATATGGGTGGGAGGTTCCTACAGATTCGTGAGGGGACAAAGATTACTTTTCAGTGATGATGTTTAAAAGTTAGTGAGAGGCGTCAGGGGAAAAAGGCAATAAGGTTAGTAGTGATTTTAGTGCTGATCTCGTAAGCTGCTTTAGCTTACATTGAAAGCAATAGAGAATAAATTTTTAATGCCTCAATGAATTGGTTTTGAGTATTCTGATCATATATAATTAGGGAACTTGTGATATTAATCACCATTGTGGTGCTGATTTCAGTTTATTATGGTGTTTTCTTACAATTAATTGAGGTTGTTTTTAGACAATTAAGAATTTACTGATGATTTACTCCTGTATGCCTCTTAATGAATCAATTTCTTACAGATGTCAGTCGCTCAGTAACTGCTGGAAATCAAATGAAAACTATGGACGTTCTTGTTGATCTTGGGGCAGATGTTAATGCATTCAATCTAACGGAGCATTCTGCTTTACATTTTGCTGCACGATTAGGTTTATGCAAAATTCCGTTTTGTTCATGATGACTTAATAATTCATCGTAACCCTGTTATTGTGATTAGAGAGTTGATGTGACATAGCTATTCAGAGTTTTGTTAAATATAGTACAAGTGCATCTTTAGTTTGGGTTTTTCTAAATGTTGGCTTGTTGTTACTTAATTTTTATTATTTGGTAATTATTGCATGCAATTCTGAGGGACTTGAATCTTGTTGGGTTGATTGTGCACATTTGCTTGCTTATGATCATTCCCCTGAAGTTTAATGTAATGATTTATTGCTGATCCCATAATCCTTTTCTACCATCTCAATCATTATTACAGTTGCAGCTAAAGTTCACCATTCGACCACCAATTGAATCTTCTTCTTTTTTTCTGCCAGGGAATATTGATGCTATTGCGAATTTGCTTAGGCATGGTTGTGTTGCTATGTGTATGCCAACATCTGATTTTGGCACACCATTGCGTTTTGCTGCAGCCCGTGAAACGGAACATGCCCTCGACTTTTTGCTTAAACACAAGGCCGATGTGAGTTATATTTGTTTATTTGTCTATTTTCTTTTTTATTTATACCAGAATTGCTTTTTAAGCTTGTTAAATGCTGAGTAGCTCAACTAAGTTTCCATGTGCTGCCATTGTAATTTGCTATATAAGCAACATGAGGTTTTGTACTCGCACACATGCTAGGAGAAAAGAAAAGTTTCAAGTGACACTGGTAAATACAACTCTTGAATGATTTTGCTTGGTGAGAGCATTTGGACCCATCCAACATCAATTTAGTTGCAAGGTTTATTCGGACACCAAGGAATGTACTTGAATTATTGAGTTTTCATTAAAGGTTTTTGTTAAAAGTAATGACCGTCTCGAATTGTTTTATTTAATGGATGGATTTGTTCCCTTCGAGCAAACATTTAAGTGTTTGAAGTCATCGAAATTTCATTTTCCAGCCGAATGTAGTTCCGGAAGGTTGTCTTTCACCACCATTGGTGTCTGTTATATACAATCGTGAGGGATCTGCCATCAACCTGATTTGTGTATACTACTCACTCCTAAATATTGTCTTGTTTCCTCCTTTCCTTGATTTTTTTGTGAATATTAATGTTTTTTTTTTTTTGCAAACTAGAATGGAGCTAATACAAACTACACAGCACATAGATTGGCACCTTTAGAAGTTGCAATTGGGAGCATGGAGATTTTCAAAAGCTTATTGGAACATGGTGCCGACACAAATCGCAAAGATATTGTAGGTTTATATTATTTTTTTTGTTATATTTGCGGTTTTCCCTGCCACTTGCAACTATAGTTCTTGTTGGAAGAGAAAAATCAAAATGAATGAGATTTTGCTGATATAGGCTTTGATCTAGCCATTGTGGGCCATATGGACATTAGGCCCGAGTTGCTAACTAGCTAATAATTGTAATCTAAATTTCCATACTCCCCTCAAGCTTATAGATATGCTTAAGCTTGTTACAAAATTTGTTCTATGATAAATAGCATGAATAATACCCTCTTTTAGTAAGCCTTGATTGAAATTTCCTGCAAATAATCACGCTTCTCTCTTTTCTATATTCCGGAAGATACAATGGAGTTCTTATTTGGGCATGGGACTGACTGTGGGCATGGGCAACCATATGAATGTTTCAGGATTGGTTAACAATGAAACAATTGATTGCGATGTGTTATAGTATTCGTCTATCTGGCTAAATTTAATTTAATATTTTATTTCATTTAGTTGAATTCAAGTATTGAGATAAAGGCTTAGTTATTGTTCTTGTCAATGCTCTTCAACGCATCCACAATATTGAGGAATACTTCAATTGAGTTTTTGGGTTCTATCATAACAAGAAGTTATCAGCCAACGCAATAGGAGTTTAACACAATACCTCTCAGCAGATACATCATAACAATAAGGAGCCCAGCACTATATATTGATGATCTCAATATGATAGTCAAGACTTCTGGATCCCTAATGAGGATCTGAAGTGGTTCACAGAAGCATGTATAAAGTTGAGTTTTTTTCTTTCTCCGTTTCTCCTCGCTATGAAACAATATTCATTCTTTATCTATCCTTTTCGTCTCGCTCGAAAGTTTTTTTAAATCGTTTAAACAGTCAAAGTGACCTTTTAAATGGTCAAACACTTACAGATGGCCAAAACTGCCTTCTAGACTTTTTCGAAGAAAAAAGATGTGGCCATTTTTTGGCTTGGACAGCTGTCCAGTCGGTTTAGTGGTGCTTCATTGTTTGGGGCATGGATATGAATTTGTGGCAACCAAGACAACTGTAGATCTATTTTTGTGTTAATGCATTACCAATTTTATCTCTAGAGGTCATCTTCGTTAGTTTTTTTTTTTTTTGAACAGAAAAAGCTAACGATGCCTTTGTGCCTTTTCTTTTAAAACTGGTCATTTTTTATTGCTGACTTGAAAAGGCTGGGAAGAAATGAAAAAACACCTAATAAAAATTTGTTGGTGGTAGCTTGTTGCTAGGGACGCGAGTTCGCTGCAGCGCAAGGAAAACGCCGCGCGTTATTCAGTTTTTTTATTTTTTATTTTTTTATTTTTTTGTAATTACATGTATGCAAAATCTAACCGCTATAAAATTTTACAGTGACATACACTACATAAATATTACATAACAACAAAAAGTTAATAAAAAATCCAAACGCCGCACGATGCAGCATTTTCCTTCGCGTCCTGTTGCTAGAGGTTTTGTACCCATATGCTGCTGTCACAATTGAACCTGCATTATTACATCAAGTCTCATTTTCCATTCCAGGAACGAAAGCTATTTTTTAAAAATTCTTGTCTAACAGTTTACTTTTCTCTTTCAAAAAACACGTAGCAACCCAAAGACACTGCACCAATAAAATTAAAAACTAAACAGGAAACTCACAAACCCTAAGTAGGGTTTGAAAAACCTATGTATATTGTTTGGCCAACTTGATAATATTTTTTTTTGTATTTTGTTTGACTTGAGTTTGTGTAAAGTGTTGCCTTATCATGTATAGTTTTTTGTTGATTGCAGTATGGCCTAACCCCATTAGAATTGGCGGCACTGAAAAACAATCGTGGCATGGTTGAAAAATTATTTCATAGAACCTTGCCCGTTAAAGGTATTGAAGACTGGAGCGTGGATGGAGTAATGGACCATTGTCGCTCTAAGAAATTTGAAATGGAGGTATTTGCCCATTAGTTTTTTTGTGGAATATCTGTAATTATCAATTATAATTTTCATTTCCACTTGCCAAGCTTGTCACATTTATTCTCCAAAATTGTTTTGTTTGAAACAAATGAAGCTCTACCTTGCCTTTTTTAATTATCTACCACGGATTCAGAGGGCATTATCTGTCTGCCTCTGATTTGGAAATGCTAGTTTTATTGTTCACTTATCATTTTTTTAGAACCAATTCATGCGCGCGCTTTTAACTCTTTAAAATCTAATAATAGAGAGCATTACTCAATGCATTTTGTCTTTTTTATGAATCCTTTTTGATGCCTTTTGTAAAGGAACATCATTATTTGTTTTGTTGAGCTATGTTTCATGTTTTCTTTTCCCAGTTATATTTGGTTGTATATTATTAATAATATTGTTTACAGATAAATCAGAAGGCAAACGATGTATTCCAATATTATGTATCAGAGGTGGATAATGCATTTGAGGCCAGAAAATACAACAGAGCAATAACTTGGTATTGGCTGGTATGATTTTTTTTTTTTTTGTGTTTTTGTTGTTGTTATGATTGCCTTGAAAGTTGAGTAATTTGACCCTCACCTGCCTTTATTCAAGCCCATTGAACTACCGAAATGAGGGTTTCATATTGTTGGGAGAAGTATGTATGTACACGTGAGCGGGAGCTGTTTCTACAAAATCGTGATTGTTTAAAGTTTTGATAATACAGGCATGTATTAGAAATAAAGATCGTGTCTTTTTCCTCGCAAAAAGGAGCTTGTGTTATTCCATGATGAAGCATTTGAATTCTGCCTTCACTGATGCAATTGAATCCACAAAGTTAAAGCCGAACTACCCTTTGGGAAGCTATGCGAGAGGTGTTGTATTTAATTCACGTAAGGTATATAGGTCTCCATCTCTTCTGGCTGCATAAATGCATGTCTCCTCTAGAGCTAGGATGTAAGTGAAAATTAGATTTGTATTTTTCTAGTTAAAGCTAATGGACAATGCTATAATTTATTGCAGCAATTTTATTTAGCTGCCAAATACTTTGAAGAAGCTTGTCAGTTGGAAAAGGATAACAAAATGTATGAAGATGATTTGAGGTATCATGTTATTTAGTATCTATTTCAATTATCCTGAGTTTATTGATCCCATAATGGGCAACAGTAGACCTTGAATGGTTGCATGGGGCATTTTTGTACTCCATTTATCTTGTGTTATTCCATTTGCATCACGATGTATTTGTCCTTTTTCTCGAGGGAAAAAATGGGTTTCAGATTCCAGGCTTTACATGTCAACCAGATCACATAAATTGTTTTCTCAAAATTGATTAAAAAAAAAATATTTGGTTTGTTTGTTATAGTATGTATTTCTTTTGTAAAATGAATTTCAAGATTGTAAGCTAGATTTATTATATTTGGTTTGAGCGTGGATGGAGTAATGGACCATTGTCTGATTTGAATTGAACATTATTTGAAAAAAAGAAAAATTTTACCAAAGCTATTTTTGAATTCATATTTATATAGTTGTAGTAAATTTTAGTCTTTGAGTTATGTTGAACTTGTAAAATTAGTTTATATGTAATTTAAATATAAACCAGAAAATTATTACAAGTGTTTAGTTTGTTCACATTTGATGTTTGTCAAAATATGTGGGATTGCATGTTCCATTTGCTACAACGAATTAGGGTATTATCATATTTAATCAATTTTGAACGTGATTGGTAATCGAATTTTTGGGATTTTTAAGGCTTCCACCTAAAGCTTTGTTAGTATTGGTTTTTGCTCATTTTCAACTTTGATGTTGTACTTTAATTTATAATTTGGATAGAGCGTAGAAAAGTATCCTCGGGTTTATTCGAATGCTTATAAATTGTTATCTCGTGATCAAATGCGAATAGCTCGCGGGACTTTTTCGGTAGTGGTCGGATGGACAGAGCTTCGAGGTAGGGAGTTGAGTCATTGTTTTTCATATTAAATTTATTTAAAAATTTTGGGTTGGATGGAATAATATTTAAGACCATAGCTTATGGGAATGAATCAAATCGAATCAAACGGCTCGAGTCATTAATTAAATTACTTTTGACATTCATACTTACTATTTATTTATTGACGAAGACATATATATATATATATATATATATATATATATATATATATATATATTGGGGGGGTTTGAGGCGTCACTCTACCCCAAGACAAGGGAGATGTGTGATGCCGTGGCTAGACTAATCTCATGCACGGCCAATAATTGTCGATCCTATGGCAATATTGATTACGAGTTCAAATCATTCCCACGACATTACGTTGATAATACTTTTCATAATCTTTATTTTTATTTTAAAAATAAAATTTATATTATTTATATATTTTATTTATCCTTCATATTTTGTTTTTTATCTTTTTTTTATTCTTTTAAATTATAATTTTTTATTTTTACTATTTTTTATTTCTTCTATTTACCAATGATGAGATTTTTTTCAATAAATATAATAAAAAAAACATTTTTATAATAAAATATAAAAAATATTTGAATGATTAATAATGATCCATATGAAAAAAAAATTCTAATTTTTATTTTTATTCTCTAAATTTTAGAGTTTGAATGACTTAATTTTTTATCTAAAATTTAAAACTAAGGACCTTATATGAATGCTCTTAGATTAACTGAATAAATGTATATACAAATTTTAATAGTATTATATTATCGAAATTGCATCCAACTCCATTTAAAAATATCAATTTTTGATGAATTTATTAACTATCACATATTTTTAAAGTTGAAGCTTGGCATTGTCATGTTTCAAAAATTATCACATATTATTTTTTATATTTTTACTTAAATTTTAGTTAAAAGAAGCATTTCCTATAATTTTATTCTAAATTTTACACATTTTCAAATAATATTCTTTATCATTTCTTTATTTTATTAAAATAATATTATTTTATTCCTTATTTATTATCTTTTTTTAATTACTATAATCATTTAAAAATTGCATGTGTCATTAAAATATAAAATATTATAAAAAACATTTTTGGCAATGAATAGTGACTCACTAAATTTACAAATTTAATATTAATTTTTTATATCCAAATTTATTTTTAGAAAACTGATTAAGAATTATTTTTATTAAAAAATTTAAAGTTTTAAAAAAATTATAAAAAATATATGCATATAGAAAAGTTAATATGAATATTTTGATTATGATTTTAGCTTTACTAAATCCTAATTTATATTAATTTTTATAAATAAATTATGATCTCTACATTAGTCAATACCGCAAATCAATTGATCATATTATTTGTTTTTTGTGAAGGTAAAAAAGATACTTTATTTATTTATTATTTAAAAAAAATTATATCCCACACCGTCACGCAACCGCTGAGGTGGCGGCTGAAGTTCTATCTATTGTTTTTTTTAAATTGACGGGAGGAGCAATGGCATCAAAAGTGCCAAGAGGCTGCCTGTTGCGCCATAGTATTGCATTGCTTTGTTTCACTTGCTCAAGATTATTATAAAAAAAAATGAAAAGAAAAGGTGAAAATCTTTAGTCTGGTCAAAAGGCGACCTTGAACTTTGACCGACAGTCCAACACTAGTTGGGGGGACGAGTACAGCACACGGTTAGACCCGGCTAAATGTATAGAACTTGTATGCCCTCGATTTATTGGAATTTGTTTCCCCATGTTTGTTCTGCAAGTCTAAATTGGTTCAACCAATTTGGAGTTGGGGGCTCTGCGAAGGTAAATATGATATTTTAATGTATAAAATGGGAAAAGTATATAAGGGGGGACCCTAATTCGCTGCTAGGTGTGCGTGAGTAGAGAAAGAGAGAGAGATGTCACGCCCCGAACAGCGAGGTGCTGGCAGGCGCCTCCCAAGTGGCGCAGGTGCGCGCTACTTGCGGAGGGCCAGAGCGGAAAGCATAGCTGGTGCGGATGGGATAGGCTCCACGGCAGTTCGTGCGGGAGATCGATGGAGCCCCTTCGGAGTTCAGACGTACCAACCCGGTTAAATGCGGAGAATACGCCGCTACTCTCGGACTTGACGTTGAAGAGGGGACTTGGCCACCCCTACACAAACTGGTCGGGAACTAGATTCGTTCTCCTGATGAGTCCAAGGCAGGGCGAAACCAGTTTACGTGTGCCCCGATCGGTATGGCTTACTCGGCGTATCCACTAGGGTGACCGAGTGCCGCACAGGTGAAAACCCTGACCCCGTGACAACGTGGTATCATAGCGGTTGCAGCCTGTATCCACATGCTCGCCAAAGTACTCTCGCGAGAGATATGCGTGGTGTCACGCCCCGAACAGCGAGGTGCTGGCGGGCGTCTCCCAAGTGGCGCAGGTGCGTGCTACTTGCGGAGGGGCAGAGCGGAAAGCATAGCTGGTGCGGATGGGATAGGCTCCACGGCAGTTCGTGTGGGAGATCGATGGAGCCCCTTCGAAGTTCAGACGTACCGACCTGGTTAAATGCGAGGAGTACGCTGCTAGTCTTGGACTTGACGTTGAAGAGGGGACTTGGTCATCCCTACACAAACTGGTCAGGAACTAGAGTCGTTCTCCTGATGAGCCCAAGGTAGGGCGAAACCAATCTACTTGTGCCCCGATCGGTATGGCTTACTTGGCGCATCCACCAGGGTGACCGAGTGCCGCACGGGTGAAAACCCTGACCCCGTGACAGAGAGCTTGAGAAAGAAGCTAGAGTTTTACATAGGGATTGGCGATCCGACTGAAATTCAACCAAATTCAAGATAGGAATTGGTTCTCCTCATTCATATGTCTTTAATTCTTGTTGCTATGGTAACCAAAATAGAGAATTTAACCTTAGATTCGTGAAATTTGGTTTATAAACCGTAAGTGTGAAAATTCATATTTTTGCGTTTTAATGTTTTTATAGTTGAGAAATTGAGATTAAGACATGGTATAAGTGTTTTAGTATGAGTTTTTATAATTTGAGGGCTTAAATAGTCGGATTTTTGGGTAAAATGGCCGGAAATGACGGATTCCAACCAAGGGAGTCGACTGGACGGGATGAATCAAAGTGAGTGGTCGACTGAATAGCAATTGAGTGAATAGTGAATAGTGGTCAAGTGAATAGTGAACGGTGGTCGAGTGAAATATTTGTATTTTGATCGATCAGAGCAGTTTCCATTATGTTCGATTGATTAGAGTGGTTAAGTGAGATGCAGTCGACTGAATTTGGCTAATTTTAGTAGAACAAGGCCTATTTCGAATCGCTCTTTTCGTGTTTTTTGGGGTTTGGTTCTCCTGCTTTATGGATAGTCCAGTAAGGGGATTTACTTTTGACATTCATACTTATTATTCATTTATTGATGATATATATATATATATATATATATATATATATATATATATATATATTGGGGGGTTTGAGACTATAGAGACTCGTATTTGGGTAGTGTTGAGAGATAGCCATTCTATAGGAATGCAACTATCTGGACGGTAGTATAGTCATCGATGTGAGCATTTTGACAGTACTTGGGCCCGATTTTGGGTCGGGGCCCCGAGTGGCCTGATTGTTGACTTTCTCGGGGTTTATTGGTTGACTTTACATTTAAGCGATCATTTGAGTGTGATAATATCTGAATAATGTTATGCTCATCATTTCGAGCGTTTTGACAGTAATTGGGCTCAATTTGGAGTTCGTGACCTCAGGAGATCAATTATTGCTGGGGGCTAATTATTGGCAGCAGTATATAAATAATTAAGAAACTGCCTTATCCCTTTAATTGCTTGATGCGTGCGTGTTTGAGCAAGAGAGAGAGAGAGAGAAGAAGGTGAAAAGCTTCCTTTAGTGATTTAGGGCGATTGGAGTTCGTGGATCGCAAGTAATCTTTCCAAGTAGGTGTTCTTGACCTTTTTATCTCGATCCTGTCTTCGAATATGTGTTACTATGATATGTGGTTATATAACTGTGTATTTCATGAGGGTTGAGAAGTCAACCATGGAAAGCTAGATATAGATCTAGATTGATATATGATTTGTGTTTTTCTATTATTACCATGCAATTTAGAGGCGTTTAGGACGCATTTTAAGGTAGATATTGTAGTCTGTTGAGTAAAACAAGTGCTTGTGAGCATCTGGGGGTCATTGGGTTGATTCCAGACGAAGAACAGGCCAAAAACAACGATGAACAATACCATGGGCATAGGCAGCAGCAAATAATCCGGATCAGTTAGTCCGGATCAGTAGTCCAGATGTGACAGCAATATCCGTAACATCAATTCCGCAGCAATGATCCGGAACTTCAATCCGCAGCAGTGCAAATGCACTGCACTGGACCATTTACATTGTAAACCATTATGCCTAAGTATTATACTTAAATTACAATGTAAATAACGAAATACCCCTCATTTGGATTCAAAGAAAAATACTAGAAAATTAAATTTTCGCTCCTTCAAAATGTGAAAATTGAGATTTAGTGTAAAATCTCAAAAATATCCAATTTTTCGTAGAGGTGAATTTTTGAAAAGTGAGGTTAGACATCTCAGAAAAATCCTCAAAAATCAAATTATTTTAGTTATAATATGTGTCATCATCGGATTACATCTGGGGGAAACTCGCTTTTGGGAATGCGATTCTCCCACCCTTTATCCGAATGGTGATGAAAAAGAAACAAAGTCACCACCAACTGTTTTTGGGGTGCAGTTGGTCACCTAAAAATGTTCTACATTGCCAAAGCCGAATTCAGGAGTTTTTTACGTGCAGGGAAGAATTAGCACTCCCGTAATGCCCTTTCGGTACCTATCTTAGGAGTTTGGAAGGTTTCTAATTTATTTTAACTGTTACTTAAGGTTAACTAGTCTAAAGATGATGTTAAATTTACATATTGTCTAAAAGTCTACTCTTTTTATTTCGTAAGTCATTTGTTGAAGTTGAAATTAAATCCAATTTGTTCTAAGTCTCTAAAGGAGTCCTAAGGTTTGTTTTAAAGTTCAAAATTAAATCTAAGTTATCTAAAAGTTTAAAGGAAACCCAAAGTTAGATTAATTCTAAATTTCTAATTTGTTTTAACTGTTGCCTTAATTAATGTTTACAATGATGTTAAAACAAAAAAAATTAATAATAGCCCAAATGTTTGCAATGTTTAAAAGTCTGTGTTAAAAAGTAAAAAATCTAAGTGTCAAAAAAAATGTTAAAATGTGCAAGTGTTTGAAAACATTTTTTATTTAAGAAAGTTTTTTTAATTTAAGCAAACATTTTTTTTTGAATTTGAAAAATGTGTTTTTTTATTTTTAGAAAACACAAGTAAAGATGTGTGTAAGAGTGACATCACAAAATAAAACACATATTCTCCTCTCTCTCTCTCTCTTTCTTTTGTTTTTTTTTTTTTTTTTTTTTTTTACTATGATTTGGTTTACAGATTACAGAGAGTATGACGCCACATGACCAGGACCCCCTTTTTTTTCTTTTACAACCAATTACACAAAATGAAATGAGACACATCAATGCCCATGTATGACAAAGCTGCAATGTCCAAGCATAGCCGAGCTGGCACATTCCTCTTAACAAAAGCATGCTGGATCGACAGCTTACACCACTCAGAGCAAGCAAAACTCGCCATGTTCAGATTTCCAAGCAAATCAAATGCACAGGGAGGAAACCAGACCAAAAACAAACAAAAGGAACAATAAGACTATGAGCAGGCAAAAACGAGTCCCAAAAAAAAAAAACAGACAAGCAATGGGATTGAAAATACAAACTTAAACACACCAATCAAACATCCAGATTGAAGAAAGATGAAGGAAAAGCATGCTATTCATGTCGTTCACAGAGGCACAAACGTATCTTTCAAGCAATGAGATTAAACATGGGATCAAACATATTTTAATGTAGAAACAAATCATGGAATAAACCAACATTTAAAGATTTTATCACTTTAGTTGGGGTCTTAGCTTAGAACATGAATGAACCAGAACAACCTTATACACCAAAGAATCCACACGATGACGTCTGCTTTTATGAACCTTTGTTTTTACGTGAAACGAAGGAAAGAGGATGAACTAGGAACGAGTTCCTAATCAACACAAAAACAAAGCAAACAGAAGCAAACAATACCCCAAAGAAACAAACAGAATATAGACGGAGCTTAGAAATCCATACAACACAAATAGAATCCATGAACAACACAAAACACCTGAGTAAAACTATGAGGTATATAACCAAACCAAAACGGGCGATGTTAGAGTGTACGACCAGAGCATGACACCACGAATAGATCAAACCAGTACACCAAACAATCTGACATAACTGAGTAATACACAGAAAGAATCAGACAAGCACTCCTATGACCAACATATTATCAGAGCGTCAAGGGGGCATGTAGATAGCACTATGAAAAATGACATTACCAAAAACGTTTCCTCTTTGGTGTAGTGTCTGTCTTTGAGCGCAAATTGGGTGCCTTTTTCCCTGAGCTCTAGTTGACTGTTGTGGCGTGCCGAGGCCTCTTCTTCTTGCTTTTCTTTGCTCGCCTCTCCAAGGTGCTGGGAATCCTGTAAGATTTTGCTTGGTCGAAGATGGATGATGCTCCCCAGAAGTCGGTGAAGGGAGGTCGGACGGCGTCACGGCAGTAGCAAGGAGACTTCGTGGTCAGCGGCAACGCCGGTGTGGGAGCTGGGGTGTGCGATGGTTGAAGTCGTTCTCGTCGGGTTGGTGTGACGGCGCAGTTAAGGACTGAGGAGACAGCGGTTGGTGTCGTCAACGTCGATCGGTCGGTGTGGCGACGCCATGGGTCGGTGTGGCGATGCCGTGGGTTGGCGTTCAGGGGCTGCCGCGTTAGAAGGATAGATCGTGGTCAAGGGCGACTATGTGATTTCTAACTGGGTTTGGATTGGAGATGATGATGGGTGATGATGAAGAAGAAGAAGGTATGAAGATGGTGGGAAGCCGGCGAGACTGTTCCGTCCGGCGGGGAACTCTCTGAAGGTGGAGGTAGAAGACGGTGGAGGTTGAAATTTGATTGGAATTTTGGATTGTGAGAGCCCCCCACGATTGTGCTTTGAATTGAGTTTTATAGGCAGAGGAGGATGGTTAGGGTTCAGGGTCTGGTAGAACATGGCTCGACGATGGGAGTTCGGACATGGGTTCAAGGAGGATGGGTTTTGGCACGGGGCGTGAGCCATGGGCTTGGTTCGGCCGAGAGAGAGGGTGTGGTGTGGACTTGGTCTGGATGTGCTGGCAAGATCTAAGCTGGAGTGCCGGGCGTCACGGCGGCAACGGCGTGGCTCAGTGGAAGACGCCAACGGAGAAGAGAGAGAGGTGAGAAAACGACGAGGGGATTAGGTGATAGATATAGGAAGAGGTATTTTTGTGGTTATTGTTTTTTTGCTTTGTTTTATTTTATTTTTATTTTTTGTTTTGTTTTTATTTTGTGTTTTATGATTATGAATCAATATAAAGATGACACGTGGCCAAGAGTTGGTGGGAAAAGGAAAGATAAAAGAAAAAAAGAATTTCTTGCTTTATTTTGTAATTTTTAACTGATATTTTAGGTTTTTGGAATCGGCAAAACAATCTGGCTTTCAATAAAATGTGAAACAATTATTTTTGGACTCAGGACGTCACAATGAGCGATCCCATGTCATTTTTGTTTGAAAATGAGTCTGTTTTCGTGCCAAGACTGTACTGCACGTTCATAAACCGCTTTATTACTAAAAAAGCATCTTTTTTATTTTTCCAAAAATAAGCTCTGAGAGCGAATATATACAATATATATGTCAAAATTCTCAGAATGATGAGAGGATTAAGAAAATAAGGTTCATGACCTGATCCGGAGTGTCATTTTGAATATTGGCCGCTAATTCATCGCCATTAGCGGTCCAAATACAGTTTTGACCATAACTTCTTCGTTTGACCTCGAAATTGAATGCGGTCGAGGGCGTTGATCTTCACATTTGATTTTTTATCGCCCGGAACTGGCTCTTCAACGTTTGGAGGCCTTTTAAAGAAGACATCGAAATACACCTTCGAATCGACGGTCACGTCTCTTTATTTATCTGTACAAAGAAAAGAAGTTTCAAGCAGAAATGAATGTTATGTCCAACCCGGACAAAATGGGGTCTAACAATATGGAGACCCAATGCCGGGACTTTTTATTTCAAGAAAACAACTTCTATGGCTATCTCCTTCCTTGGTCAAGGAATGATGATCGATTTGTGAAGACTGGCTTCAGTTATAAAGGGAGTATGGTGAACCTTAATGACATATTGGTGTTAGTATGTTGGTTCGAGGAATTGGGGCTTGGGCTCTATAACTTGTTGGGTTCTCACCATGAGGCTAAGGCCTGTGTTGAGCCATTGAGCTCGTAGAGCTAGGGCTGAGTGCCCTGAGCTGAGATCCCGTTGAGGATTATGTTGAGCCGTTGAGCTCGTGAGCCATCGAGCTCGTAGAGCTAAGGCTAAGTGCCCTAAGCTGGGATCCCGTGGAGGATCGTGGACAAGCTGTCCTATGTGGGCAGGTTGGGTCCTGATGTTTGTTTGCAAGCTGAGTCCTGATGATTGTGCATACTACACAGTGCGCGAGTACACAGAGCATGTAGTATAAACTTGTATGTTTGCATGATGTGGAGTATTATGGTCACCTACTGAGCTTGTCACTCACCCCTACTTGTTATTTCCCCTTTTCATGTGTGACTCGAGATTAGTGGAGGACTTTCTTCCAGGAGGACGTGCCCACTACTCTGATGTATAAGTACTGTATTTTGTATTGTATTATGTGTTGTATCCCGGACATGGGTCCATGGACAGTTGTATTTGCATACTGTTTGTGATATGATATCTGTATGACTGTTTGACTTATTGTATTCATGATGATATATGGGAAAGTACAGGATTACCCTTGATGTGTGACTGTACATGGTTTCATGATTGAGACAGCACCCGCAGTGTAGTCTCTATTAGTTCTAGTCACCAACCCCTTGACCTTTCGGGTGTGGGTAAGAGGAAGTTATGTTCTTCGTTCCGGGTTCCCTGGAATTTGGGGGCGTGACAGAGACGTCACTCTGCCCCAAGACGAGGGAGATGTGTGACGCCGTGGCTACATGGAGACTAATTCCACACACGACCAATAATTGTCGATCCTATGGCAATATTAATTACGCGTCCAAATTATTCCCACGACGTTACATTGATAATACTTTTCATAATCTTTATTTTTATTTTAAAAATAAAATTTATATTATTTTATATATTTTATTTATCCTTCATATTTTATTTTTTTATCTTTTTTATTCTTTTAAATTATAATTTTTTATTTTTACTATTTTTTATTTCTTCTATTTACCAATAATGAGATTTTTTTCAATAAATATAATAAAAAATATTTTTATAATAAAATATAAAAAAAATATTTGAATGATTAATAATGATCCTTCATATGGAGATTTTTTTTCTAATTTTTATTTTTATTTTCTAAATTTTAGAATTTGAATGACTTAATATAGGATATTTTTTATCCAAAATTTAAAACTTTCTCGTATTTTTAAAGAACCTTATATGAATGCTCTTAGATTAACTGAATAAATGTATATACAAATTTTAATAATATTATATTATCAAAATTGCATCCAACTCCATTTTAAAATATTAATTTTTGATGAATTTATTAATTATCACATATTTTTAAAGTTGAAGCTTGGCATTGTCAGGTTTCAAAAATTATCACATATTATTTTTTTTATATTTTTACTTAAATTTTAGTGAAAAAAGTATTTCTTATAATTTTATTCTAAATTTTACACATTTTCAAATAATATTCTTTATCATTTCTTTATTTTATTAAAATAATATTATTTTATTCCTTATTTATTATCTTTTTTTTAATTACTATAATCATTTAAAAATCACATGTGTCAAAAAAAATATAAAATATTATAAAAAAAATGCTTTTGGGAATGAATAGTGACTCACTAAATTTACAAATTTAATATTAATTTTTTATATCCAAATTTATTTTTAGAAAACTGATTGAGAATTATTTTTATTAAATATTTTAAAGTTTTTTTAAAAAAACTATAAAAAATATATGCATATAGAAAAGCTAATATGAATATTTTGATTATGATATCACCTTTACTAAATCCTAATTTATATCAGTTTTTATAAATAAATTGTGATCTCTACATTAGTTAATACCACAAATCAATTGATCATATTATTTGTTTTTTGTAAAGGCAAAAAAGGTACTTTATTTATTTATTATTTTAAAAAAATTATATACCACACCGTCACGCAACCGCTGAGGTGGCGGCCGGAGTTCTATCTATCGTTTTTTTTTTAAATTGACGGGAGGAGCAATGGTGTCAAAAGTGCCAAGAGGCTGCCTGTTGCGCCATAGTATTGCATTGATTTGTTTCACTTGCTCAAGATTATTATAAAAAAAATGAAAAGAAAAGGTGAAAATCTTTAGTCTGGTCAAAAGGCGACCTTGAACTTTCACCGGCAGTCCAACACTAGTTGGGGGGACGAGTACAACACACGGTTAGACCCGGCTAAATGCATAGAACTTGTATGCCCTCGATTTGTAGGACTTCGCTTCTCCATGTTTGTTCTGCAAGTCTAAATTGGTTCAACCAATTTGGAGTTGGGGGCTCTGCGAGGGTAAATATGATATTTTAATGTATAAAATGGGAAAAGTATATAAGGGGGGAATTAAGGGGGAACCCTAATTCGCTGCTTGGTGTGCGTGAGTAGAGAAAGAGAGAGAGAGAGTGCTTGAGAAAGAAGCTAGAGTTTTGCATAGGGATTGGCGATCTGACTGAAATTCAGCCAAATTCAAGATAGGGATTGGTTTTCCTCATTCATATGTCTTTAATTCTTGTTGCTATGGTAACCAAAATAGAGAATTTGACCTTAGATTCGCGGAATTTGGTTTATGAACCGTAAGTGTAAAATTCGTATTTTTGCGTTTTAATGTTTCTATAGTTGAGAAATTGAGAGTAAGACATGGTATAAGTGTTTTAGTATGAGTTTTTATGATTTGAGGGCTTAAATAGTCGGATTTTTGGGTAAAATGGTCAGAAATGGCGGATTCCAACCATGGGAGTTGACTGGACGGGATGAATCAAAGTGAGTGGTTGACTGAATAGCAATTGGGTGAATAGTGAATAGTGGTCAAGTGAAAAGTGAACTGTGGTCGAGTGAAATATTTGTATTTTGATCGATCAGAGCATTTTTCCATTGTGTTCGGTCGATTAAAGTAGTTGAGTGAGATACGGTCACTCTGCCCCAAGACAAGGGAGATGTGTGACGCCGTGGCTACATGGAGACTAATTCCACGCACGGCCAATAATTGTCGATCCTATGGCAATATTGATTACGCGTCCAAATCATTCCCACGACGTTACGTTGATAATACTTTTCGTAATCTTTATTTTTATTTTAAAAATAAAATTTATATTATTTTATATATTTTATTTATCCTTCATATTTTATTTTTTATCTTTTTTTATTCTTTTAAATTATAATTTTTTATTTTTACTATTTTTTATTTCTTCTATTTACCAATAATGAGATTTTTTTTCAATAAATATAATAAAAAACATTTTTATAATAAAATATAAAAAATATTTGAATGATTAATAATGATCCTTTATATGAAGATTTTTTTCTAATTTATATTTTTATTCTCTGAATTTTAAAGTTTGAATGACTTAATATAGGATATTTTTTATCCAAAATTTAAAACTTTCTCGTATTTTTAAAGGACCTTATATGAATGCTCTTAGATTAATTGAATAAATGTATATACAAATTTTAATAATATTATATTATCAAAATTGCATCCAACTCCATTTAAAAATATCAATTTTTGATGAATTTATTAATTATCACATATTTTTAAAGTTGAAACTTGGCATTGTCCGGTTTCAAAAATTATCACATATTATTTTTTTATATTTTTACTTAAATTTTAGTTAAAAAAAGTATTTCCTATAATTTTATTCTAAATTTTACACATTTTCAAATAATATTCTTTATCATTTATTTATTTTATTAAAATAATATTATTTTATTCCTTATTTATTATCTTTTTTTAATTACAATAATCATTTAAAAAATCACATGTGTCAAAAAATATAAAATATTATAAAAAATATTTTTGGGAATGAATAGTGACTCACTAAATTTACAAATTTAATATTAATTTTTTATATCCAAAATTTATTTTTAGAAAACTGATTGAGAATTATTTTTATTAAAAAATTTAAAGTTTTTTTAAAAAAATTATAAAAAACATATGCATATAGAAAAGCTAATATGAATATTTTGATTATGATTTCAGCTTTACTAAATCCTAATTTATATCAGTTTTTATAAATAAATTATGATCTCTACATTAGTTAATATCGCAAATCAATTGATTATATTATTTGTTTTTTGTGAAGGTAAAAAAGATACTTTATTTATTTATTATTTAAAAAAATTATATCCCTCACCGTCGCGCAACCGCTGAGGTAAAAACGATACTTTGTTTCTTGTATGCCCTCGATTTATTGGAATTCGCTTCTCCATGTTTGTTCTGCAAGTCTACATTGGTTCAACCAATTTGGAGTTGGGGGCTCTGCGAGGGTAAATATGATATTTTAATGTATAAAATGGGAAAAGTATATAAGGGGGGAATTAAGGGGGAACCCTAATTCGCTACTAGGTGTGCGTGAGTAGAGAAAAAGAGATAGAGCGCTTGAGAAAGAAGCTTGAGTTTTGCATAGGGATTGGCGATCCGACTGAAATTCAATCAAATTCAAGATAGGGATTGGTTCTCCTCATTCATATGTCTTTAATTCTTGTTGCTATGGTAACCAAAATAGAGAATTTAACCTTAGATTCGTGGAATTTGTGTCAGGCCCCCAAATTCCAGGGAACCCGGAACTAGGAACATGACTTCCCCTTGCCCGCATCCGAAGGTCAAGAGGTTGGTGACAAGCACCAATGGAGACTACACCGCGGTCTTGTCTCAAATATGCAACCCTGTACGATCATACATAAAAGGTAATCCTATACTTTCTATACATCATCATGCATATAATAAGTCAAACAATCATACATACATCACATCACAACAATATGCAAATACAATCGTCCAAGGACCCATGTCCGGGATATCACACAAAACAATACAGAATATAATATCGTATCATACATCGAGTAGTGGGCGTCCTCCTGGAAGAAAGTCCTCCACTAGTCTCGGGTCACACATGAAAAAGGTAAACAACAAGTAGGGGTGAGCGACAAGCTCAGTAGGTGACCCCCAATACTCCACATCATACAAACATATAAGTTTATACTACATGCTCTGTATACTCGTGCACTGTGTAGTGTGCACAATCATCGAGTTCAACCTACAAACAAACATTGGGACCCGGCCGCCCCTTATAGGACAGCTTGTCCACGATCCTCTACGGGATCCCAACTTAGGGCACTCACCCTAGCTCCACGAGCTTAACGTCTCAACCGAGGCCTTAGCCTTGTCCACAACGCAATATGCCCGGCCACGGTCGCCACACGAAGCCTACCATCGGCGCATATGCTCGCCACGTCAACCACATAGCACCATCGGTGCATCACGGTGAGAACCCAAGTCATAGAGCCCAAGCCCCAATTCCTCAAACCAACATATTAACACCAATTTGGCATTAAGGTTCACCATATTCCCTTTATAACTGAAGCCAGTCTTCACAAACCAATCATCATTCCTTGACCAAGGAAGGAGATACCCATAAGAGTTGTTTTCTTGAAATAAAAAGTCCTGGCATTGGTTCCCATATCATAACTAAGATAATATGATTTTTGGGGATTTTTCTGAGATGTTTAACCCCACTTTCCAAAAATTCACCTCTATAAAAAACTAGATTTTTCCGAGATTTTACACTAAATTCTAATTTTCACATTTTGAAGGAGTGAGAATTAATTTTTCTAGTATTTTTCTTTGAATCCAAATGGGGGATATTTCATTATTTATATTGTAACTTAAGTATAGTACTTAGGCATAATGGTTTATAATGTAAATCGTCTAGTCTAGTATTTAGTTACACTGTTGGAGCTGCGACTCGTAGCACGGAACTGCAGCGCGCCTCGAAGACTCGTAGCTAGAGCTGTGACTCGTAGCTGCATAGTGCGGAACTGTAGCGCGCCTCGAAGACTCGAAGTAGGTCTTCGATCTTCAACCTTCGGACTACGAACCTTTGACCTACGAACTACGAACCTTCAAACTACGAACTACGAACCTTCGACCCAACGACCCTGGATCTTCGACCCTTCGACCCAGAACTTCGGATCTTCGTCATTTCGACCCAATAATCCGCCCAGGGGTATTGTTCATTGTCATTTTTGTCTGTTCTTCGTCTGGAATCAACCCAGCAACCCCCAGACGCTCACAAACACACATTTTACGTGACAAACTATGATATCTATCTCAAAATGCGTCCAGAACGCCTCTAAATCGCACAGATAACAGCAAAAATATGCACCAAATTGCAAATTTCTAGAAATCTAGATCTAAATCCAGATTTCCATGGTTGACTTCTCAACCCTCATGGAATACACAGTTATACAATCCCAAAACAACAGAAACATATATCAAAACTGATATAAAACAGTTCTTAACCACAGATTTTATGCTAAACCATTAGATCTAACCCAAAATTAAATTTCCTCAAAACCTAGGGTTCATGCTTAATTTCATAAATCATGACAAAATCGTGCATACCAAGGATAGAATCATGATAAGAAGTTCAAGGACACCTACTTGGAGTGATTCTTTGAGCTCCACAAACCCAAATTGCCCCAAATCGCTAAGGCACCAAGCTTCAAGCTCTCTCTCTCTCTCTCTCTCTCTCTCTCTCTCTCTCTCTCTCTCAAACGCACAAATGTGATAGTGTAAAGTGAAAGCTCTTTCTTTTTCCTTCTATTTATATTTCTGCCACTCTATTGACCAATAACTGACCTAGTCAATCATTGACCTAGATTAAATTACTAAAATGTCATAATTTAAATTAGAATATTAATTAATATAATTACATTAACATTTACATAAATAATTGTGACAAAAATTATTGAAAAGAATGGTATGTAGCAGTCACAACTATTTCCTACAAATGTTTTTTAATTTTATAAATTTTAAAAAACTTTTCGTATTATTATATAAACATACATTACAATAAATTTCTTGATTTACTATATATATCATTAAAATAATATTTTATATTATTTTTATAATTTAATATTAAATAGTTATAGAAAGATAATTTAGTAAAAATATGGAAAGTTATAGAAAAATATTTTATATGTAATTTAATAAATATAAAAAATGAAGATTCTTCTTTCGGTAAACACCGTACAAATAGTGAAAGTTAGGTATGAAGTTAACTTAACTTCATCGCTGCGTAGGGCCGCAGGAGTGGTAGAATTGGGAATAATCCCCCCCCCGAGAAATTGTGAGATTCATTCCTGCCGATCGATGCCACATTCCCCCCGGGACGTGCGGTTGAGATTACAGGGCTATAAGGTTGCGTTTCCCCTTTATAAAATAAATAACTAAGCGTCATCAAACGTTTCCTCGGTCCGTCGAACCCTAGTTTCTATTTTCCTTTTCGCACTTTCATTTCCCCTCAAGCCTTCCTACCCGCCTCGTTAGTGCAGAGAGGGCTTCGAAGCAGGAACAATACAGGTACGCCCTACTCGATCTATTGTTTTTTTTTTCTTTCAAATTGGGGATTTAAAATTGATCGAAGACGATTGTTGTTTAGTTATGTTCATAATTACCAGACGAGTTGTTGTTTTTCCCTAAATTCAGCGCCTTTGTCTATTTATGTGAGTTTTTGTTCTACGGTGACTCCCGACACTGTTCGTTAGTTAGCCATACATTATCACATGTAGGCCTCTATAGTTTTGAGGGTCTTTTGTTTAATTATAATCGAACATCCATTGGTTTATTGATGTTTGTTTTAACTGTTCATACTCTTCTGTGTTTTAAGGCTTCCTTGTTTATATTTATTTATTGACTGTTTTTGTTTTTGTTTTTTTTGTTGTGTTTTTTAAGAACTGATTGGAGCATTGTCATTAGAATGTTTTTTCCTCTTGAAAAAAAGTTAGAAGTAAACCTTTATCTTTTGCTTGTTACAATGAAAAAAAAGTTTCAATCAATACAAATCAATCTTTGCTGAAAGTTAGACCCATCGAACCATACCAATAAAAAAAGTAATGAACGTCAAAGATTTACTATGAGTATGTAAATTCTGTAACATTCTTCGACTCAGTTAGACTCTCCAATGACAATTTTTCCATAACTTGGAAAATTGTGGTTTTGCCAGAGAAGGTCTTGTGCATGTAAACCTACTATTACTGCACAATGCTGTAGTTGGAGTAAACTATATGCTTAATGAGTAAAAACAAAACACGAAGAACCAGATACCTGCCGTAGAGAAGTGCCATCACAGCTAGCTTGCTTATAAATACGTGTTTGAATGGAGGCACATTTTATCTTTCTTGTTCACTCGATTAGATTGGTTTATTTTTTTCCTCAAAACATTTGTGTTTGCATTTTTTTCTTTGCAGACATTTCTCAATGGATCACAATGTTGATAGAGATGAAGATGGAGCGCAAGACATGTCGGTAAGCTTGATTTTTGTTATTTATGTAGTTTAACAAGTAACAGCCCAAATTTCTGGCATACATAAATGCTATTATGGAGACATCAACATTGTGTTTTGTTTTGGATACATTTGCTACATACATGAATTATGCTCATTTTTGCGGTTTATTGTTGTGAATATCTGGCCTTTGAATTTCTCCCCATGTTTAATGTGTTTCTAAACTTTGTTTATTTTTATTTTCCCATGTCATCCTAGGAAACCATTCTTTCCCTTGCAGAGATCAAAAGGTCAATTGAAGGAAAGTTGCCCATCCCTCCCCTTAAGGAAGTCATGGCTTCACTTCACAAAAATTTGATCTCTCTTCCTAGAAATCCAAAACCTAAAAGATCTGGTTTGTACTATATGATTTATAGGGATTGTGTATCTATCATATGTATTGGTGTTTGGTTTGAGTTTATGTTCTTTTAAAAATACGTTTAGGATGTAATTGTAAGTTGTACTATGATGAAGTTTGCTTGTTATTGCCATGGATTTGTTTGAGTTTTTTTGCATGGTAAGTTGAGTTAAAGTGATTGTTTGTAGCTCGTGAGTCTTACCATAACAGAAGTATACTTAGTAGGTTTGATAGGCTTGGGTTAGTTAGTTAATGTGTGTGGATCTCTATTTGTGGGTAATTTGAGCTAAATTGAGAAAGAAAGATCAAAATCACTTATTATCGAATGAGAGCGAGGAGTGACATGAGCATGTAGGTTTGGCACATTCAAAGTTTTTTTTTTTTGGATAAAAAAGAAATTTTATTAGAAAGAGAAAGCATACAAAGAGTACGCAAAGTGCATATATACAACGGTAGGTTCAAAATTAGCACTTGTTAATAACATCACACATGGAGGAAAAATAGTACATTCTCGTAGCAAACATTCACTCCCTCAAACATCAAAAATAAATAAATTGAAGCTCGATGATAGGCGTGATGCTATTATCAAACACTCGCATTTTGCTCTGGTCAAATGCTCCTAATAATTCAGTGAGGGATAGCTCACCAAATTATGGACCGCCAATTGACTCCCTCTATCCAACAAGCGTACAACGCACCAAGAGATAAAGGCATCACCCAAAACCATTTTTAGTCCTAAAACCATTATTATTTTTTAGACAGACATTCAAAGTTTATAAGAAAGAGTTTAAATAGGAAATTGTTTGTTTAGTCGTAAAACTGTTAGTTTATGGCCTGCCCCATTATTATTGTTATTATGATTATTGTTATTATTTGTTAATTTAGAAATTTTTTAATCAAACTTGTTCACTAAAACTTTATGTTTATTGTTTTGGAAGTGTGACAAGCTTTTAAATGAGGTAAACACTTAAAAACTAAAACTTTAATAGTTTGATGTCTTTTTTCAACATGTTTTTTTTTGATAAATTACTTTTTGATCATGTTTCAAAATAGTTAATCATGTTCAAACTTCAAATCAAAAGAACATCCAAAAAAAAAAAACTAGTAATGTTGCTGCATAGGCTATTGGTTTCATTGCATGTATGTTTAAATTTACATTGTAATATTTATGTAAATATTTGTCAATAGTAAACAAATATGCTTTTTGAGAATCCAAATATATTTTTGTAAGGTTAATATCTTAAGAGGTCGAGTAAACAGAGTGCAATCAAAGGGTAGCTTTGATTTGTTCAACCAAAGACTTCAAAAGTTGATTTAGGTGCCTGTGATGTTGGTTAGGAGTAAGATTGTTAGTTTTTGAGATTCTAAAAAGGGTAAATATAGACCATACAAATTGTGTTCTGATTTTTTTTTTGGCTTTCATTTTGTCTTAATAACAAAGAGCTTGTGTGGATAGTACTGGATAGACTTATACATTATGCTTATAATGTTAATGGGCTTTTAAAGTAAGGGACTTGTATCCTTTTTTTTTTTGTATGAGGACGTTTGGATAATGTTATGCGTAAGTCATTTATAAGTAAGAGAACGTGTCTGGATAATAATTACCTGATAATTTATATGTTAATGGACTTGTATTTTTTTTTCTTTTTGTATAAGGAAGTTTGGATAATGTTAAGCATAAGTCTTCTATAAGGCATGGAAGTGTAATAATAATAATAATGTATTTTTCACGCGATGTTCTACGCGCGACACGCGCACGATTTTGGGGGACACAGAGGCGATCGCGCCGCGTCGCTTCCTTGCGTTGCTAGACGGGGGTCGATTGTGGCGGCCGCTGGCACTAGCGCTCGAGCCAGCGAGCGTTCCTCTCGCGTTATGCGGGTGGAATCGAAGTCGTTCGAAGTGAAGGAGCTTGGTCGGGAGATTCGGATCGTGGAGCGCAGCGGGACGTGGATTAGTGCTGTCTTGCTTAGTCCGGATGTGGCGTCATGGCTGGGTCTAGTGTTGGGGGAGCTGGCTGGTCTTCCTTTGGGCCGGCTCGAGGTGCAATTTTTCTGCAAAGGCGCTACGGTCTACCTAGCTCAACGGCGCCGAAATCGCAGTGGAAGCTTCATCTCGTTTTCTGTCGCTGGTCCATCTCGGTCGCGGGGGACTATTCATCCCTATCGGTCGTGACGCTCATGGGTGGCTTGGGCTGCGGAGTTTGCTCGCCGCAGGGCTTGGGAGCCATCGGGGTGTCGGTGACGAGGTGGGAGACCCGACTACCGTCTATGTGTGCGGTTCTGTGCGGGTGTCGGTGCGCGCCTCCGAACGCCACGCTAGGACGTATCGCGATGTGGCATCGGGTGGCATTGTCATCGGGAGGTCGAATAACAGCAGTGGTGGGGTCTCTGTCAACCTGTCCGTTCAGGTGAAGCTGGGTGTCGGGCGATGGGGAGAATGGATCGTGGTCGATGCCTCCGTGCTCTCTGCGACGTTGGTCGGGGCTCCTGCGTCTTCTCCTGTCGCGCCTCCCCTTGACAGAGCTTTTGAGCAAATGCGGCCGCTCATCCCTTTCTGGGTGGGCGGGGGGGGGGTCGGTCCCGGTTGGTTTGCGGGTCCCAGAGCACGCTGTAGCTGGCAAGGCGGTGCTGTCCTGAGGGTCGCCCCGTTCGTGGCGTTTTGAGCGTGGGGAGGGCAGTAGATGTAGTCCCTCTGTTGGTGAGCGCGCCCAGTCGACTGGGGTGTGGGTGGGGGCCACTCAGTTGGGGGCTTTGGTCATGGCGGATGTTGGTGCTTCGGGAGGGGTTGTGCCCCATGGGGCAGGGGGGGCTGCTCGTTCGTCCCGGTGGGGGAGGTTGATGTTGGGAGCGCTGTCTCGCCTAGGGGCTGTCCTCGGTCAGCGGGTGGTGGTAGTTTAGCTTCAGTGGCGGGGGAGAGTTTGGTTTCTACCAGTGCTCTGGTGGTGCAAGATAGGGAGGCTTCACTGGGTGTCATTGCTGATCAGCCTGCAGCTCTTGTAGTGCAACCTTGCTGCCCGGAGGAGTCAAATTGGGTCTTACGGAAGCATAAGGCCATTGGGAAGCTCTTGGGGGTGACTTTTGAGGGGTGTGAAGGCGTCAGATCGGATCGCCGCGACATTGAGGCTCGACATCGAGCGCGCAAGGCTGCTGCACCTTGTAGGCAGGCTGCGGGCACGGGGCCTAAGTGTGCCCGGGAGCTTCGGGGACTTGCATCTTCGATTAATTATGATGCAAGAGTTTTTCGGCCTTCTCGGGTGGGGCCGAGGATTGTTTTGGCTGTTCTGGGGGCTCTTGAGTTATCCCAATGAGTACAAGCTCTTATCGTGGAACGTGCGAGGGCTGCATGATAGGGCGAAGTGCCTTTGCCTTAGCAATTTGTTCCAGGAGTTTGTGTCGGAGTACCTTGTGCGGCTTTTGTGGCGAGGTCGCTTTGTGGATTGGATCTTTCTTGGGTTCGTGGGAGCCGCAGGGGGCATTCTGTTAATGTGGGACAGTCATGTTGTTTGCAAACTGGATGATGCCGTTGGCTAGTTTTCGTTGTCTTGCAAATTTCAGTCAGTTGGGGACCAAAGTGTGTGAATGTTTTCCGGGGTTTATGGTCCTCAAATTGCTAGTGATCGTCGTCTGCTGTGGGATGAGCTTGCGTGTTTGCATAGCTGGTGGGGGGTGCCATGGTGTATCGGGGGGGGGATTTTAATGTGGTGCATTTTTTGCCTGAAAAGATGGGTTTGTCGGGGTTTACACCCTCGATGCTGGGATTTTCTCGACTTTGTTGTTGCCGTTGGTTTGGTGGATCTCCCTTTGGTTGGTGGGGATTATACGTGGTCCAATAACCGCCAACACCTTGCTTTCTCTCGGCTAGATCGATTTTTGGTTTCTGTGGATTGGGCAGGGCGTTTTGTGCATCTCCGTTAGTCAAGGCTCAGTTGTTGGGGTTCTAATCACTTTCCAGTTCTCCTGGAGTGTGGTCCTTCGCCTTCGTGTGTTCGTCCATTCCGGTTTGAGAACATGTGGCTTCTAGCTGATGGTTTTGTGGACAGAGTGTAGTCTTGGTGGGCGTCTTATCGTGTTGCAGGCACTCCGAGCCACATGCTTGCCTCAAAGTTGAGGTTGTTGAAGGGGGATTTGAAACTGTGGAATGCTTCTGTCTTTGGCCAGGTTGGTGTTCGGAAGCACTCTTTGATGGCAGCTTTGGGCGCTCTCGAGGAGTTGGCTTTGCTTTGGCCTTTATCAGCGGAGGAGAGGGAGCGCTAGGATACCTTGGCCTTGTCCCTGGAGAGGGTGCTTCTGATGGATGAGATCTCTTGGCGGCAGAAATCTTGTTCCTTGTGGCTGCGTGAGGGTGATAAGAACTCCATGTTCTTTCATTGCATGGCTAACTCTCATAGGAATGTCAACACCATTAGACGGCTGCACATTGATGGTGTTGTCTCTTCCAGTCAGGAAGATATTTGGGAGCACGTTGTGGATTTTTATGAGACTCTTTTTCGGGAGGAGGAGCGTTCCCGTCCTCGTCTTGATGGGCTTTCTTTTGATGCCCTTTTTGAGGTGGATGTTGGGTGGCTTGATCGGCCGTTTGAGGAGGTGTTGTTCGTGTTGTGCGGGTGTAAGGGGGATAAGGCCCCTAGTTTGGATGGGTTTCCTTTGGCTTTCTTTCAGCACTGTTGGGCTGTGTTGCGGTGTGATGTATTGGGTGTTTGTGCAGAGTTTCAGGAGCATTGCCGTTTTGAGCGTAGCCTTAACACGATTTTTGTGGCTCTCCTCCTGAAGAAGCTGGGGGCGGAGGCCCTAAAGGATTTTCGGCCTATCAGTTTGGTGGGGAGTGTGTACAAAATCATTGCTAAGCTCCTCGCTAATCGGTTGAAGTCTGTTTTGGGGAAGCTGATCTTCTCTGCGCAGAGTGCTTTTGTGCTTTTGTGCCTGGTCGGCAGATCTTGGATCCGGTTCTCATCGCGAGCGAGTGCCTTGATAGTCACCTCAAGGCTGGCCTTCGGGGGGTGTTGTGTAAGCTTGACTTGGAGAAGGCCTATGATCATGTGCATTGGGGGTTTCCACCGCTCAATTTTCGGTTCTTGTCAATAGCCACCCTTGCGGTTTCTTCTCGAGTTCTCGGGCCTGCTTCTTTGACTGGTCTTCTTTCTGGTTTTTCGGTTGGTGGTCCAGGCGGTGGGTCCCTCACGCGTTTCTCATTTGCTTTTTGCCGATGACACTCTTGTGATGTGCGAGGCGGATTCATGCCATCTTTTTCATCTGCGGTCCGTCCTTGTCTGGTTTGAGGTTGTTGCGGGCTGCGGATTAACCTCGGCAAATCCGTGATGGTTTCGGTTGGAGAGGTGCCTTTTATGGGGGTTCTGGCTGATATCTTGGGGTGCTTGATTGCTCAGCTTCCCCTGTTGTATTTGTGGCTTCCCTTGGGAGCGTCCTTTCGGGCTTCGGCTATTTGGGAGCCGGTTCTAGAGCGGATGGAGCGGCGTTTGGCCGCTTGGAAGCGCCTTTAACTCTCCAAGGGGGGCGGCTTATTTTGATTCGGAGCACCCTTTCCAGCTTACCGACCTACTTCCTTTCCCTGTTTCCTCTCCCCACGACCGTGGCTTCGCGCATGGTGTGCATCCATAGGCGTTTCTTGTGGGGCTCCGTGGCTGGCGTGGCTTGGATCCCTTTGGTTCGGTGGGAGGAGGTGTGTCGACCTTTGGTTTGGCTATTCGGAATTTGAGTCGTTTCAACACTGCTCTCTTGGGGAAATGGCTTTGGCGTTTTGGGGCAGAGCAGGGGGTGCTGTGGCGAGAGGTTATTGCCTCCAAGTATGGGGTCGCGAGTGGGGGATGGATCTCTTTGATGCCTCGTGGTCCCCATGGAATGGGGTTGCGGAAATTCATCCGTCAGGGGTGGGAGTCCTTCTCTTGGTTTGTGGGGTTCGAGTTGGGGGCTGGGACTACGATCCGTTTCTGGCATGATGTGTGGTGTGGAGAGTCCCCACTTAAGCTTATGTATCCAGAGTTGTTTCATCTTGCACGATCTCCTGAGGCTTTTGTGGCGGATGTTCATTGTCGTCGGGATACTCACCGCAGGTGGGAGGTGTTGTTTGTGCGTCTTGCCCAGGGATTGGGAGCTGGAGATTTTTTTTCCTTCTTTGATACCTTGTACTCGGTTCCTTCGGCGCGTCTTGCTGTGGATAGGATGTGCTAGCGCCCCTCTCGGGAGCGTGGGTTCCTGATTCGGAGTTTTTACTCCGTGCTTTCACCTTCCCACATTGAGAGTTTTCATTGACGGAGCGTTTGGAAGGTGCGGGTGCCCTCTTGGGTGGCCTTCTTTACTTGGACCGCTGTCTTGGGAAAGATTTTGATTGTGGATTATTTGCGGTGCCGGGGCTTTGTTCTCGTTAGTCGGTGTTACATGTGCAAATCTTCGTCGGATAGTAAATAATTACCTAATAATTTACCTAAATAAATTTTCGTCAAATAAATAAATTTTCTTACTTATAAAAAAAAGTAAGAGAAAGTGTCTGGATAATAATTACCTAATAATTTATATGCAAGGAAATTGTGAATAAAAGTATAAATCTTATATTTTACAATAATTTTAAGAGTATAATATATTTTTTTTGGTCAAACACTTTAGAATAAATTAAAAATTGCGTACCAGTAATCTTTCGAAAAATGTTACTTTTTTAATGGATCCATGTAAAATAGTTTTCCAAGTTTATGCATTGCATTAAAAATTTCTTGTAGTTTTACTTTACATTTTTGATCATTTAAGCTCTAGAAATTAAACATATCAACAATAAAGTAGATGAGGATATATTTGGAATTAACGTAGGAGACAAGTGCATTATATTAGTAAGGATAAGTATGGAGTGTGCTTATGCTTATGCACAAAAATGTGCATATAAAAAATAAGTTTAAGCAGGTCGCCAAACAAAAAAAATTGTTTGACTTGTAAAGAGGTTTTATTGATGTGTAAAGCATTTGTTTTGTTGCAATTAGTGATTCTTTAAAGCCGTGATGCTTATTTATGCATTTTCATTTTGTTTTGTTTTTCTTGTAGTTTTTGAAAAATTTGAAGATGTTATTTGTGAAGATATCTTTTCTGCTGCTGCCTGTGGAGATCTAAAAAGCCTCAAGAGTAAACATTACAATTCCCAACCTTTTCATTTTTCTTTACTTTGCATCTTCTTCTCACTCTTTGGATAAATTATCTAGATTTCATATCCAAGTTTTGTTCCGATAGAGTGTCGGACCTAAAACACGACAATAAGTACTCAATTCTTCACTGTGCTGCTCGATGGGGACAATATGAGATTTGCAGTTATTTGGTTTTGGACCTCAAAGTCGATGTCAACATTAAAGACATTGAAGGTATTAATTTTCCATGAAGGCATTTTTGCCGCTGATTTCACATGATTATGGTGTTATTTTTGATATACATTGTAAGGTGGCATTTATTTTTGTATTTATTCAATTTTTGAAATGGCATTTGAATAATTTATTTTCAGTTTATAAATAATTTAATTTAGGTATAAATTAATTGGGTAAATCTATTGTTTTTTCTTTTTGAGCTGGATTTATTTTTTGCTGTGCTCTTTTGTATTTTCTTTCTTGTGCACTTCTTGTGTACTTGTTCACATATAATTTTTTTTTTTTGAATTCTATAAGAGATAGCAAGACACAAGCAAAATTCTTTGGCCCTGAATCAATTTCATAATTACATTATTGTATAGATGTATAAATTGTTTGGTAGGGCTATGTGAGTAAAGGAAGAATAAGATCAAAATTGGGTGATGTTGTTTATCAAAGAAAATTTGATTTGCCATCAATTTTGTTTTATAACATTAGTGTTTAAAAGAGCCATTCTTTGTTTGGAATTGAAGTGATTAGCTTATTTGCCAATCATTCTCATAATCTCATTTATAATCTTCTATTAATTTAAAATAGCAAAGTCAAGATACACATGGATTCTTGCTAGATGGGCCTAATTAATACTTCACCTAGTATATACTTGCCATAACTAATAAACATAACGAGAAAAAGTGACAAGGTTAAAATTTCGGTGATGAACTTTCAATGCCTCCCTTAACATGGTGTATAAATGTCACACATGCCTAATTTACCAAAAATAGGATTAAAAAACTTTCCCATTTGAGCACTTAGTGAGCATTTGCAAACTATTCTTCAGAGTTCACGAGCATTGTAGAAAATTGCTTTGGCTAACTGCCTCTTCTTCTCTTTGATGAGATGTTTGTCCACCTCCACTTGGTTGGTAGGTGTCATGTCAAACTAGGTTACGAGCGATGTTGATAACATCTTTGTTGTTAGAATACACCATCATGGAGAGCTAAATCATTATGTCAAGATCAAGTGGGATGCTTTGAAGCCAAAGTAACTACTAGATCCCTTGTACTATAGCTCGAAACTTAACCTTTGCACTAAACATTGCCACCACATTTTATAGCTTGATATGGACTTCTTATCGGGTGAAACAACCCAATAAACGTCGATATAAGCCTTCACTCTAAAGTGATTATGGGAGACCTTGGATGCCCTTCCTTAAAGATGATTGCATGTATTGATTAATTCAATGAGCAACATTCATATGAGATGTAGAATGATCATCATGCAATAACTGATTGACAACTCTCATCTATTTGGGTATGGGATAGGTAAATAAGTTTCCCAAACCAATTATTGATACCTACTTTTGTGTACAAATTCTTAGTTCATCTAGCTTCTTGGCGAGTCATTTAGCGGACACATTCATTGGATTTGTTGAAGGACGACAACCTAATAAACCAATCTTAGTCAAAAGGTCTAACATTTTGGAAAATGAAAAGTCCTTCGAATGATTGGACAAAGTTTAACTACCACAATATCATCGACACCAAATGTTCGAATGAACAAAGTATGTTCTCTATTTTTTTTTAATTTAATTTAATTTTATATATTGGACACAGATTATGGCTTTATGTATACTATTTCAACTTATACAAAAGCTCTCTTCAACTTACGAACCCTTCTGTCTCATTAGAAGAGACTTTTGGTAGTGAGACCATAGGATGCCCTTCCTTAAAGATGATTGCATGTATTGAAGAATTCAATGAGCAACATTCATATGAGATGTAGAATGATCATCATGCAATAACTGATTGACGACTCTCTATTTGTGTCTGGGATAGGTAAATAAGTTTTCCAAACCAATTATTGATACATACCTTTGTGTACAAATTCATAGTTCATCTGGCTTCTTGGCAAGCCATGTAGCATACATATTCATTGGATTTGTTGAAGGACGACAACCTAATAAACAAATCTTAGTCATAAGGTCTAACATTTTGGAAAATGAAAAGTCCTTCGAATGATTGGACAAAGTTTAAATACTACAATATCATCGACACCAATTGTTCGAATGAACAAAGTATGTTCTCTATTTTTTTTAATTTAATTTAATTTTATATAGTGGACACAGATTATGGCTTTATGTAAGCATCCAGACGAATCTTTTGGATACTATTTCAACTTATACAAAAGCTCTCTTCAACTTACGAACCCTTCTGTCTCAGTAGAAGAGACTTTTGGTAGTACTTCCATATACACTTCCCATCCAAGTTTCATTGTGGAACGAAGCCGGACATGGGATATGGGTGGATGCCCCTAGGTCGGGGATGAGGTTGTTAGTGTCGATGCTGCATTTGATGGGGGTCTTTCGGATTAGGGGGGTCCCTCGATTTCTAGGATGATGGAGTGGGGGCTAAGGATGTCTCTTCCCAAGGTGGCAGGGCAGGAGGGTTTTGAACCTGATGGGGTGATGGTGGTGGTGCACGGGGAGGTTCCTTTGGGTGGAGCAGCTGTTGGAGTTCAGCCTCTAGCAGCTGCTGATCTGCTTGTAAATGCACTATATGGGCAGCCTGGTAGCGTTATTGCCTTGGGACACTTGTTTGAGTGGGTGATACAACGCACAAAGCTATTAGTATCAAACATGCTATCATTGCCTTGTTGCATGATATTGAAGCATGACATATTGAACCCAACTATCGAAGGAGTGAATCCCCTTGAGGGGATTTCAATGTGGTGTGTTTCCCTTTTGTGAAGATAAGTTCAACGGGATTCACTCCTATGGTTGGTTTCTATGTGTTTATTGATGCATTGGGCTTGGTTGATCTTTCATTGGTTGGTGGGGAGTTCACGTGATCTAATAATCGTGTTGAGCTGTCCTTTTCTTGGCTTGATATGTTTTTGCTTTCTTTGGATTGGGCTGGGCAGCATGCGCATCTTTATCAGTCAAGGATGAGTCGGTGGGGTACTAATTATTTTTCGGTTCTTTTGGATTGTGGTCCTTCGCTGCTATGTCGGAGACCTTTCAGGTTCGAGAATATGTGATTGTTGGTTGAGGGTTTTGTGGCCTAGGTTTAGACTTGGCGGGAGTTGTATCGGGTGGAGGCTCTCCAAATTTAAGTTGTTGAAGGGGGATTTGGAAATTTAGAATGATATTGTTTTTGGACAGGTTGGTGTTCGTAAGCATACTTTGCTAGTGGATTTGTGTGCCCTTGATGAGGTGGCCCTGATTCAGCTTTTATCAAAGGAGAGGGGGCAATAGGTTGTGTTGGCTTCTTCTCTTGATCAACACTTTTAATGGTTGAGTTTTTTTTGGCAGCAGAATTCTCGATTCCTGTGGCAGAAGAACTTCAAGTTTTTTCATTGTATGACAAACTTTCACAGGAATGCTAACTCTATTAGCAAGCTTTGCATTGATGGTATTTCTTTGATGTGGTAAGAGGATATTTGGGATCGCATTGTGGAGTTCTTTTAGTCTCTTTTTCGGGAGGCAAATCACCCCCTTCTTCTTATTGATGGGATCCGATTTGATGTCATTTTTGAGGAAGATGCCGTGTGGCTTGAGCATTCATTTGAGGAGGTGGAGTTTGTGGTTCGGGGTTGTAAAGGGTATAAGGCCCTTGGTTCGTATGGGTTTTCCTTTGCATTCTTTCAACATTGTTGGGTTGTTGTGTGGTATGACATCATGGGCGTGTGTGTGGAGTTCCAGGAACATTGTCGGTTTGAAAGGAGTCATAACGTTACTTTTATGGTCCTCATCCCCTAGAAGCTAGTGGCGATGATTTGAAATATTTTTGGCCTATTAGTTTGGTGGATATGTATAAAATCATTGCTAAAGTGCTTGCTAAAAGGTTGAAGGCTGTTTTGTAGAAGATTATTTTTTCCTCTCAAAGTGTCATTGTGCCTGGTTGGCATATTTTGGACTCAGCTCTCATCGTAAATGTGGGCCTTGATAGTTGGAATAAAGATGCTTTTATGGGAGTTTTATGTAAGTTGAGAAGGTTTATGATCATGTTCATTGAGGGTTTTTTTTGTTTGTGTTCTTTAGCATTTTGGCTCTCGGCCAAGTGGTGACATTGGATCTCCTTTTGAATCTCCACTACCCGTTTTTTCATTCTTGTAAATGGCAGCCCTTGCGGGTTCTTTTCAAGTTTTCGGAGTCTTTGGCAAGGGAATCCATTGTCTCCTTCGCTATTTGTCATTATTGTGGAGGCTTTTAGTGGCATGGTGGGCAAGGCCTCTTTGGTCGGGCTTCTCTTTGGATTCTTGTTGGGCCGCCCGGGTAGGGGTTTTATAGTTTTCCACCTTTTTGATGACGATACTCTGTTGTTTTGCGATGCGAATTAGGGGTAGATTTTCCACTTGCGGTCCCTTTTTGTTTGGTTTGAGGTTACTTTGGGGTTGGGGATTAATCTTAGCAAATTCGTTTTGATTTCGGTTGGTGTTGTGCCCATTTATGGTAGTCGACTAACATCTTAGGGTGCCAGACTGTGCAGTTGCCCCTCCTGTATTTGGCTCTTCCTTTGGGAGCACCCTTTAAGATTATTGCTATTTGGAACTCGATTATTGAGAGGATAGAGTGTTGTTTGGTGGGGTGGAAGTGAATTTACCTCTCCAAGGGAAGTCAATTGCAATAAAGTACATGATTGTTGGTGGGGTTGGATCTCATTGATGCCTCACAAACTTCATGGCATGAGATTATGGAAATTCATCCGCGTGCGGTGGGACTCCTCTAGTTTGTGGTATTTAAGTTGGGGGATGGTGCTTCTGTTCACTTTTGGGATGATGTATGGTATGGTAAATCTCTCTTGAAACTCATTTACTCGGAGTTGTATTGGTTTGTGTGCTCTTCAGATGCTTCTGTGGCTGATGTTCGTTGTCTTTGGGATATTATCATGTAGTGAGAGGTGTTGTTTTCGCGGGCTGCTCATCGAGGCTTTTGGCCGCTTGGAATATAAACACATAAAAGAGAAGAAACAAAGGCACAATAGGGACTAGGCAAAGAAGCATGCTAAACAAAAATTTTGATGGGTTGTTGAGTACATGGCCTAGTAACTTTCCAAGAACAATAGGTTATTCAAGAGATTGCCCTCCAGAAAAAAATTACCCGTAGGAGGATGAGCCCTTTAAAGGAGGTTGACCCAAGCAATAGTGTCATTGGAACAAGGTTAGGTAAATCTAGATAATGTGTCATTGGAACCCTTTACATGTACATTATCTACATGTAGATAATGAAGATGTTATGGCGGGTGTGCATTCATTACCAAGCAAGTAGAGACCATCTTGTGCCCTGCCATTATCAATGGTCCTTCCATGTTTAGATCTCGAAACAAGGAGAAAGAACTGATTAGGATAGAAGGTTACTTTGCAATTTGATTTCCTATTTTTGCAATCAATAGAAAGGAGATTGCTAGTAAATTTAAGAGAGAGATTGGTAGTGTTTGGCATGTTTGTGGAAGTGGAAGTAGGGGCAATGTAAGACTATCATTTGATGAAACACATGTAACTCTTCAGTTGTAAGAGCCACATGAGTAGATGAGTTACCCATGGGACTGGAATAGTTATGCATTTTCCTTGCTTTTCTGCCTAGCATGTTTTTTTTTTGGCCTCAAAGTGTACAAATTTACCATGCAATATCTAGCAAGAAGCTTTTGTAACATATAGACCCCACTGTGTTCACAACGGGTTTCTTTGGAATCTTTGACTCAATCAGAGGCACAAAGACATCAGGTTTGGCACGTATAATCATTCCCAAGTTGGGCATATGATTCCTTGACTGCAAACCAAATTTGATGTGGGTTGAGTCATCGGCAATACACTTGTCATGAGGAGAACCACCATTCGGAAATCAGCAAATTTTGTGAGTCATATAGATTTCCAATTATTGTTGGGACTGGGGAGATAGTCAGGTTTTGGGAAAACCTTTTTTTTTTCCTCGTGCATTTAAATAAGTCATTAGAGTGATGACCTAAATTTAACTTGTATTAAGGGAGGCTCCATCCCAAAGGATTGATAAGACGACAACCGCAATAGCTAAATATGTGGACTGAGACCACGGGATAATTAGTTTCATGAAACTTGCAAGGAGGGGGAAGAAAATTTTGCCACATATTCATCCTTTTCTCCTCCGTCAGAATTAAGTCCATACACTGCCATTATAATTTTAATAAACCAGTCTGAGAATAATTCTCCAAGAAGTCATTGGCAAACTTTTTAGAAAAATTACTTTCAAAACTGGAGACTAATCTTTTTAATGAATGGGGATAGAATTGCAGTTCTTTTGGAGTACAGAAAACATGTTGATATCATTAATTTGTTGAGATAAATGAGGTGTAGAGGTAGAAATAAATCCTCCTTGGATCACCTTAACATGGCTGCCTTAGAGAGGTATGTAGAGATTAGAAAGGAGGAATGGTGAGAATTTTTTTTTCTTAAGAAATAGAGAATTGTAAAACAGGAGGAAACTCGGATCATGGTTGCTTGAGCTATTTTTTGTAATTGATTAGCTATTTGCTAATCAATCTCGTCTACAATCTTCCATTTGGAAGGTCAAGATACACATAACTAATAAAGACAACGATAAAAAGTAAGGGACTAAAATGCTTTTAATGTACTTTCAACAATTAGACATGGGTTTCCTTTGTGTTGGGAAAAGTGATAGGAGATTTTTGTGGATTCATGAAAGGACATAATATTTTGGGTGATAATGTATGATATTGTGGGAAATATGTCTAGAAATCAGCCCTTAGACAAAAGAAAAATAGAAGCAATTTATTTTTTTCGTCATGTCTTACCGAATCAGTTGAGTATTTTCAATCTCCTACAGAAACACCCCTACTTTTGCCTATTGATATATGAAACTCATGATTTTCTTTTGCATTGTTTGTATATGCTCATTTACTATTAATACTATTGAGGGTCTAATTTCATATGATTATGGTGTTTTCTTAATGTAAATGATATTTTCTGGTTACTTTTGAATGAAACATTTGTTCCGGCGAAACTTGTTGAATTTTTTGTATTGATGATATAGAAATGCAAAATTTACACTATCGGCATCTCTCACCAATTGATTTCTTACGATAAGCACTCCATTGCACTATGCGGTTCTTGAAGGGAATACGAAAATCCACAAGTTTCCTCAAAAATATACATCGCCCATTTTTATTGGGGGGGCTGGAAGGTTTCAAAAAAACTTTTTCTTTTACCTGCGTCCAAATAAGTCCATAAGTTGTAGGATTGATGACCTAAATCTTCATCATAAATTGGTTGTTCCGTGAGTGGATATGATCTAGCATAGCTTTGTAGATCTTTTATATATATATAAAATACAATTGCAATGAATTTTCCTTGTGGGTGGATATGATACACTTTTTTATAGCTTTGTTCTCTCACTTTAGGTCTCTCCTACTATTGTCTGGCTTGTTGCACGATTCTTAATGTGATGATTGCTTGCGAGTCGCACTTTGAGAGGCTTGGAATCATGTTGGGATGATTTTGCACATTTGCTTGGGCATGAGGGATGGGGAGTTCCTTGCAAATTAGCTGAAAATACGGGTGGGAGGTTCCTACAGATTCGTGAGTGGACAAAGATTACTTTTCAGTGATGATGTTTAAAAGTTAGTAAGAGACGTCAGGGGAAAAAGGCTATAAGTTTAGCAGTGATTTTAGTGCTGATCTCGTAAGCTGCATTAGCTTACGTTGAAAGCAATAGAGAATAAATTTTTAATGCCTCAATGAATCGGTTTTGAGTATTCTGATCATTTATAATTAGGGAACTTGTGATATTAATCACCATTGTGGTGCTGATTTCAGTTTATTATGGTGTTTTCTTAATTATAATTGAGGTTGATTATAGACAATTAAGAATATACTGATGATTTACTCCTGTATGCCTCTTAATGAATCAATTTCTTACAGATGTCAGTCGCTCAGTAACTGCTGGAAATCAAATGAAAACTATGGACGTTCTTGTTGATCTTGGGGCAGATGTTAATGCATTCAATCTGACGGAGCATTCTGCTTTACATTTTGCTGCACGATTAGGTTTATGCAAAATTCCGTTTTGTTCATGATGACTTAATAATTCATCGTAACCCTGTTATTGTGATTAGAGAGTTGATGTGACATAGCTATTCAGAGTTTTGTTAAATATAGTACAAGTGCATCTTTAGTTTGGGTTTTTCTAAATGTTGGCTTGTTGTTACTTAATTTTTATTATTTGGTAATTATTGCATGCAATTCTGAGGGACTTGAATCTTGTTGGGTTGATTGTGCACATTTGCTTGCTTATGATCATTCCCCTGAAGTTTAATGTAATGATTTATTGCTGATCCCATAATCCTTTTCTACCATCTCAATCATTATTACAGCTGTAGCTAAAGTTCACCATTCGACCACCAATTGAATCTTCTTCTTTTTTTCTGCCAGAGAATATTGATGCTATTGCGAATTTGCTTAGGCATGGTTGTGTTGCTATGTGTATGCCAACATCTGATTTTGGCACACCATTGCGTTTTGCTGCAGCCCGTGAAACGGAACATGCCCTCGACTTTTTGCTTAAACACAAGGCCGATGTGAGTTATATTTGTTTATTTGTCTATTTTCTTTTTTATTTATACCAGAATTGCTTTTTAAGCTTGTGAAATGCTGAGTAGCTCAACTAAGTTTCCATGTGCTGCCATTGTAATTTGCTATATAAGCAACATGAGGTTTTGTACTCGCACACATGCTAGGAGAAAAGAAAAGTTTCAAGTGACACTGGTAAATACAACTCTTGAATGATTTTGCTTGGTGAGAGCATTTGGACCCATCCAACATCAATTTAGTTGCAAGGTTTATTCGGACACCAAGGAACGTACTTGAATTATTGAGTTTTCATTAAAGGTTTTTGTTAAAAGTAATGACCGTCTCGAATTGTTTTATTTAATGGATGGATTTGTTCCCTTCGAGCAACATTTAAGTGTTTGAAGTCATCAAAATTTCATTTTTCAGCCGAATGTAGTTCCGAAAGGTTGTCTTTCACCACTATTGGTTGCCGTTATGTACAATCGTGAGGGATCTGCCATCAACCTGATTCGTGTATGCTACTCACTTCTAAATATTGTCTTGTTTCTTCCTTTCCTTGGTATTTTTGTGAATATTAATGATTTTAATTTTTTTTTTGCAAACTAGAATGGAGCTAATACAAACTACACAGCACATAGATTGGCACCTTTAGAAGTTGTGATTTCACACGGGAGCATGGAGATTTTCAAAAGCTTATTGGAACATGGTGCTGACACAAATCGCAAAGATATTGTAGGTTTATATTATTTTTTTTTGTTATATTTTTGGTTTTCCCTGCCACTTACAATTATAGTTCTTGTTGGAAGAGAAAAATCAAAATGAATGAGATTGTGCTTATATAGCCGTTATGGGCCATATGGATGTTAGGCCCGAGTTACTAACAAGCTAATAATTGTAATCTAAATCTCCACACTCCCCTCAAGCTTATAAATATGCTTAAGCTTGTTACAAAATTTGTTCTATGATAAATAGCATGAATAATATCCCCTTTTAGTAAGCCTTGATTGAGATTTCCTGCAAATAGTCATGCTTTTCTCTTTTCAATATTCCGGAAGATACAATGGAGTTCTTTATTTGGGCATGGGACTGACTGTGGGCATGGGCAACCATATGAATGTTTTAGGATTGGTTAACAATGAAACAATTGATTGCGATGTGTTATAGTATTCATCTATCTGGTTAAAGTTAATTTAATATTTTATTTCATTTAGTTGAATCCAAGTATTGAGATAAAGGCTTAGTTATTGTTCTTATCAATGCTCTTCAACGCATCCACAATATTGAGGAATAATTCAATTGAGTTTTTGGGTTCTTTCAAACCATGAAGTTATCAGCCAACGCAATAGGGGTCTAACACAATACCTCTCAGCAGATGCATCATAACACTAAGGAGTCCAGCACTATATCTTTGCAATACTAATGATGATCTCAATATGATAGTCAGTACTTCTGGATCCCTAATGAGGATCTGAAGTGGTTCACAGATGCATGTATAAAGTTGAGTTTTTTTCTTTCTCCGTTTCTCCTCGCTATGACACAATATTCATTCTTTATCCATCCTTTTCATCTCGCTCGAAAGTTTTTTTTTTAAAAAATCGTTTAAACAGTCAAAGTGACCATTTAAATGGTCAAACAATTACAGATGGCCAAAACTGCCTTTTAGATTTTTTTGAAGAAAAATGATGTGGCCATTTTTTCCCTTGGACAGCTGTCCAGTCTGTTTGGTGGTGCTTGATTGTTTGGGGTATGGATATGAATTTGTGGCGATGTCATGTGTTTACCACAGAGGCGGCAACCAAGACAACTGTAGATCTATTTTTGTGTTAATACATTACCAATTTTATCTCTAGAGGTCATCTTCGTTAGTTTTTTTTTTTGAACAGAAAAAGCTAACGATGCCTTTGTGCCTTTTCTTTTAAAACTGGTCATTTTTTATTGCTGACTTGAAAAGGCTGGGAAGAAATGAAAAAACACCTAATAAAAATTTGTTGGTGGTAGCTTGTTGCTAGAGGTTTTGTACCCATATGCTGCTGTCACAATTGTACCTGCATCATTACATCAAGTCTCATTTTCCATTCCAGGAACGAAAGCTATTTTTTAAAAATTCTTGTCTAACAGTTTACTTTTCTCTTTCAAAAAACACGTAACAACCCAAAGACACTGCACCAATAAAATTAAAAACTAAACAGGAAACTCACAAACCCTAAGTAGGGTTTGAAAAACCTATGTATATTGTTTGGCCAACTTGATAATATTTTTTTTTGTATTTTGTTTGACTTGAGTTTGTGTAAAGTGTTGCCTTATCATGTATAGTTTTTTGTTGATTGCAGTATGGCCTAACCCCATTAGAATTGGCGGCACTGAAAAACAATCGTGGCATGGTTGAAAAATTATTTCATAGAACCTTGCCCGTTGAAGGTATTGAAGACTGGAGCGTGGATGGAGTAATGGACCATTGTCGCTCTAAGAAATTTGAAATGGAGGTATTTGCCCATTAGTTTTTTGTGGAATATCTGTAATTATCAATTATAATTTTCATTTCCACTTGCCAAGCTTGTCACATTTATTCTCCAAAATTGTTTTGTTTGAAACAAATGAAGCTCTACCTTGCCTTTTTTAATTATCTACCACGGATTCAGAGGGCATTATCTGTCTGCCTCTGATTTGGAAATGCTAGTTTTATTGTTCACTTATCATTTTTTGAGAACCAATTCATGCGTGTGCTTTTAACTCTTTAAAATCTAATAATAGAGAGCATTACTCAATGCATTTTGTCTTTTTTTATGAATCCTTTTTGATGCCTTTTGTAAAGGAACATCATTATTTGTTTTGTTGACCTATGTTTCATGTTTTCTTTTCCCAGTTATATTTGGTTGTATATTATTAAGAATATTGTTTACAGATAAATCAGAAGGCAAACGATGTATTCCAATATTATGTATCAGAGGGGGATAATGCATTTGAGGCCAGAAAATACAACAGAGCAATAACTTGGTATTGGCTGGTATGATTTTTTTTTTTTTTTTTTTTTTGGTTTTTGTTGTTGTTATGATTGTCTTGAAAGTTGAGTAATTTGACCCTCACCTGCCTTTATTCAAGCCCATTGAACTACCGAAATGAGGGTTTCATATTGTTGGGAGAAGTATGTATGTACACGTGAGCGGGAGCTGTTTCTACAAAATCGTGATTGTTTAAAGTTTTGATAATACAGGCATGTATTAGAAATAAAGATCGTGCCTTTTTCCTTGCAAAAAGGAGCTTGTGTTATTCCATGATGAAGCATTTGAATTCTGCCTTCACTGATGCAATTGAATCCACAAAGTTAAAGCCGAACAACCCTTTGGGAAGCTATGCGAGAGGTGTTGTATTTAATTCACGTAAGGTATATAGGTCTCCATCTCTTCTGGCTGCATAAATGCATGTCTCCTCTAGAGCTAGGATGTAAGTGAAAATTAGATTTGTATTTTTCTAGTTAAAGCTAATGGACAATGCTATAATTTATTGCAGCAATTTTATTTAGCTGCCAAATACTTTGAAGAAGCTTGTCAGTTGGAAAAGGAAAACAAAATGTATGAAGATGCTTTGAGGTATCATGTTATTTAGTATCTATTTCAATTATCCTGAGTTTTTTGATCCCATAATGGGCAACAGTAGAACTTGAATGGTTGCATGGGGCATTTTTGTACTCCATTTATCTTGTGTTATTCCATTTGCATCACGATGTATTTGTCCTTTTTCTCGAGGGAAAAATGGGTTTCAGATTCCAGGCTTTACATGTCAATTAGATCACATGAATTGTTTTCTCAAAATTGATAAAAAAAAAATGGTTTGTTTTTTTTAGTATGTATTTCTTTTGTAAAATGAATTTCAAGATTGTAAGCTAGATTTATTATAGTTGAAACTTATTGGTTCATAATTTTTTCCGTTTGTTAGTCCCATCAAAATTGAACTTTGTTTTTGTTTATTATGTTTATTTTTGTTGTAATTTAACAGGGATGCTTTAAGGAATCTTCTAAGATCGAGGATGGAGACCTATCAATGAAGTATAGAACTTTGTCAATGGTTACTTTGGTATCGGCTTTGAAACCTATATGCGATTCTCTATATTATGTTACAGTAAAATTACATTATTATATGTTTTTAATTAATTTTATGTTAACTAACAATGCTGGGAAGCAAATCAGTGATACTGATTTACTATGCTAAATTTAAATTCAAAAATATATCCATGTACTATCAAGTAATGGCTAACAGGCTAACATGTTCTACATGGTATTGCAAGTGTTGAAATTACATTAAATAGAACCCAATTGTTTTTCATTTTATGCCGTCATGTAAATGGATTGGATTTGCAATCTATAAATCCACTTCTGTATGCAAATTCAAAATTTTGGATCGAATTTAAAAAAGAAATTTTTAACCAAAATTAATTTTGATGTCATATTTATATATTTGTAGTAAATTTTAACCAAAATGTACTATTTTATTTATTTTATTTATTCTTCATATTTTTTTTATTCTTTTAAATTATAATTTTTTATTTTACTATTTTTTATTTTTTATTTATTAATAAATATAAAAAAATATTTTTATAAAAAAATATAAAAAAAATATTTGAATGATTAATAATGATCCTTAATTTAGAGAATAAAAATAAAAATTAGAAAATAAATGTATATTCAACTTTTAATAATATTATATTATCAAAATTGCATCCAACTCTATTTAAAAATATTAATTTTTGATGAATTTCTTAATTATCACATATTTTAAAAGTTGAAGCTTGGCATTGTCAGGTTTCAAAAATTGTCACATTATTTTTTATATTTTTACTTAAATTTTAGTTAAAAAAGGCATTTCCTATAATTTTATTTTAAATTTTACACATTTTCAAGTAATATTCTTTATCATTTCTTTATTTTATTAAATAATATTATTTTATTTATTATTTATTATCTTTTTTAATTATTATAATAATTTAAAAATCACGTGTCAAAAAAATTATAAAATATTATAAAAAACATTTTTGGAAATGAATAGTGACTCACTAAATTTACGAATTTTAGAAATTATAAAAAATATATGCATATAGAAAAGCTAATATGAATATTTTGATTATGATATCACCTTTACTAAATCCTAATTTATATCAGTTTTTATAAATAAATTATGATCTCTACATTAGTCAATACCACCAATCGATGATATTATTTGTTTTTTGTGAAGGTAAAAAAGGTACTTTATTTATTTATTGTTTTAAAAAAATTATATCCCGCACCGTCGTGCAACCGCTGAGGTGGCGGCCGGACTTCTATCTATCATTTTTTTTAAATTGATGGGAGGAGCAATGACATCAAAAGTGCCAAGAGGCTACCTGTTGCGCCATAGTATTGCATTGATTTGTTTCACTTGCTCACGATTATTATAAAAAAAACGAAAAGAAAATGTGAAAATCTTTAGTCTGGTCAAAAGGCGACCTTGAACTTTGACCGACAGTCCAACACTAGTTGGGGGGACGAGTACAGAGCACACGATTAGACCCGTCTAAATGTATAGAACTTGTATGCCCTTGATTTATTGGATTTTGCTTCCCCATGTTTGTTTTGTAGGTCTAAATTGGTTCAACCATGTTTATTCATTTGACATTCATTTTTAATATATAATTGAAATGTACACTTTAGATACATAATAATTTATCAATTTAGTGTTGTGGGTATTAGCGGGAAAGTATCAAAGTAAAAGGAAGATATAATACAGTTGGATTGTCAATGTAAACATATATTTTAAAGTTGAATGAGTCATGCGAATTAAAACAGATAAATTAAAAGCATTATGAGAGTATGATTGTCTCACCCAATATTCTAAAATATTGAAAGCATTTTCGGCAAAAGGTGATCGAGTGACACTAATATTAGATAATAAAATACAAATGTTCATTATCTTGTTCCATAGGTGCCCTTCCCATCAATAATGTATAGTTCGATGTGTGATAGAAGGAAAAATCATCGAGGAGAAAATAAAGAATTAAGAGATAATAAGGTTGAATGTAGGCCCATAATAACAAAACACATTTTTAAAGCCTTGCAAGCTAATAGATAAACTCAAAAAAATAATATTGTGACATGTGAAGCATCTTAACTTAACTCTATATTTGAATTATTCTCCCTTTTTTTAACAACAAAATTAAGTTTATTATTGAGGTGAATAGGGTGATTTGTATTATTTCATCTTGAATTATTCTTTTATTGAAATTACAAAAAATAATATTAAAATGCAAAACACTAAACTTATATCGGTTCATCTTTTAAGAGTTTATTTAGTGAGTTAATATATTTTTATGTGAGTTAATATATATATATTGTTAAATAATGGTTTATTAAAAATTATATCCTCTCAAAAAGTATTTGGTAGCACCATTAAGACATATTTTAAGAAAATAATGTTTTCATAAAAGTGACAATGTAAGAACTTCATTCTTTTTAGTTGTCATTAATCATATAGGATAAACACTTATTTCAAATGGAATAATTTATGTTTTGAGTTCAAGAGTTGATTACATGTAATGAAAGATTTGTTATCACCAATTTTCATTTGAGCTCTCTATGAATTTAAACTAAAACAAAATAGTAAAATTAAGAAAATAGTTTTAGAGTCTCCACCAACCAAAAATGGTGTTGTTGAACACGTACGACCAAAGGTAGTAAAAGTTAAATGTTTACGTTGCCAGAACTAGATTTAATAGTATGATTATGCGAGGGAAAGGATTAGCATGTTCACGTTGCCCAAACTTAATACCTATATTAGATATGAATGGTTTTAACTTAATTTTTCAGAAGACTTGATTTTTATTCTTAGAAACAATTAAAATATAAAATTCAATGGCCAAAGTATTCCTAGAAAGGCCAGGGGACAATGGCGTACACTAACCTAGTGTTATTGGTGCAAATGGTAAGTTCCTATATGTTTGCTTTACAAGGACCTTGGCTCCTCTATTAGGGATTGATTATTGAGAAAGGGCTTTGAGGCCATATTGAGATTATCATTGAAAAGACATCTAAGAATATATTTGTTTTGGGCTGATAAAAGGTGAGATTAGCTCCTCATACATTTGAATTTGAAATTGGCACCTCAACCATCTATTTTTTTATCTCAATAACCCGACCATCAGAAAGTTTAGACTGGTTTCTACCCATTTGATTTGAACTTGGCTCCTTTGCCATTTGAATTTCAATTTGGCTCCCTAGCCAATAGTTGGTGAGGCTGGCACTATGACCACCTACACTAGAATTTGGATCCTCACTTGATAGATGGTGAGGTTTGCATCCAAGCCATATGCACTAAAATTTGGCTCCCTATATGATAGATGGTGAGGTTGGTACCCTATACACCTACACTAGAATTTGGCTGTTTGGTCGATAATTGATATGGCTAGCACCCTAGCCACTTGCACTATTACTTGGCTCCTTGATTGATAGATAGTAATGCTAACACCCATATCACCTGCACTGTTACTTGGCTCCCTTAATGATAAATGACTTAAGAAAACATGCCTTTATAGGATTAATAAAAACTACCCTAGTGTAGGTTTTGAAAGAAATTAAATATAGGCTTAAAGGGTGTTGGATCTTTGGATTTAATGAAATCAATTTATTACATCATAGTTGAAAAACTTATTTGAAAAGCTCGAGTTCTCAGTGAATTCTCTGCGTGTTGATGTTCGGATCAAGTTAAGACTTGTTATATCAAATTGATTTACTTTGAATTGAGATTAGGATGATATCTCGAAGTAATTTATTCCGATCTAAAGTAGTACAAAGATTTCAATTCGATACAAATGGACTTTGATTTGAGAGATAGTATACTTCGTATCATAAAGGAGTTTGAGATAGAGTGTAAAAGTAACATTGATCATAAAGTTCAAATCAAGGCAAAGACTTAAATATCTCAAAGTGGTTTATATTAAAGACATTCATATGTTCAATTTGAGATATAGAGTTCAACTCAAAGTAAGTATAAAATGAAGTGGCTCAAACTAAAGAAGTTCAAGTCAATAAACTTATCTCGAAGTGGTATATCTCAAAGCAACTTAAATCGAAGTAATGATTACTCATCTCGAAGTAACATGTGTTCAAGACGGTTTATAGTTAGCTAATGAAGTCGAGAATAATTTGCACATTAAAATTGCTTAAAGGAAAAAAATCTACATGCTGACATTCATGGATACTCTAATGTTATGGCAAGATGAGTAACAATATATTAAGAGAAAGTGAGCTTGAGGAATCTAAAAGAACTCGTGTAAAGACTCGTATTTGGATAGTGTTGAGAGATAGCCATCCTATGGGAATGCAACTATCTGGACGGTAGTGTAGTCGTCGATGTGAGCATTTTGACAGTACTTGGGCCCGATTCCAGGTCGGGGCCTCGAGTGGCCCGATTGTTGACTTTTCGGGGTTTATTGGTTGACTTTGTATTTGAGCGGTCATTTGAGTGTGATGATATCTGAATAGTATTGTACTCATCATTTCGAGCATTTTGACTGTAATTTGACTCAATTTGGAGTTCGGGACCTTGGAGGTCAATTATTGTGAGGTCAATAATTGACTAGGTCAATTATTGACTGGGTTACTGGTCAATGTTTGACAGAAATATAAATAGAATAAAAAGTAAGAGCTTTCACTTTACGCTATCACATTTGTGTGTTTGAGAGAGAGAGAGAGAGAGAGAGAGAGAGAGAGAGCTTAGAAGCTTGAAGCTTTGGCGATTTGAGGCAATTTGGATTCGTGGAGCTCAAAGAATCACTCCAGGTAAGTGTCCTTGACCTTCTTATCTTGATTCTGTCTTTGGATGCATGAATTTGTCTTGTTTTATGATTATAAAATTGAGCATAAATCCTAAGTTTTGGGGAAAATCTACTTTTGGGCTAGATCTGATGATTTAGCGTAAGATCTGTAGATTTGTGGTCTGATTTAGATCAGTGGGTATGTGTTTATGAAATCTAGGGTTTTATACCTGTGTATTTCATGAGAGTTGAGAAGTCCACCATGGAAATCTAGATTTAGACTTAGATAGTTATAATTCACATGTATTTGTGGGTATTTTCGTTATTATTGTGCGATTTAGAGGCATTTGGGAAGCATTTTGAGGTGAGATGGTAATCTGTTGCGAAAAACATGCGTTTGGGAGCATTTGGGGGTCACTGGGCTGATTCCAGACGAAGAATAAGTGAAAACGACGATGAACAGTACCCTGGGCGAACTATTGGGTTGAAAGGATAAAGACCCCGAAGATTTTGGGTCGTAAAGCCGAAGGTCGTAGATCCGTAGGCACAGGGTCGAAAGTCGTAGATCCGTAGGTGTAGGGTCAAAGGACGTAGACACGTAGCCAAAGGGTCGAAGGTTGAAGGGTCGAAGGTCATAGATCCGTAGGCGCAGGGTCGAAGGGCGTAGACACGTAGCCGAAGGGTCAAAGGTTGTAAACCCGTAGTTGAGGGTCGAAGGCTGAAAGGTCGTGTAAAGACTCGTATTTGGGTAGTTTTGAGAGATAGCCATTCTATGGGAATGTAACTATCTGGACGGTAGTGTAGTCGTCGATGTGAGCATTTTGAACTGTATCTGGGCCCGATTCCGAGTCGAGGCCCCGTTTGACCTGATTATTGACTTTTTGGGGTTTATTGGTTGACTTTGCATTTGGGCGGTCATTTGAGTGTGATAATATTTGCTTAGTGTTGTGCTCGTTATTTCGAGCATTTTGACTGCAATTTGACTTAATTTGGAGTTTAGGACCTTAGAGGTCAATTATTGACTAGGTTAATAATTGACTAGGTTAGTTATTGGTCAATGACTAGCAGAAATATAAATAGCAGGAAAAAGAAGGAGCTTTCACTTTACGCTATCACGTTTGTGCGTTTGAGAGAGAGAGAGAGAGCTTGGAGCTTGGTGCTTTGGCGATTTGGGGCGATCTGGGTTCGTGGAGCTCAAAGAATCACTCCAAGTAGGTGTCCTTCAACTTCTTATCTTGATTCTATCCTTGGTATGCATGAATTTGTTATGATTTATGAAATTAAGCATGAACCCTAGGTTTTGGGGAAATCCAATTTTGGGTTAGATCTAATGGTTTAACATAAAATCTGTGGTTAAGAACTGTTTTATATCAGTTTTGATATATGTTTCTGTAGTTTTGGGGTTGTATAACTGTGTATTCCATGAGGGTTAAGAAGTCAACCATGGAAATCTAGATTTAGATCTAGATTTCTGGAAATATATAATTTGGTGCGTATTTTTGCTGTTATCTGTGCAATTTAGAGGCGTTTTGGATGCATTTTGAGGTAGATATCGTAGTCTGTTGCGTAAAATGCGTGTTTGTGAGCGTCTGGGGGTTCTTTGGGTTGATTCCGAGGGAAGAACAGGCAAAAACGACGATGAACAATACCCTGGGCGAATTACTGGGCCGAAATGACGAAGATCCGAAGTTCTGGGTCGAAGGGTCGAAGATCTAGGGTCGTAGGGTTGAAGATCCAAGGTCGTAGGTTCGTAGTTCGTAGTTTGAAGGTTCAAAGGTTCATAGTTCGTAGTTCGAAGGTCGAAGATCGAAGACCAGCTTCGAGTGTTCAAGGCGCGCTCCGCAGCTACGAGTCTTCGAGGCGCGCTCTGCACCTACGAGTCGCAGCTCCAACTACGTGTCTTCGTGTAAAGACTCGTATTTGAGTGACATTGTAAGTTAATTTATTATTGAGGATGATAATATTTAAAAGGCAATGTGATTGTCGACGTGAGCATTTTGGCTGTAAGTGAGCTTAGTTTGGAATCTGGGGCCTTACGAGGACATTTTAGTATTTTGAGTTTATTATTATTATTATAGCTATTATTATTAATAATAAAGTTATTGAGATTATTGTTAATATTATTATTATTATAATTATTAAGATTATTATTATTATTATTATTACTAATCCAATAATTATAAATATTATTATTATTATTAAATCAAATAATATATTGATTAGTATAAAAGGGAGGAGCTTAGGGCAGAAACCCTAGGTTCGTGCGTGCGCAGTCCTGGTAAAGGAAGAAAACAGAGAGCAGTTGTTCCTGATGTTCAATCCTTCGAAGCTTAAATTAATGTAGGTGATCCTAGATCTTTCGTTGTCCTTTGTTTTAATAGTATGTGAAAATATATGTGTGTGTATTCCCATTTGATTTTGGATATATGTGTCTACATGCTTGCCGATCCCCTTCTCTCCCTCATCACGATTCGACTTCTGGAAACTCACGTACGGTGGCCAATCAATTTCTTGCGTCCCACCACCTCACGACTTCACGCCTTCTGGAATTGCTTTTGTACACCCTACTTATATTTTATCATATTATTATTATTGTATGGTGATGCGGGCAGGGGAGATAAAGGATTTTAGCAAAACTATTATTATGTGATAACGCTAGAGGGATAAGGAGCTTAGTAAAAATGATATTCCGTGTGTCTGATGATGCCAGGCCGTACGGCCTGGTCTTCCTCTCGCATGACGAGCGCGCACCAGGGCGAGACAGTTAGAAAATGCATTTACATGGAAACAACCGATTATTTTTGGGCAACCGATTATATCTATATAATTAATGCTCGGTCTGTATGTGTATACATGCTCGGTCGACTCCCAAAAGGTGGTCTGCATGGCTTCTGCAAAAGAAATCTGTTCCAGACGTGGCGCCTATCTCCTCTTTGTTAATCTATTTAATCTATTTAATTAACATATTATTATTGTTATTTTTCTGCTTGCTAGGCCAATCGGCCTAAGCTTTTTCACCACACGTGTGCACCTTTTCTTTTTAATTACCTTTATTCTTTTATCACTCCATCTCCGTTGAACTCTTATCAATATTATTAAGATTACCTTTTTCTTTTTAATTTAACTCTATTTGCACGTAGCCTGGTGACTTCCAAAGAAAGCGAAGTGAATGTCATGCGCCGATCGTGACTCCATGCGTTTGATCTTGACTCCATGCACCCTGACGCCATGAACTCGAACACTAGCACTGGGCACCAGTTTTCGAACGTCAGCGCTTGGACGCCGGCCTGACAAGCTGGCAGGGCCTGGACCGGTCCTTGTTGGGCGGTTCTATCTCTCCTAGCACTTTAAGGGCTAATCTATCTTGGTTTGGGCTTGGTATCGTAGAGTAAATAATATACGAGTAGTGTTCGATATTATGGTTTAATAATATAAAGTATTATCCGTTGATGTTATTTATTTGATATTTAGAATGTTAATTGTAGCTATTAATTGACATGTAAACTTTTAATTATAGGATGATATGATTAATTTGGCATGCAAAACATTATTTGTAGCTTGATACTATTAAATTGACCTTAAGGATAATATTATTTGTGGTTTAATATTAATAGTTTGATAATTGCATATATATATATATATATGATAATAACAATTAATAATTAAATATTGATGGCTTGTGATTGTTTGGCTTGACGCTGTCTAATTAGTTAAATATTATTTGGGCTTGATAGTATAGTTTAATAATATAAATATTGTTTGTAGTTTAATATTAGTAATTTCGCATTTAAACGTTGTAGCTTAGTACTACTTAATTGATATTTAAGGTGTTGGATGTTTGATAAATATTTATATATGATATATATTTATATATATTATTTGTGGTTAGTGTTGAATTGATGAATTAAATATTTTGTAATGCTGTTGTATTGAATTTTGACTGTTGGAATATTTTATTTATTGATTATATGTGGAATTGGTGGTGGAGCTGGTTGGGTTAACTGCGGATCCCACATAGGGCTGGCAAGAGGTCACAGGTCCCCTATGTGGCTGGTTAACTGAGGTCCCATATGTGGCAGGTTGTCATTAGGGACACTGCAGGTCCCACATATGGCTGTCTGGTAGTGATTGGGACCCTTGGAATTGGTTGTGGATGGTTTGAATATGTGGTGTGAACCCTTAATGACTAAGATGTGTGAAATGTCTTATCTTGTGATTTAATGTAAGTTTTCTGTGACAGAATATGACACTACACTAGCACAAGCATACACTGATCATATAGTCTTAGGAATTTTTGTTATATGATGGTGAGGAGATGGAGATCGCCTACTGGGCATTTGTGCTCACTCCTACTTTGTTGACATGTTTCAGGTATTGATTCATTTGCCAAAGGCTGGTCCGAAGCTAATGGTTATTTATTTCACATTTTATCATAACTTGATTTATGGATTTTGTAAAACATTACTCTTTGTTTTATTATTTGAATATCCGGACAAGGGTCCGTAAAAGTTGTATTGGATTTTCAGCATGACCTTATTATTAATAAATTACTTTCCTTAGCTTCATAGCATGTGGGAATGTACATGAATACCCCTGATGTATGAATATACAGGTATATCTCGGACATCACCCATTGTGTAGTCCATATCGGTGCTAGTCACCAACCCCTTGACCCTTCGGGTGCGGGCATGGGGAAGTCATACTCTTAGTTCCGGTCCTTCCGGGATTTGGGGGCTGAGGCGCACTACAGTTCCGCGCTACGAGTCGCAACTCCAACAATGTAACTAAACTCTGAACTACACTAGAATGGACTATTTACATTGTAACCTACACCCATATACACATTTACGTATTATACTTAAGTTACAATGTAAATAACGAAATACCCCCCTTTTGGATTCAAAGAAAAATACTAGAAAAATTAATTCTCACTCCTGTGAAAATTGGAATTTAATGTAAAATCTCGGAAAAATTCAGTTTTTCGTAGAGGTGAATTTTTGGAAGATAGGATTAGACATATCAGAAAAATCCCCAAAAATCAGATTATCTTAGTTATGATATGGAAACCCAATGCCGGGACTTTTTATTGCAAGAAAATAGCGGCTATGGGTATCTCATTCCTTAGTCAAGGAATGAGGATTGACTTGTGAAGACTGGTTACAGTTCTAAAGGGAGTGTTGTACACCTTAAGACCATATTGGTGTTGGTATGTTGGTTTGCAGATTTGGGACTTGGGTTCCATGACTTGTTGGGTTCTCACCGTGATGCACCGATGGTGCTATGTGGTTGACGTGGCAGGCATATGCGCCGATGGCAGGCCTGTGTGGCGATTGTGGCTGGGCATATTGCGCTGTGTGTCATCACCCATTTTTGACCGGGCTCGTTGCTGGCTTTGTGAAAGGACTCCACGCTAGTTCATTCCATTGATCCTAGAGTCATCCCTGCACAAGGCTCGCACAAACCATTAAAGAAAAGAAAAACACAGAGTCGCCACCAAACAAATTAAAAGTGTGATTGGGCACCTAGAAAAAGAAAGGGTCTACGGTTCCAGAGAATTAGGTTTGGGAGTCGGTTACGTGTGGGGAAGGAAGAAAAACTCTTGCACCCCCACAACGCCCACAATTGGTACGTAGTCTTGATCTATGAGTGTTTGCTTGCTTTATTATTTATTCTAAAAAAGAGTTTTTGTATTTTTAATTTTAAGAAAAAGAAAGATTTTAGGATCTAGGCCTTATAACAACAAAAGAGATTTTAATAAAATAAAAAAGGAAAAATTCTAATTTTAGAAAAAGAATGTGGGATCTAGGCCCATGTGACAGTATTGCGTTTTTCAGGAAAACAAAAGTGAACTTTCTTTTTTAGAAAAGAAAATAAAAACAATTTGAATTCAAATGGAAATACTGCCACAATTAATATTGGCCCAGGCAGACTGGGATATGAGCATCTAGGGCTCAATCCTCATGACCACCTAGGCCCTATTTTAATTTTTCTAGAAGAGATTTGGTTTTTTGTGTTTTTGTATTTTATTATTTTTTTGAAAATAATAAAGGAAGAAAAAAAGATGCAAGATGTTTGTTTTTTTGTATTTTCGTTTTTTAACTTTAGAGAGATAAGGAAAAAAGGAAAAAAGAGCAATTTTTGGATTTTATGTTTGAAAACAATGCAGGGAAAAAAAATTAAAGTAGAGAACCTGAAGGGAAGAAAATGATGCCGGTGGGAGCCCCTTTTCCCTTCGAGTAATGCCTTCAAAGAATTTCCTGAAAGCACAAAGGTTAGAAAAAAACTTTTCCAGTGTCAGCTCCTCCCCGTGAAGAAGAATAGTGATTTTGGGTGCTTTTTCCCTTAGAAAATGAGTATATATCTCTTTGAAAATCCCTAGGATACTCTCTTTATCCCTCTCTGATTTTTATCTCTAAGAAATGCAGCCAGAAATTCCTCTCTCCGAATGATCTGCTCTGATACGTGATAATTCCCTCTAATACTTGATAATTGATGCCCCCCCTGTCACGCCCCCGAATTCCAGGGAACCCGGAACCGGGTACATGACTTCCCCTTGCCCGCACCCGATAGGTCAAGGGGTTGGTGACTAGCACCAATGGAGACTACACCGCGGGTGCTGTCTCAAATATGCAACCCTGTACAGTCATACATCAAGGGTAATCCTATACTTTCCCATATATCATCATGCATACAATAAGTCAAACAATCATACAAATATCACATCACAAACAGTACGCAAATACAACTGTCCACGGACCCATGTCCGGGATACAAATATAATACAATACACAATACAGAATACAGTACTGTATCATACATCAGAGTAGTGGGCACGTCCTTCTAGAAGAAAGTCCTCCACTAGTCTTGGGTCACACCTGAAAAGGGGTAAACAACAAGTAGGGGTGAGCGACAAGCTCAGTAGGTGACCCCAACACTCCACATCATGCAGACATACAAGTCTATACCACATGCTATGTGTACTCGTGCACTGTGTAATGTGCACAATCATCAGGACTCAGCCTGCAAACAAACATCAGGACCTAGCCTGCCCACATAGGACAGCTTGTCCACGATCCTCAACAGGATCCCAGCTCAGGGCACTCAGCCCTACCACAACGCTATATGCCCGGACACAGTCACCACACCGGCCTGCCATCGGCGCATATGCCTGCTACGGCACAGCGCAATATGCCCGGCCACAGTTGCCACACAGGCCTGCCATCGGCGCATATGCCTGCCCCGTCAACCACATCGCACCATCGGTGCATCACGGTGAGAACCCACACAAGTCACGGAGTCCATGCCCCAATACCTCACACCAACATACTAACATGAGTATGGCATGTCATTCTCAACATTTCCTTTAAAACTGTAGCCAATCTTCACAAGTAAATCCTCAATCCTTGATTTATGAAGGAAGTACCCATAGCAGCTATTTTCTTGAAATCAAAAGTCCCGGCATTGGGTTCTCATATCATAGATAAGATAATCTGATTTTTGGGAATTTTTCTGAGATGTCTAACCCCACTTTCCAAAAATTCACCACTACGAACTTTTGAGTTTTTCCGAGATTTTACACTAAATCCCAATTTTCACATTTTGAAAGAGTGGGAATTAATTTTTCTAGTATTTTTCTTTGAATCCAAATGGGGGGTATTTCGTTATTTACATTGTAACTTAAGTATAGGCATAATGGTTTACAATGTAAATGTCGATCGATGCGGTTGCGACAGACTGCTGAACACTTGTTGCGGATTGAAGCTGCGGATTTGATGCTCCGGATTTGATGCTGCAGACTGATGCTACGGATTTGATGCTGCGGACTAACTACTCCGGACTACTGATCCGGACTAACTACTCCAGACTACTGATCCGGACTAACTACTCCGGACTACCGATCCGGACTACTGATCCGGACTAACTCCTCCGGACTACTGATCCGGACTAACTCCTCCGTACTACTGCTCTGGACTAACTCCTCCGGACTACTGATCCGGAATAACTCCTCTGGACTACTGATCTGGACTAACTCCTCCGGACTACTGCTCCGGACTAACTCCTCCGGACTACCGATCCGGAATAACTCCTCCGGACTACTGATCCGAACTAACTCCTCCAGACTACTGCTCCGGACTAACTCCTCCGGATTACTAATCCAGACTAACTAAGCTGCTGACTCCATAGCTGCTGACTCCATAGCTGCTGACTACGAAGCTGCTGACTCCGAAGCTGCTGACTACGAAGCTGTTGACTACGAAGCTGCTGACTACGAACTTCGACCCTGCAGTTCGCCCAGGGTACTGTTCACCGTCGTTTTTGGCCTGTTCTTCGTCTGGAAGCAACCCAGTGTCCCCCAGGCGCTCATAAACACATGTTTTACGCAATAAACTGTAATATTTACCTCAAAACGCGTCCTAAACGCCTCTAATTCGCACGATAACAGCAGAAATACACACAAATCATATATTCATCTAGATCTAAATCTAGACCTCCATGGTTGACTTCTTAACCCTCATAAAATACACACTCATACAACCACAGATCACATATTCAAAGATAGGATCGAGATAAGACAGTTAAGGACACCTACCTGGAAGATTATTTGCAATCCACGAGCTCCAATCGCCCCAAAATCACCAAGTGAAGCTCTTCACGCTCTTCACCTTCTCTCTCTCTCTCTTGCTCAAACATGCACGCACCAATAATTGGAAATTCTTAATTATATATATACTGTTGCCAATAATTGGCCTCTCAGCAATAATTGACCCGAACGCAATAATTGACCTCCCGAGGTCACGAACTCCAAATTGAGCCCAATTACCGTCAAAACGCTCAAAATGACGAACACAACACTAAACAGATATTATCACACCCAAATGACTGCTCAAACGCAAAGTCAACCAATAAACCCCAAAAAGTCAACAATCGGGTCAAACGGGGCCTCGACTAGGAATCGGGCCCAAGTACAGTCAAAATGCTCACATCGACGACTACACTACCGTCCAGATAGTTGCATTCCCATAGAATGGCTATCTCTCACACTACCCAAATACGAGTCTTTACACCCCCCTTGCCTCTTGGGGCAGTCTATTTATAATAATCCCCGGGGAGACAGCCCGTGCCTCGGCATTTATTGGATGTCTTACAGTCCCCATGAGTCAACTACACCGTTCCAATGAATTAATGACTTCGGAAATGGGATTCTCGGTTCCCAGCGATTTACAATAATTCACAGTTCCCGTGCTTTGAAAAAGGAGTCCCAATGCCTGAAAATAAATAAATCATTTGAGATTATTTAATCCTTTGTTGTACCTAGACGCCTTGGTGGGTAAGGGCTGAATGCACTTCCGCATGTATTGGAGCCGTTGGGAATTAATAGTTATGCAGTCCCCAGGGTCAACTGTGATGTCCCGAGGAAAATGACATTTAATTATAGAAGTCTTCCGTCCCTATGCTCAAAAATGGAGTTCCGAGACATTTGAATTTAATATTCGGAGACTCCTCAATTCCTACGCTTAAAAGGGGGGTTCTGAGACACTGGTGGCCTTTAATGCACTTAAAAAGAATTTTCTGGATTTTTCAGAGTCCCGGTGCTTTGGAGTCACTCCCGGACCTGTAGAGGAGCTATTTTGGAGTTTTTCAAAATTATTGACCAGGTTTGACCTCCGGATCTGGGCTTATTCCGGATCAGTGGCCTTATTCTGCATCAATAGGTCCTTATTCCGCATCAATGAGCTTAGCTCGGATTTGACCAGGTTTGACCTCCGGATCTGGGCTTATTCCGGATCAGTGGCCTTATTCCGCATCAGTAGGTCCTTATTCCGCATCAGTGGGCTTTGCTCGGATTTGATCAAGCTTGACCACCAAATTTGGGCTTATTCCGGATCAGTGGCCTTATTCCGTATTAGTAAGTCCTTATTCCGCATTAGTGGGCTTTGCTCGGATTTGACCAAGTTTGACCACCGGATTTGGGCTTTCAGTAAGTCCTTATTCCGCATTAGTGGGCTTAGCTCGGATTTGACCAAGTTTGACCACCGGATTTGGGTTTATTCCGCATCAATGGGCTTAGCTCAGATTTGACCAAGTTTGACCGCCGGATTTGGGCTTAGTCCGGATTTGTCCAAGTTTGACCACCGGATTTGGGCTTCCCCAAAAATTTCTGTGTGTGGGCTTGGTCGCCATGTGGCGCCTCTACTTAGGCTTCCTTAGGCCTCTCTTGTTATCACTTGCTGTGTAAGGAGAGTGCCTTTGTATATATACTGGGCGAAGGAGAAGCAAAACTGGCAATGTGGGACAAACATGCATATAAAGAACCAAAATTCGTGAAAAATTAGCAGATTTCTGGGGCAACTTCAAAAATTCATAACTTTCTCCACAGAGCTCGGATTAGATCCAAATTGGTCTTGTTTTGCTTGAAATTCTGTTATCTATCTTCTGAAAGTGGAATCACTCCAAAAGGATCATCCATTTAGGATAAAAGTGGGAAATACCGCGCAGAGGTACATGATAAAATGAGCATTCTGCCCGTCCAATTCAAAAATTCATAGATAATTGCACAGAACTCGGATTACCCTAAAACCAGTTGGAGATTATATATAAAGATGTTATCTAACTAATGTAATTGACTTTATTCAGATCCAATAAGTATTGAGAAAGTTATTGGCAAAATAGTGCGCTGCGCACTGGCTGTCTCCCCCAAATTTGTACAAGGTTTGGTTGCCAACTTTGAAAAATCATAACTAATTGAATACAGCCCGAAATATTCTCAAACCAATTGGAAATGATAGATAAAGATGTTATCTAATCAATTCAATTGACTTTGTTGGATTACGACAAGTATCAGGGAAGTTATTAATAAAATAGCGGGCTGCCTACCGATTGTCCAATTCAACTTGGTACTTTTGTCATAGCCATTTCATTTCTCCTCGGAATCAAGTGTGGTCAAGTGCGTTATTCTCCGAATGTCATCCTCTATCACTTAGTGGTCCTTTGCCAAGTACGGTTGCGATCTAACCCGGTCAAAATGGGGTACAACACTGTGGACAGGCTAATGCCTCAGTTGAGCTGTTGAGCTCGTGGAGCTAGGGCTGAGTGCCCTGAGTTGGGATCCCGTGGAGGATCATGGACAAGCTATCCTGTGTGGGCAGGCTGAGTCCTGATGTTTGTTTGCAGGTTGAGTCCTGATGATTGTGCACACTACACAGTGCACGAGTACACATAGCATGTAGTATAGACTTGTATGTCTGCATGATGTGGAGTATTGGGGTCACCTACTAAGCTTGTCGCTCACCCCTACTTGTTGTTTACCTTTTTCAGGTGTGACCCGAGACTAGTGGAGTACTTTCTTCTAGGAGGACGCCCACTACTCTGATGTATGATACAGTATTATATTCTGTATTATTTTGTGTTATATCCCGGGCATGGGTCCGTGGACAGTTGTAATTGCATACTGTTGTGATGTGATGTCTGTATGACAGTTTGACTTATTATATGCATGATGATGTATGGAAAGTACAGGATTACCCTTGATGTATGACTGTACAGGGTTACATATTTGAGACAGCACCCGCGGTGTAGTCTCCATTGGTGCTAGTCACCAACCCCTTGATCTTCGGGTGCGGGCAAGGGGAAGTCATGTTCCTAGTTCCGGGTTCCCTAGAATTTGGGGGCGTGACGGGTCGAAGGTCGAAGAGCGAAAGGGTTAAAGATTTGTAGACCAGTAGTCGAAGGTCGAAGGAGAGCTACGAGCTTCGAGGCAGTGTTCTACGATCTTCGAAGCAGCGTTCCAGTGAGCCACGGCCCAGCCCAAAGATTCGAATGTCACCGCGACTTTCCTATATGGGTCTACCTAGCCCCCGGGTAGCTGTTCCTCTACCTAGTGTCAGAGTATAGAAACTAAAATGGTGAAGAATACCATTTTTTTATTCCATCTTTGGAGCACTGAGAAACTATAAATATATATAGCCATGAACTACTGTTACAACTTAACTACATGAGGAAGAACACAAAACACCACGGGCCACAATCAATGAAGCAGCTGCAAGAGAGTAAAGAGAGACCATGGAGCAACACCAGATTATGCATCGCTATTACAGAATATTGAGGGACTAAGAATTTTGTTTAACTGCCATATTTCATTCTTTGATTCAGTTTTCTTGATTTATTTTTTATTTTTTTATTTTCAGACAGAGCTAAAATTGGACTTTGTGTTGAGTTGTCTTTACTTAATTTTGTAGATTTTGATAATATAAATACAAGACATTACTTAAATTTACTTAGTTATGTAATTTTGATATTTAAAAAAAATCACATCAAATGTAAAGGATAACAAATTTATTTATGTTTACTTTAAAACTCGCGTCTTTGACTTATGTTTAGAGGTAGACAATGTTGACCAGTTGTCTTGTATGCATGTGCATGCCGCATAGATAGACCTACAAATACAAATAAATCGATATGGCCAATTTGACGTGGTCAACCTTAACTGGTTTTCTATCAGCAGCGTAACTTCGTTCGGGTTCCTCTCCCACCGCGCGCACACACAGAACGCCGATTTGGGTTGATATCCAAAACGTGTTCATTTTTGTAATTAGGCAATATTAGGTACACAATCGGGGTTAGGTGATCTTTAGGTAATCGTAACGACATGGCAGCTTATCAATAATGACATGTGTAGGGAGAGAAACATTAGATTGATATTATTTTTTTTAAAAAAAATATTCATACATTTTAATAACAAAAAAAATATTATTATGCCAATTACTCGAAAAAACATGTGTTTGGGAGCATCTAGGGGTCGCTGGGCTGATTCCAGACGAATAACAGGTGAAAACGACGATGAACAGTACCCTGGGCGGATTATTGGGTTGAAAGGACAAAGATCCCAAAGATTTTGGGTCGTAAGGCTGAAGGTCGTAGATCCGTAGGCGTAGGGTCGAAGGGCGTAGACACGTAGCCGAAGGGTCAAAGGTTGTAGACTCGTAGTTAAGGGTCGAAGGCTGAAGGGTTGAAGGTCATAGATCCATAGGCGCAGGGTCGAAGGGCGTAGACACGTAGTCGAAGGGTTGAAGGTTGTAAACCCGTAGTTGAGGGTCGAAGGTCAAAGAGCGAAAGGGTTGAAGATTTGTAGACCCGTAGTCGAAGGTCGAAGGAGAGCTACGAGCTTCGAGGCAGTGTTATACGAGCTTCGAGGCAGCGTTCCAGTGAGCTTCGAGGTAGTGTTCCAGTGAGCTTCGAGGTAGTGTTCTACGAGCTTCGAGGCAACGTTCTACGAGCTTCGAGGCAGCGTTCTACGAGTCTTTGAGGCTGGGCTTCGAGTCTTCGAGGATGGGCTTCGGGTCTTTGAGGATGGTTTGTTTAGAGAGCCTTCGGGGCTGGTATAAAAGTCAAAGGAAGGTTGTGAACCGTGATGCCATATGGGTGTTGGTATGATGGATGCGGATTTGGGACTTGGGTTCTATGACTTGTTGGGTTCTCACCGTGAAGCACAGATGATGATATGTGGTTGACGGGGCAGGCATATGTACCGATGGTAGGCCTGTGTGGCACTGTGGCCGGGCATATTGCACTGTAGTCGTGGCAAGCATATGCGCCGATGGCAGGCCTGTGTGGCATTGTGTCTGGGCATATAGCATTGTGGTAGGGCTGAGTGCCCTGAGCTGGGATCCTGTCGAGGATCGTGTTGAGCCATTGAGCTCGTGGAGCTAGGGCTGAGTGCCCTGAGTTGGGATCCCGTGAAGGATCGTGAACAAGATGTCCTGTGTGGGAAGGCTAGGTCCTGATGTTTGTTTACAGGCTGTGTCCAGATGTGTGTGCACACTACACGATGCACGAATACACTGAGCATATAAACTTGTATGTTTGCATGATGTGGAGTTTTGGGATCACCTACTGAGCTTGTCACTCACCCCTACTTGTTGTTTACCTTTTTCATGTGTGACCCGAGACTAGTGGACTTTCTTCCAGGAGGACGAGCCCACTACTCTGATGTATGATACAATATTATATTCTGTATTGTTGTGTATTGTATCCTAGACATGGGTATGTGGACAGTTGTATTTGCATACTGTTTATGATGTGATGTCTGTATAACTATTTGACTTATTGTATGCATGATGATGTATGGGAAAGTACATGATTACCTTTGATGTATGACTGTACAGAGTTGCATGATTGAGACAGCACACGCGGTGTAGTCTCTATTGCTACTAGTCACCAACCCCTTAACCTTTCAGGTGCGGGCAAGGGGAAGTCATGTTCCTGGTTCCGAATTTTCTGGACTTTGGGAGCGTGACATTTCGGATGATGTCGACTTTCATTTGATGCAATGATTCTTTTACCATATGAAAGAAAAGAAGACTATAAATAAGTTTTCTATTTGTTCTTGTTATATACTTATAATAGGGACTTTTAGTCATGTTGTATATGTTGGGATGAAATTGAGTCATTGTTAAAAGAGTTGTTATGTGTTAATTGCTTGTTTTTGTGCAAGTAATCCTCTATAGTCTCAAGTCATTGTTTGTGGTTTACCGTGATAGAGTTATAGGTCATTTAACAAATATTATTTGCAATCTAAAAGGATTATTCACGTTTAGAGTTGATAATTGTCAAATTCTTATAATATGGTATATTTGCTTGTTTACTTTACGAAGCGTTTGATTGTTAGAAGTTGTCGTTAGATTGTTTTTTAAGCATAAATATAAATGTATAATTTAATATGAAAATACAAAAAATTGAAAAATTATGTACGGTTGCCACTTTCTTGACCAGAAATAATAATACTAATACTACTACTACTAATAATAATAGGGGATTGTTTCTGTTACATGTGGGTCGATAGTTCTGCATTTGGAGATAGTACGAACTTTTCTTTATGTCAGTATGTTTTCCTCCACATTTTTGGTGTGCATGAAGACATTTTAGGTTTCGGGTTTCGGTCCTTCCTCAACCCTTCTCACATGCTTCCTTGAAGGTCTCAAGTGGAAAGACTTCTCACCTTAATAAGCTGTCGATTTTTGACATCCGAGTTTGATTTTTCGACGGCTAAAATGTCGTCCCACTGTCTATATAAAGAGTCCGAAGGGTGGGTACAGACAGAGTACACTTTGTCTTCCCATTGATAATCTTCACTGCTAAAACCGTGAGAGGGTCGAGGCAGGACGACAAAACCAGTAATTCCTAGCATTTGACTCCAGGTTAAGGTGGGTGCACACTTTCTCCATTCGCATTGCTGACCCGTGTGTGTGTCTAATGGATATAAGTAATCCTTTAATGGGTTTGAAATCATTTGGTTTATGAGAAATGGGTTTTCGTTTTAAATCCAAAAACTTATGGTAGTCTGGTTGTTTGATTTTGTGTCACAGATTTAAATCCTCCAGATCAAGTTAGTTTGGCACACTGTCGGTAATCAAAATCAAATGGGTCTCTCTCTTTCCTTACTTTCATCAGCATGGAATGAACTCCTAGGCACTGAATTTTATTCTCTATGGAACCCAAAAGAAGCCCTCATAAGCTTTAAGAGGAAGGCTGGAGGAGGGGTTACCTTGAGGACCATTAGCTTCAAGAAAGAAAACCCAGAAACCACCACGGAAAATCATCCCATTTTGTCAAGGTCCATAAGCTTCAAGGTGTGGGAGCCTCGAGATTTGGAGCTCCAACCTGCTGCCTATTTGGCTTTTTCCAGGGAGAATTTGGAGCCTCTCTCTATGAAGCGCACTGGGAAGGGAATGAATAAATCAAACCTCACGATTTCACTTCCTGAGCCACCGACGTTATTTTCCCCACGGCCCAGGAGCGAGCTTGACGCTGCAGCAACCAAGGTTCAGAAGGTGTACAGGAGCTATCGGACCAGGCGGAACCTCGCGGATTGTGCTGTTGTGATTGAGGAGCTCTGGTTCGTCCCTTCTCAGCAGAGTATTAATTGCGTTGTGTTTCATTTCATTTCATTTTGGGTTTTATTGTTTCTTAATTTTGTGTATGCAAACAATCTTCCAGGTGGAAGGCCTTAGATTTTGCCGCTCTTAAGCGGAGCTCAGTGTCATTCTTCAACATTGAGAAGCCAGAAACCGCCATGTCACGGTGGGCAAGAGCTAGAACCAGGGCTGCTAAGGTACATCTTCATTGCTACTCAATTTCTTGGTGGTACAAATGTAATATATCTATCTATCTATCTATCTATATCTGTATATATATATATATATATATATATATATGTTAAAAAGGGTGGATTTCTGGTGCAATATAAAACTAATCTTGTTTTCTTGTGTTGTGTTATAATTTTATATAGGTTGGAAAGGGTTTATCTAAGGATGAGAACGCTCAGAAACTAGCTCTTCAGCACTGGCTTGAAGCTGTAAGCCCACTAACATCTTGTCATATAACTTAATATATTTCCATTCCATCACGTGCGGTCGATTTGCATTGGTTCTTTTAACTAAGTTCAGGTCAAGTTTAACATTGTGCCTGACAATATGTATAGATCTAAATCCTATCTATGCTCAGACTGACTGACCTTATAGTTATTGCTTGCAGATTGATCCGCGCCATCGATATGGACACAATTTACACTTCTACTATGATGTTTGGTTTGACAGCAAGAGCTCCCAACCTTTTTTCTACTGGTAAATACACACATACACACACTTTGTTGTTGAATAATTTACCATTCATTCTAATTGGAAGGCTTGTCCTTCTTGGACTATAACTGAATTCATCTGCCATAAAATGTTTATCCTATAAATGAAGGTTGGATATTGGTGATGGTAAAGAATTAAATCTGGAGGCTTGTTCAAGGACCAATTTGCATCGCCAATGCATTAACTATCTTGGACCAGTAAGTTCTGTTAGTCTGATTGCTTCCACTGTGAACATACAAATGCATATCGACAATGCATTTTACTCATGAGTGCATGTTGCATATTTCCTGCAGAACGAGAGGGCAGCATATGAAGTGGTTGTGGAGGATGGCAAACTCATATACATGCAAAGTGGGACGCTTATAAACACGACCAAGGACACAAAGTGTATCTTTGTTTTAAGTACGTCAAGGGCGTTGTATGTGGGGCAAAAGAAGAAAGGCGTTTTCCAGCATTCCAGTTTTCTATCTGGAGGGGCAATAACTGCTGCCGGAAGATTGGTTGCTCATGATGGAACTCTTGAGGTACATACAGTTCATATACCCATCCTGCATATGAAACATGACGGCATGCTACTGGTAATGCATGTTTTATTCTATCTTCATTGGGGCTTATGTGTCGTTGTCTCTTCAGGCTATTTGGCCATACAGCGGTCACTACCTCCCAACCGAAGAGAACTTCAAAGAGTTCATTAGTTTCCTCGAAGACCATCATGTAGACCTCACCAATGTCAAGGTGATTCACTAGTCTTTAAACTAATGTCTGACAACATATTATGCTCAAGCTTCTCGTGATGATGTAAACCCGTTCGATCAAGGTAGTTAACATCCACAAATTTTGTCTTATGCAGAGATGCGCAACAGACGAAGACTACACTTCATTCGAAAATACCACCAACGAGCCTGAGTCTAAGCCGGAGACCAAAGAGAGCCTCCCTGCTGGTGCTACATCAGCAAATGTCGATGCCACTAAAATCAAGGCACCCACCACCAGCAACACATCCCTCGCCACCGATAACCACGACGAATATGGCCAAGATGGAGCCAAAGCCAAAGCTGCTGTGTTTGATATCTCTAAACGTTTGTCCTGCAAATGGTCAAGCGGAGTCGGGCCTCGCATTGGTTGTGTCAGGGACTACCCTTCAGACCTGCAAACCCAGGCGCTTGAGCAATTGAACTTGACTCCAACAGCCAAACCCGGCGGTTCTAGAAGCCTTTGCCCGATACCTTCGCCACGGCCCAGCCCAAAGATTCGAATGTCACCGCGACTTTCCTATATGGGGCTACCTAGCCCCCGGGTAGCTGTTCCTCTGCCTAGTGTCAGAGTATAGAAACTAAAATGGTGAAGAATACCATATTTTTTTTATTCCATCTTTGGAGCACAGAGAAACTATAAATATATATAGCCATGAACTACTGTTACAACTTAACTACAGGAGGAAGAACACAAAACACCACGGGCCACAATCAATGAAGCAGCTGCAAGATAGTAAAGAGAGATCATGGAGCGACACCAGATTATGCATCGCGATTACAGAATATCGAGGGACTAAGAATTTTGTTGAACTGCCACATTTCATTCTTTGATTCAGTTTTCTTGATTTATTTATTGTTTTAAATTTTCAGACAGAGCTAAAATTGGACTCTGTGTTGAGTTGTCTTTACTTAATTTTGTAGATTTTGCTGATATAAATACAAGACATTACTTAAATTTACTTAGTTCTGTAATTTTGATATTTAAAAAAAAAATCACATCAAATGTAAAAGATAACAAATTTATTTATGTTTACTTTAAAACTCGCGTCTTTGACTTATGTTTAGAGGTAGACAATGTTGACCAGTTGTCTTGTACGCATGTGCATGCCGCATAGATAGACCTACAAATACAAATAAATCGATATGGCCGATTTGACGTGGTCAACCTTAACTGGTTTTCTATCAGCAGCGTAACTTCGTTCGTGTTCTTCTCCCACCGCACACATACACACACAGAACGCCGATTCGGGTTGATATCCAAAACGTGCTCGTTTTTGTAATTTCCCCGCACCGCAACTTTTGTTTCAAAAAATTAATCTTGTCAAATTTTATATATATAGTAGTTAAATATTCAATCTATGATACAAATATCAGTATCAAAATAACAAAAATTAATACCGGGAGGCGGTTTTGCTTGATGAGTTGGTGTGGTGTGACAGGCTGAAGGCGTCCCATGGTGTGACCGAAAATCAACGGCACTGAATAGGGTGGCCGCCAACGGCATGTGTTAAAAGACAAAGCATTTCCAATTCCAAATACACGTTCATGGCAAGTGTGGTCGCACACCAACAACAACGGAATGCTACCTGAAGTACAATGTGTAGGGACAGAAACATTAGATTGATATTATTTTTTTTTATAAAAATATTCATACAAATTTAATAACAGGAAAAATATTATTACGTGAATTACTCGAAAAAACTTTTCCATAATAATTATTATCAAGGATATCGATATTAGGCATTAACTTGTCAGTTGAGTCACAAAGCAGACCCATGAAGTCACAAATTACAACAGAACATTTACCTTAGAGGACGTGACAATGAATAAATTTCCTTTCTCATCTCTTCATAATCTCTACTCCGACCTCGTTGCCCTGCCTAGCATGGAAAATCCTAACAAAATGTTGCCAGTGGACTCAAATCCAAGGTTTCTTTCCAAATAGTAATGATCTAACCATTAGATAATTATTGTTTAATATGCATATATATAATTAGTATATATAATTAAAACCTAACATATAATAATATTATTAGTAATAATAATAACTATAATAAAAGGGTACATGTTTTTATTTTAAAAATATATATTAGTAATTATAAAGTATATATATTATAAAAATAATAAATTTACTAATAACATTTTAATGTAAAATATAAATTAATTAGATTCAAATTTAGTTTTAAATTTATTAATAGGTTGTTTTGGATTTGGTCATTCAATCAAATATTATTTGATTAAAAAAATAAATTAATATGTAAATTAATGATATCATTTATATGACTTTTTACTTTTAACTCGAATATGAAATACTTAATATCAAAAGTCAAACTTCATTCTCACACTACATGATTCATATTAAGAATGAAATAATTTGTAAATAAAAATTAATTACATTCAAATTTAATTTTGAATTTATTAATAAGTTGATTTAAAATAAACTAATCCAATCAAATTTTATTTAATTGAATGATTATCTTATAACTTATTTTATAAGTAATATATTAGTCCATACTAATATACTATATAATTATATCACTTAGATATTACTTATGTTATAAGTATATACTAGTCCAACTAGCTGTGTTTTAATAATTTATTTCCTTATTTAATGTAACTAAAGGGATCAAATATATATATATATATGATTGTTTTCGTATGATAAGATTAGTTATTAAGTGTGTGTATATATATATATTATTTGGTGTGATAAGTATTTATACTCTTTAGTTTATATGATTATAATTTATACTTATAATTATAATTGATGGTATTAATCAACTATACAATAGTAATATACTAAATTATTAATATATTTAGTATGATTATTATCAAGTATAAATATAATCATTTATATATAATTACTAATTGATTTAATTGATTCTTTACTTTGGCTTTAGTAATTATACAGATAATTTCTTTTAATTAGATATATAACTTGTTTTACTCATATATTTTTATTAAAATTGTTTGCATTACGTATAAATGATGAATTAATATTTTTAATATATATATATATAAATTATTTAAAATTATTACTTACATAATTTAAGTGATTAAAATCAAATTTGATCATATATATACTTATATTTTTTATATTTAATATTATAATAAATTTAAATGTTATTTTTATTGAAATATAAATATATATATATATATATATATTATAATTATTATTATTTTTAAATAAATAATTTTTTTTGTACGCACTTATAAGTTACAAAAGATATCCTCCAAACTTATCTTCACTAATACAATGCCCCTGTAATTTTTTATGGTCTACTCTTTTTATTTTCAAATATATCCTCACCTGCTTTATTGTTGATATCTTTAACTTCTAGAGCTTAAATGATCAAAGATGTACAGTAAAACTATTTGAAATTTCAAAACAGCACATAAATTTTGGAAACTCTTTGACATGGATCCATAAAAAAAACATTTTTTATAAAGGACTTACAAGAAACTTTTAATTTATTCTTATGAGTTTGACCAAACAAAATCTATTATACTCTTATTAGAATTATTATAAAACATAAGACTTATACTTTGACCGAACATAAGGTTTTGACCAAACAAAATCTATTATCCTCCTAGAACTATTATAAAACATAAGAATTGATTGTAATATTGTTTTTGTGCACTTCTTTTGTGTTTGGTTTGCTTAAAAAAAGTTCTTATACTTATAAAAAAAAATTATTTATTATTCAAACGTTTTCACTTAACTTATAAGTAACATTATCCAAACACCAACCTCTTTATACAAAAATAAAAAAAAATACAAGTCCCTTACTTTGGAAAGCCCATTATCATTATAAGCATAAGCATATTTTATAAGTCTATCCATGCACGCATTTTGTTGTGAAGAAAAAAACAAAAGCCACAGCCCCGCAAATAGAAATCCACAGACATTAACTGTCTAACCCAAGCCTATCAAACATACTGGTATAGTAAGACTTCCGAGCTACAATTACAAACAGTTACTTTAACTAAATTTACCATGCAATAAAAACTCATAAACTAATCCATGGCAATATAACCAGCAAATTTCATAATGGTAGAACTTACAATTACATTTACACACATAATATCCTAATCGTCTTTTAAAAAGAATATAAAGTCAAACCTGTAAGGACCCGTACTTTGAGTTAGTCACAGTTAGTCACGGTTTTGCCTTCCAGGAGTAGAGTTTTTCTAGATTTTGACCTAGTGAATGGGCTCAAATGAATTCACGTGCAAAAAGGAAAGATGCTTAGAATGATGTCCTCTATCTACCACGAAGTTTCAGGCCAAACGGACGTGTATGTGAGGTGCACGTGATATGGGTCCAATTCACGTGCAAGTGTGGTTGTCTTCTAAATGATGCAAGGAGGCTAGGGGTGAAGTTTGAGAGCATTTGGAGTCCATTTGGAGTTGCACGTGAATTGGGAATTCACGTGCAAATTGGCGTGCAGCCATATTTTTGCATGGTTCCCTTGGTTTTGACATTCTAATGATCTTTCTCCAAAGGACCATGTTGAAATTCCGAGTATTTTGGCCTATATGGGTGCGGAAAGGTGCTAACTTGTGTGATCAAAACTACGTCGTTTTGATCCCGGGTTTACTTAATCAAAACTACGTCGTTTTGATGTGGGTAGTGTCTATATAAGGAGGGCTTGAGTTTGAGTTTAGGGTTCTTGTGTTCTTCCTTGCTGCTGCTTGTTCTCGCCGAGAGAGAGAGAGAGAGAGAGAGAGAGAGAGAGAGAGAGAGAGGGTCTCCGGGCTGTTGCCGTGGTGGTTCGCGTCGTGGGGAGCTGTCTAGCGTGGAGGTTAGGACAAAAGCCTGAGGTAGGGATTTATGTTCTTCCTAACTCCCCTCTGTTTTAGGATATACACCTATATATATATGTAAATCCATATAGGTGTGATCTCCTATATGGATGTTGGCCTTCAGTGGCATGTTTTGTTGATTCTGATGTTAATTTGGCCTGAGGATTTTCTGGGTTTGTTTATGCCCACCATGTGTTTGATGAAATGTCTAAGAGGTCTGCACACTATGTGTTTGATAAAATGTCTGTGAGGCCTGCATGCCATGTATTCAATATGATGCCTGTGAGACCTTGTATATGAGTGCTTGATGATATACCTGTGTGGATTGGTGTGTACCGTGTTTGATTTGTATTTGATTTTTAGCTCTATGAGGCCGATGTGTGTGATCGGTATCGACCATGTTGGTCCTTTCCGAGATAAAGTGTAAATGATGCTGTCGAGTTTACATGTTGAGATGTAATGTTATCTTTGTTCGTTGATCTGTTTGAGATTGAGCTGAGATATGGGCCAGGCACAACAGCTGGACCCCTTTGAGATTTGGCCAGGACGTGGTCCTGAGTCTCGGTGTAGCACTCACGACGGTGGGCTAAGTCTACACCCATTCCTGAGGGTAGATATGGCGCCCGAGGAGGTGGTTGACCATATCGACTCGGGTGGAAAATGTTGCATTGGTGTCCATGCAACATTCGCCCGAATGTGGTATGTCATGTCGCCGTGGTGGCGGGGTGTCCTCTGCCCTTCGGTGCGGGTTCAGGTAAAGAGTGTTTCCTGGGTGATGTTTGCTGCGTTAGCCTTAGGCACAACACGAGCACAAGCATACACATATCATGCATGTTGTACTGCGGGACGGGTCCGGGGAGACGGGATCCCTACCGAGCCGTGGTTTGCTCACCCCTCCTATAAACCGTTCTTTTTGCAGGGTTTAGCGGCGGTAGTAGGTGAAGGCCGAGGAGCTAGGCCCCCGAGGCCGAAAGCTTTATATTATTTCCTTTGTTGTACTCCTGGTTTTATGTGTTTGGATTTTGGTTTGGTTTTATTGATGGCTTCATAGGGGTTTTTCCCCGACTGGGTTATAATGAACATTTAGTCTTTGAAATGAAATAAAATGAGATGTTGTTATTCAATTTGTGTTTGTGTGCATGGTTTGGGAACAGGAGCATGCCCCTTGGCATGTTAGCTTGATTGTGCAGGTTTGGGACAAGACCCGTGCTAGAAGTCCTTTTAAGGTGCTTGCACCAACCCCTTGTCCCTTCGGGTGCGGGCATGGGCAGTCACTACTCATTTCCAAGTGGAAGGAAATTGGGGCGTGACAATATGGTATCAGAGCGATAGTTCATGGTCTAGTGGACCTAGGATAGTGGGGAGGCCTGGGCCGCTTCGAGACTCTTAGGAGGCGGTATAGGACACGCCCGATCAACGTGGTCCTATCTGGTTTTTCGGGGTGTACTCGGGGGTAGTTAGACCAAGGAGTAGGGCACTTGCATTTGGGTTGAGGGTGCATACATGCGTTGGCATTAGGGCACTAGTTTAATTTCTCGTATGAGTATTGTGATTGGACATGCTATGTTCTTTGAAACTTGTTCTTGTGAAATTCGGTGATTTTCTGTGAGACTTGTTGCTATGAATAGTCGCTGTGTACTTCGTGACTTTCCTGTGTGTTTAAATGTAAGATGTTGCTTGAGTACCTCATGGCCCATGGGGATGAGGGTGTGTAGAGCTTGAGAGAAGCCGATCCTAGTTTGGTTTAAATTATGTAGACGATGCCTCCTAGGAAAGTAACCCGAGCTACTCCAGTGTAGAAGATGAATCTTCCGCCCGTCTTTGGAGAGGGAAGAGGACAGCGTGTAGAGGGCGATGATCCCCTGGAGCGGATCATGGCCCAAGTCCGGGCCCTAAGTGAGAACGTGCAGAGCATGCGTGAGGACCTCAGGGGAGAGATCCTAAACGAGGTGCGTCAGGAGATGATGGCACGACAGGCGGTGCCACCCTCTCCACCCCGTGAGCGGTAACCTCCGTGTAGGCAGGAAGTGCCGGTGAGGCGGGAAGAGGGAGACGTGTTGACGCAGTTCCGAAAGGAACATCCACCAAGGTTCAAGGGAGGAGCCGAACCTCTAGGGAGCAGAGCACCGGCCGCGGCAGATCGAGCATGTGTTCTCCTTTCTTCGACCCCGGGAGGAAGACAAAGTGAGACTAGCAATCCGGCGGTTGGAGGAGGAAGCCTTGGAATGGTGGCTTAGCATCTCAGGAAGCCGGGATATGGAGACCATGGCCTGGAATGAGTTCCTCCACTGTTCCATGAGGAGTTCTTTCCAGAGTCATTGCGGTGGCGAAGCGGGAGGAGTTCGGCGGCTTGAAGCAGGGATCGCGCTCGGTAGCAGAGTATGAGCGAGATTTTCGGGGGCTGAGTCGGTTTGCTCCGGAAGCAATATCAAGGGAGGACCTGAAGGCCCATAAGTTTACCATGGGTCTCAAACCTTGCCCTGAAGCAAAGGGTGGAGATCTTTGCGACCGAAGACCTATCTTGAAGTCGTGGACACCGCCAAGATTGTTGAGAGAGGATTAGAGGAGGGAAGACAGGCTCACCAGGAGCGGATGGGGCAGAGCGCGCGCGACAAGCACGGTGATACCAAGAGGCGAAGGTTGAGTCCGGGAGTGGGACTTTTCCCAAGGATGGGGGCCAAGCTTCAATGGCTCCGCCCGGATCCCGTTACTTTGGAGGACAGGGGTCGTCTTTGGGAACTTCCCAAGCGGGTGTACTGTTGTGGCATGTTAGGGCACGTCAAACGTGAGTGCCCCAAGCAGCACTTGACGTGTCATAGCCGTGGGAAGGTGGGACACATCAGCAAGGTGTGTTTCGGCAAAGGGGAACCCGAGGGAGAGCTGGAAGCTTAGCACAAGGGAGCAGGGGTGGAACCCAATTGTGCCCCAGCCCCAAAGCCAACACATTCGTGGCAGGCCGGTCAGCTGGTTCCGGTCACACTAGGCCACAAGGGGAGAGGCAACCACAAGGAGGATCGGAGGGGCGTCCCGGTGGACTCAGGCAGGAGCAAAAGGGAAGGCAAGTGAGGCTAGTGGTAGGGCCAGGCCAAGGCAGGGTGTTCGCGCTTACCTCAAGACCAGTGAAATGGAGGAATTACCATCACCCTCCGAGGAAGGTGGAGCTGGACCTTCGGTGGTTCGAGGTACTATTCTAATATCCCGCACCGTTGTTGCTTTGCATTGTTTGATACCGGAGCTTCGTGCTCCCTGATTGCTAAGTCCTTGGTGGAGAGCCTTGGACTTGATTGTGTGGAGGCTGATAGACCTCGAGGGTCGAGTCCCCAATGGGAGGAGTGGAGTTGATCCACCAAATGTGTCGAGAGTGTGCGCTTACGATAGGAGAGGTTGACCTCTCATTTGATTTGTATGTAATGCCCATGAGGACCTTTAGTTTGATTCCGGGGATGGACTGGTTGATGGCCTTTCAGGCTAAGATTGATTGTTATAGGCGACAGTATCGTTTACTACACCCACAGGATCTTCCTGTACCCTAGTGGGTGAATGGGATAGGGATCTTGGGGAGAGCTGGACCGACGAGGGAGCTATGGGGCAATATTACCCATAGGCTTGCCACCCTAACCTTTGAGGAGGAAGGTAACTTAGAGAAAAGGGTGTGGCCAGATGTAGTCGAGAATTTCCAGGATGTCTTTCCTGGGGAGTTGTTGGAGTTGCCTCCACACGAAGTGTCGAGTTCACGATTGAACCTGTTGCCAGGGGTGGGACCCATCTCACAAGTAGCATACCGGATGGGACCTGCTGAGTTGCGGGAGCTTCGAGGCGATAAAGGAACCGGGAGATAAAGGTTTTATCCGTCCTAGTACCTCACCTTGGGGTGCACCGGTCTTGTTTGCTAAGAAGGCGGATGGTTCGTTGCGACTTTGCATTGATTATCGGAAAGCTGAATCAAGTAACCGGTAAAGAACAAGTACCCTTTGCCGCGGATTGATGACTTATTCGACCAGTGAGTGGAGCACGATGGTTCTCAAAAATCGATCTGCGTTCGGGATATCATCAATTGAGGGTCGGGAGCGAAGACATCCCTAAGACGGCGTTCAGGTGCGGTACGGACACTATGAGTGGCTAGTGATGCCTTTTGGGCTCACGAACGCACCCTTGTGTTCATGCATCTAATGAATCAGGTGTTTGCCCCATACTTGGATTCCTTCGTGGTGGTATTCATTGACGACATCCTTGTGTACTCCAAAACCCAAGCCGAGCATGAGGAGCACTTGGCCGTGGTGCTGCAGGTACTACGAGATCATCACTTGTATGCTAAATTTAGCAAGTGTGACTTCTGGATGCGAGAGGTGCATTTTCTTGGGCATGTAGTATCCGCCGAAGGAGTTAGAGTGGACCCAACCAAGATTGAGTCCGTAGCATCTTGGAAGAGGCCCACAAATGTTTTTGAGATCCGGAGTTTCTTGGGTCCGGCAGGGTATTACCGGCGTTTTGTGGAAGGATTTTCTCGGTTGGCGGCGCCCATGACAGCTCTTACACGGAAGGGAGCCAAATTCGAGTGGACGGACAAGTGCCGGCGAGCATTCGAGGAGTTGAAGACTCGCCCGACTACCGCACCCGGTGTTGAGCCTACCGCAGGAGGGAGTGCCATTCGAGGTGTATTGTGATGCGTCTCGCGTTGGTCGGGGTGTGTTCGATGCAAGAACGCCAAGTCATAGCATATGGCTCGCGACAATTGAAGTCCCATGAGCAAAACTACCCAACACACGACCTGGAGTTAGCGCGATTATTTTTGCCCTGAAGTCTTGGCGACATTACCTGTTGGGAGAGAAGTTTGTGGTATATACCGACCACAAAAGCCTACGATATATCTTCACCCGGAGGGACCTAAATTTGCGCCAACGGAGGTGGGTCGAGTACTGCAAATGTTTGACTTCACACTCTCCTACACGCCTGGGAAGGGAAATTTAGTAGCCGACGCGCTAAGTAGGAAAGGGAAAGCCGAGGTTTCCATGAGAGAATGGAAAATGATGGAGCGGTTGGCAGTGTCCGGGTGCAACCTGCTTCAGCGATGAGGGAGCTATCCCGTGTCCTCTCACCGTGATACCAGGAGTTGTATCGAGCGTGTCCGTGAGGGACAGCTAGGCGACGTGGACCGTGAGGTGATCCGGGCCCAGGATAGAGGCCGGGGAGCCGTCGAGGACCGGACGAAGGAGTTGAGCATGAGCTGAAATTTCGGGGCGTTCGATAGTACCACCTCCCTTGCGTGAGGATGTGCCGAGGGAGTTTCATCATTCCCGTTTGGCCGTACATCCAGGAGGAACTAAGATGTATCATGCCGTTCGCGCACGTTCTGGTGGCCGGGACTGAAACGGAGTGTAGCAGAGTTTGTTTCCAGGTGCCTTACCTGTCGGCAAGTGAAGGCGAACACCAACGACCCCCGGTCAATTGCGGCCTTTACCTGTAGGCGAGTGGAAGTGGGAGCATATTACCATGGACTTCGTGACAGGGCTTCCTACCACTTGGGAGGAAGGACATGATTTGGGTCATAGTGGACCGCTTGACTAAGTCAGCCCATTTCTTGGCAATTCGAGAGCGCGACTCTATCGGCACGTTAAGCCAGTTGTATGTTGATGAAATTGTCCGCTTGCACGGAGTACCCTTGTCTATTGTTTCCAGGACAGGGATGCGCGGTTTACATCCCGGTTTTGGGGAGGTCTGCAGGGAAGCATTGGGAACCCGACTTAATTTGAGTACCGCATTCCATCCTGAGACCGATGGTCAGTCCGAGAGGACCATTCAAACATTGGAAGACTTGTTGAGGGCTTGTGTACTCGATTTTGGAGGATCATGGGCTTCCCACCTTCCTCTGGTGGAGTTTGCCTATAATAACGGTTACCGGTCTTCGATTGGGATGGCCCCGTTTGAGGCATTGTATGGCCGACCGTGTCGGTCTCCATTATGTTGGGCGAGAAGGTGGAGAGGCAGCTATGTTAGGACCCCAATTGGTCCAGGAGGCTACGGCAAAAGTTCAGTGATTCGGCAACGCCTTCTGCTGCCCAGAGCGGACAGGGTCTTATGCGGATCGCCGACGCCGACCGTTGGAGTTTTTGGTGGGAGACCACGTATTCCTTCGTGTTTCTCCACGGCGAGGGCATAAGAGATTTGGGACCGGGTCCAAGTTGTCCCCTCGGTACATTGGACCGTTCGAGATTTTGAGCAGAGTTGGACCTGTTGCTTATAGGTTGGCATTACCACCTAGTTTGAGCAGAGTTCATAATGTTTTCCATGTATCCCGATTGCGGAAATATCATCCGGATCCCACACACGTGCTAGATTGGGGTACCCTGGATCTTGGAGAGGATGTGTGCGTTGTCGAGGCCCCCATCCGTATTGTAGATAGGCGCGAGAAGCAGTGCGAGGTAAGACTATTCCGTTGGTTCGGGTGTTGTGGCAACACCGAGGGCCGGAGGAAGAGACCTGGGAGCGTGAGACCGAGATGCGTGCTCATTATCCTGATCCGTTCGAGGACGAACAACTCTGAAGGAGGGGAGGAGGGCAAGCATCAAACTTCAACATAATCAGGTACTTGCCCAACTAGTTATGACCATGTAGAGTGTATAAATGTGTGAAATAATTTGTGATTTGTTGTGTATTAATTGGTGCTAGAGGGTGTTAGAGGCCTATACTTTGGTTGTGATTGTTTTCTTTCATTCCACCTTTTCTTTTCGAGGACGAAAAGTCTTAAGGGGAGAGGATGTAAGGACCCGTACTTTGAGTTAGTCACGAGTTAGTCACGGTTTGCCTTCCGAGTAGAGTTTTTCTAGATTTTGACCTAGTGAATGGGCTCAAATGAATTCACGTGCAAAAGGAAAGATGCTTAGAATGATGTCCTCTATCTACCACGAAGTTTCAGGCCAAACGGACGTGTATGTGAGGTGCACGTGATATGGGTCCAATTCACGTGCAAGTGTGGTTGTCTTCTAAATGATGCAAGGAGGCTAGGGGTGAAGTTTGAGAGCATTTGGAGTCCATTTGGAGTTGCACGTGAATTGGGAATTCACGTGCAAATTGGCGTGCGACCATATTTTTGCATGGTTCCCTTGGTTTTGACATTCTAATGATCTTTCTCCAAAGGACCATGTTGAAATTCCGAGTATTTTGGCTTATATGGGTGCGGAAAGGTGCTAACTTGTGTGATCAAAACTACGTCGTTTTGATCCCGGGTTTACTTAATCAAAACTACGTCGTTTTGATGTGGGTAGTGTCTATATAAGGAGGGCTTGAGTTTGAGTTTAGGGTTCTTGTGTTCTTCCTTGCTGCTGTGCTCGCCAGAGAGAGAGAGAGAGAGAGAGAGAGAGAGAGAGAGAGGGTCTCCGGGCGTTGCCGGTGGTGGTTCGCGTCGTGGGGAGCCGTGCAGCGTGGAGGTTAGGACAAAAGCCCGAGGTAGGGATTTATGTTCTTCCTAACTCCCCTCTCGTTTTAGGATATACACCTATATATATATGTAAATCCATATAGGTGTGATCTCCTATATGGATGTTGGCCTTGATGGCATGTTTTGTTGATTCCGATGTTAATTTGGCCTGAGGATTTTCTGGGTTTGTTTATGCCCACCATGTGTTTGATGAAATGTCTAAGAGGTCCGCACACTATGTGTTTGATAAAATGTCTGTGAGGCCCGCATGCCATGTATTCAATATGATGCCTGTGAGACCTTGTATATGAGTGCTTGATGATATACTGTGTGACTGGTGTGTACCTGTGTTTGATTTGTATTTGATTTTTTAGCCTATGAGGCCGATGTGTGATCGGTATCGACCATGTTGGTCCTTCCGAGATAAAGTGTAAATGATGTCTTGAGTTTACATGTTGAGATGTAATGTTATCTTTGTTTCGTTGATCTGTTTGAGATTGAAGCTGAGATATGGGCCAGGCACAATACTGGACCCCTTTGAGATTTGGCCAGGACGTGGTCCTGAGTCTCGGTGTAGCACTCACGACGGTGGGCTAAGTCTACACCCATTCCTGAGGGTAGATATGGCGCCCGAGGAGGTGGTTGACCATATCGACTCGGGTGGAAAATGTTGCATTGGTGTCCATGCAACATTCGCCTGAATGTGGTATGTCATGTCGCCGTGGTGGCGGGGTGTCCTCCGCCCTTCGGTGCGGGTTCAGGTAAAGAGTGTTTCTTGGGTGATGTTTCTTTGCGTTAGCCTTAGGCACAACACGAGCACAAGCATACACATATCATGCATGTTGTACATGGGACGGGTCCGGGGAGACGGGATCCCTGCGAGTCGTGGTTTGCTCACCCCTCCTATAAACCTGTTCTTTTGCAGGGTTTAGCAAGCGGTAGGTGAAGGCCGAGGAGCTAGGCCCCCGAGGCCGAAAGCTTTATATTATTTCCTTTGTTGTACTCTGGTTTTATGTGTTTGGATTTTGGTTTGGTTTTATTGATGGCTTCATAGGGGTTTTTCCCCACCTGGGTTGTAATGAACATTTAGTCTTTGAAATGAAATAAAATGAGATGTTGTTATTCAATTTGTGTTTGTGTGCATGGTTTGGGAACAGGAGCATGCCCCTTGGCATGTTAGCATGATTGTGCAGGTTTGGGACAAGACCCGTGCTAGAAGTCCTTTTAAGGTGCTTGCACCAACCCCTTGTCCCTTCGGGTGCGGGCATGGGCGATCCTACTCATTTCCAAGTGGAAGGAAATTGGGCGTGACAAAACCAAACACCAATACATGTGATACACAATCCCTATAAATCATATAGTACGAACCAGATCCTTGACGGTTCAGATCTTTGGGAAGAACGATCCAATTTTTTGTGAAGTGATGCTATGACTTTATTAACAGGAGGAAGAGGCAACTTTTCTTCAATTGACCTTTCAATCTCCGCTGGTTTCCTAGCATGATAAGGAAAATAAAAATAAACTGAAAGTTTAGAAACACATTAAACATGGGGAGAAGCTCAAAGGCCATATATTCACAACAAGAAACTGCAATAATGTACATAATTCGCGTAGCAAATGTATCCAAAACAAAAAACAATGTTGATGCCGCCACCCTAGCATCTATTTATGCCAGAAATTTGGGTTATTACTTGTTAAACTACATAAATAACAAAAATCATGCTTACCGGCATGTCTTGCTTTTCATGTTCATCTTTATCTATACCGTGATCCATTAGGAAATGCCTAGAAAAAAAAATTACAAACACGAATGTTATGAGGAAAAATAAATCAATCTGTTCAAGTGAACAAGAAAGATAAAATGTGCCTCCCACCAAACACATATTTATAAGCAAGCTAGTTGTGAGGGCACCTCTCTAAGCACTGCATACTAATAGTAGGCATACTTGAATTGTTCAAGGGTCTACATAAATGACTACATGCAAAACACACATCATTGGGTTGAACAAGACCTCTGGCAAAACCACAATTTTCCAAGTTATGGAAAAATTGTCATTCGAGAGTCTAACTCAAATTCTAGTTTATAAAAAAGGGAGACGCTAACTTCTAGCCCTGTAATCTCAGCCGCACGTCCCATGGCATCGATCCACACGAATGAATCCCATAAATTATTAGCAATGTTATCACCCTACTGACTACTGTCAGTGAAAGCAGCAACATTCTGAAGCAGCAGAGCGTCTGGCTGGGCTCTCAAATGTTGGGGTTGACTTCATATTCGGCACTCAGCCTGCTTCCGCATCTGACCTGAATGTAGACAGGTCAGCTGAATTGCCTCCACCGGACAGGAGGACAACTTGGGGGGTCTCAAAAGTGTTCCGAGCCGATCAAGAGCGGTTCTTCTTTGATCCTGGGAATAACAACAGGGGCCATTTTTTGAGGATATCCCAGGTATGCTTGAACAACTGTTTTTCCTTTTTTTTATTGTTTGATTCCCTAAACAAGTGCTTAAACATTCCTAAGTAACCATGGATATATATATATTAGAAATGTTATTACTGTTACAGGTGGCAGGATCAGATCGCTCCTCCATTATTCTGCCTCTATCAGCACTGAAGCAATTTCATGAGATAGTGGAAATAACCAAAGATCAGCTTGACGGAATGACATTAGGATTTGAAGAAACTGGAAAAATCCACATGCCTTTGAAGTTTGATTTAGAGCTACGGGAGGGTTTATGGTTTGTGTGCCTAGCTAGTATCCAATATCCCAGTCTTGAAATAATAATTTGGTCACTGGTAGTGAGCAGATAGTTATGACTTAGAAATATATGGGTTCTTTGGGTTGTAATGGGTTAACATGAATGTACCAACAAAAGATTTTATATATATATATATATATATATATATATATATATAATGACTATATTTTTTAAAAGTGTCCTTGAATACACTTAAAAGGTATTGTCCTCACACTTTTTTGTTGTGCACTTAAAAGTGCACTTTGTTCCACAATCCATTGGACCATGAATTTCATCTGTATGTCTTTTAGCTCTACGGCTCCACCCTAAAAATTGGATTGAAAAGCTATCCAATCTTGCTAGCATCCGAACCAAATTGAGGTATAAATAAATCAATTTTAAGAAAATAATCGCAGCTACAGTCAAATAAGAAATATCTGCTATAGTACTTTGATTCAGGTTGCTTCCAGTTTTGTTATCCTCTTCATTGGGTGACGACACTTCAAAAACATCGTCTTCAAACTTTTTTTGTTGTAGTACGGACACTTTGTTCCATAAACCATTTGACCGTGAATTCCATCTGTATGCCTTGGCTGTACGGCTCCACACCTAGAAATTGGATTGAAAAGCTATCCGATCTTGCTAGCATTCGAACCAAATTGAGACATAGATAAATCAATTTTAAGAAAATAATTGCAAATATAATCAAGTAAAAAATTTCTGCTAGTACTTCACTTCAGGTTACTTCCTGTTTTTGTCATCCTCTTCCTTGGATGACTGCACAATTTGATTATATAACCACGGACAATGAAGTAACAAATATGTGTTGTTGCTTCCAGTTTGTTCTCTTTTTTCATTGTAAAGTGCACTACTGAATTATATAACACGGGATAAGATAGATAACAAATATATGCAATAATAAAAGCTAATATATGAATCGTATAAAAGCTAATCGACTTTAAAGAGCATAATAACAACGAAATCAACAATTAATATTATTCTTTATTTTTTTTACAAAGAATATTATAATTACTTTTTATCTGTAAATAGTAATTATTCACTTTATATCATATAATATTATTTTTATTTTTTATATTTATTCTGTCACCACATGTGTATTAGTAAAGAAAATAAAAACACATAAAAAAAGTATTACAATTAAAATTATAAAACAACTCTCCACGTCAAAAAATTATATACATATGAATAATTAGAAATTGTTCTAATATCCATTCCGGCTAAAGAAACATATATTGTAATGTTTTTTTTATATATATATTAAATTATTTATAGAGACATATTTATCCATTCCGCTCACGCAATTTGTTCCACTACAATTCCTGCTGTATGCATCGGCTCAACGGCCCACCCTAGCAATTGGATTGAAAAGATATCTTGGTAGCATCCTGATCCCACCAAATTGGGATAAAGATACAATCAAATAAGAAATATCTGCCAGTACTTTTGCTTTTTGTTTTTGTCATCCTCTCCCAGTCTTCCTTAGGTGACTGCACAATTTGATTATATAATCACAGGGGAATGAAGTAACAAATATGTGCTGTTACTTCACATTAAGTTAATTTGCTTCCAATTTTAGGTCTCTTTATAAGATAATATAACTCAGGATAAGAATAACAAACATATGCTTGCTTCACATGAACTTTGTAGTTCCCTGATCTCTCCTGCGTGAATATGATAAAAATAAAGTAACAAAATACATACATATATGAATATATATGCTGTACTAATCCACAAAAGCTATGTTCCTATATTAATTAGCTATTTCCTTGGGTGAAAAATTAGATTACATCTAGCATACATATGGCCAGATTTCACATGTCAAGAGCTTGGCAGGCTCTTAGCAGACAAGCGTTTAAGGAACTCATAGGTGGTGACCATGGTGGCTGCAGACATAGACATTGAAGCCCAACGTGGTCCCAACCCCCTATAACACGCCCCAACTCCACCTTCTCTCACCAAACTCCTCACCGTCTCCACAACGCCGCGCGGCCCTCGCGCTCCTCCCCCTCCGTCCCCCAAAACTTGCATCCTCGTCTTTATGGTGTCCAGTGGCGTGGTGATCATTGCCGACACTCCACTCGCAGCAGCCGCGCTCAGCCCCTGCACCCCCACGGCCGGCACAAGTCCACCGTCGCGCCCGCCGCCTCCTCTATTGCCGAGGCCTCTCCGCAAGAACTGGTGAGCCATGGAGTAAGAAGCCCACCAGACCGCATTGGAAGGAGCGTACGTGAGAACGGAAATCCCAAGACCTCTGTAGAGACCTCTCGGCCCGTCGGAACAGACTATTTTCCGGAACGCGTCGATCCCGCCCCTGTACCGGTAGGAATTCACGCCGGAAGTGACTACCGATTTTCCTGCAGCTGCGGCGGTGGCACCGTCTTGGACCATGAGGCGCTGGCTGACGACGTCGATGGGGGTCCACACCAGCTGGGCGGCAGCGGCGGAGCTAACTCCGGCGGCGGCGTTGGCAATAGCGGCGGCGGAGGTAGGGGAGAATCCGAGCCCGACGGCGGTGGCGCCGACGCTGCTCTTGGTCACCTCGAGAGCGCCCATGTAGAGAGCGCGGGCTGGGATGGTGCCGACCAGGGAGGTTCCGAAGCCTCTGTAGAAGCCCTTGAAGCCCTCATGGCGGAGGAGGGAGAGGCCTATTTTGGTGCACGAGGTTTGGATCTGCGAGACCTGCTGGCGAGTTTTGAGAACAATAATAGGGTACAGCGCTCCCGACACGCCGGAGAAGAGGGCAGCGCCCAGGAAGAAAAAACTTGGACTTGTCCAGCATTTCCCAGTCTACCTCCGCCGGAACATGAATCTCCGCCACCGCCGCCGCCGCCGCCGCAGACTCATCTTCAGCTGCACTCATTAGACTCATCTTAATAATACACCAAAATGTTGGTACTGTCCTTATTCTTGAGGACGGGGTTGGGGAGGGAATGGATCAGATTTGAGTGAGGACTTAAGGGATGGTTGGATGGAGATTTAAGATGAAGTTGTTGACAGATGTTGGGAGGAAATGAGGATTTTAAGGATGTTGGGCCTGCGGGAGTGTGACCACTGAATTGGGTTCATATAACTCTGTGGGTGGATGATGAATATTCAGCAGGCTAAAGCGCCAATGGATTGAATAATATAATAAAGGGTGTGAATATAGCAACTTTTACTCTAGGGCATGTGTATATATTCCTTTATTTGAATTACGACTTTTTTTATTTTTATCTTTGAATAATAAATTATCATAGTAACAAAAGGTTTACAAATAATAAAAGAACACGGGTTTTGTTAAATTTATCAAGTAATAATCTACCATTAAAAGTCAACAAAAAATTAACATTTTTGAATGAAATTGCCATATTATCTTCAGGAAAGTATCAAAAATGTAATGAAGTTTTGAAAAAAAGTTTAAGTAACCATCGAAATTTTCATAAAAACACACAAACAAAACTACTCAAATTTTGTTAAAATTATCAAGGAATCACACGTGCTAGCAAAATTAATACAAGGATTATGTCATCTGATAAATTACCCTACTATCTTTATGTATAAAATAATCATTCAATCCATTTAAATAGATTAGAATTTTAAAATTATCCTTAAATAGAGAATAGCTTATTTATTCATAAAATTATGAAATGATATATTTTTTCATATGTTTTCAGTTATTTACCCACAATATCTTTAAATATAAAATTATTAAATACAAAGCTTAGATGAATTTATGAGTTTTTTTCAGAAATCATGCTGGCTATTTACACTTTTCTCGAAACTTCATATTAATTTCTCAGGGTAATCTAGTAATTTTATCTAGTGATGCCAACTTTTGGTCAAGTTATTTCTTAATAATTTTAGAAAAACATAGCTAATTTTCTGATAGTTTTTAAGATACATTGATAACTACTCATGGTTTTTTTTTCCAAAATTTTGTTACTTATTTGATAATTTCCCTAATTTTTGAATTGTCGCCATTTATGATATTTAATAGGTTGGTGTGTTTTTGGTAACCGCCATAATAGTCGGTCTTCTTTTAATATTTAACTTCCTATTTAACATAAAAAATAATGAGAAGAAGAAATTCTACCTTCTATTTCTCATGTAACATAAATATGGGTTGATTTCATATATATATATATATATATGCGTTATGTATTAGGTATGACTAATATTATAATCAAAATATGATGTTCAAAAAATTTGTTGCCTTAATTGAAATTTCTTCGTTCATAAAAACCCAAAAACAATTTTGTCACGTATCAATTATTAAAATACCTCAAAAGGATCTAGGATGGATGTTAAGATGAAATTAAACATGACATAAACAAAACTCAATTTAAGAAACAAGAAAAAATAAATTGCAAACAGAAAATTTTGCACCTAATAAATCCAATTTGTATATAAAAAAAGCATTCAAATGTATATCAACACGTGGTTAAAAAACTTAGTCATGATGCATGATGAGTAAACATAAATTTAATAATGATCTAGTATGATTTTCCCTCAAAGTTATATAATAAACATTTGAATCTAATGAAATTTTCAAGAAATCAAGCTATATATATATATATATATATATATATATATATATATATATATATATAGAGAGAGAGAGAGAGAGGGGGGGGGGGGGAGAGTTTGTGTGTGTGTATTTTAAACTGTTAGATATTGCAACTAACATTTCAAATTAGACTTTTATTTAACCGTAGTTTTGCTACGGTGATCCGCTATAGTTAAATAAAAATCTAATCTTAACCTGTTAAATTTTAATCTAACGGCTCGATTAAATGTTCTCACGTTTTCAATGTAGCATGATTATATATACATATATATACGATAAATAAGCAATTAACTCACATTGAAATTTAGAATTTATGAAATTGAGAATTTAAAGCGAACTGAACACATGTTAAAACTAGGTATTAAGTGTTATAAGATTAAAAAAACTTTTCTCGTTTAAAGAAGTACTGCAACTTTTCCCCTTTAAACTGAGTTGCAAAAAAAAGGCCATTAGCCCTTCTTAGTAATTTTGATAAGGACAATCCTAATATTATATATATTAAATTTAATCAATAGCTTTTAACTTAACTCCTCTGAAACTTGAAAATTCTCTATATAATGTTTTTCAATCAGTTCACTAATGTTGCCTAATTATTTTGTAGTTCATGTCCTCAGTGGAAAGAAAATATGATTTTAGAATATATGGGACCTCTGATTTATCCCCTCTTAGCCATTTATCCATTGAGATTCCAATTATACTTTTATGTAATCTCTAGAATCGAGATGTTTCACACAATATCTGAATAGCCATTAACATATAAGACACAGTTGGATGTATCCTTATTAGCATGGTGAAACTCAATTTAAAGTTATACCTCTTATTCATATAAGAGTAATTACTACCAAATCTAAATAATTTGATCTCCTATTTCTTATGTGTAAGATATTCAGACAAATATTCGATTGTCTTGGAATTGGCGTTATCAAAAGAGTTCATTAAACACTCTTATTATTAAAAAAATCCTAACAAATAAAAATTGTTGGTATCTATGAAAAATGTCACTTAAACTGATTTATTTATCTCTGCATGCGACTTTTAGGTTTTGGCTAGGCGAATCCAACGGATAATCATTGCACATAACCCTAACCATGTCTCGTCTTTGATGTCGACACGAAAGACCTAATTTTATCTAAAAATTATGAGAAAACCGCACAAACATTCCTAGCCTTCACATATACATCACATGAGAGGCTAAAGGATAGTTTATAATGGTTTAGTGTTGTACTAAAGAACTAACTATGCAACATCAAATAGAAAAAGATCAATAGGAAAAAAACTTCCAAAAAATATAGAACGAAAAAGAAGAACAGTCTATTAAAATTTTATCCCATTTTGTATCCTTCTTCCTCGAAACCATGACTCCTCCTCTGATGTTGACACAAAATACCTAATTTTATCTAAAATGTGTGAGAAAACCGTACAAACATTCTCATCCTTCTTATACACATTATATGGGAGGCTAAAGGTTACTTTATAATGGCCTACTGTTTTACTAAAAGACTCACTATGCGACCTAAAATAGATTAAGATTGATAGGAAAGAAAAAACATCCACAAAATATAGAATGAAAAAAAAAAGAATTGTCTATTAGAATTTTACCCCACTTCATATCAATATTCCTGAAAATCCATGTCCTCTAAATCCATGTCTCCGAATTTGTTGAGGAATTATGAAAGAATAATAAGGGATATCGAGTGTGCATGTAACGTAGGGCACTTAAAAAAACATTTTCCCTCTTGAAGAAGAACCACAACTTTTCCCATATTGAACTTGATTGCAAAAAAAGAAGGTCGTTTGCCCTTCTTAGTAATTTTGATAAGGGCGACTACTAAGTCGCTCTTATCAAAATATGATTTTAAAAGATATGAGACTTCCGGTTCATTCTCTCATTGTTATTTATCCATTGGGATTTCAACTATATTTCTCCAATTCCCATAACCATGATACTTTACACAATATTTGGATGACCACTAACATATAAGAAGCATAATTGGATGTGTCCATATTTCACAGGCGTCCTAATAACATATTATAGCCAAATAAAGATCAATTTAAGATTGTATGTCTTACTTATATGAGAGTAATTATTACCAAATCCAAATTATTCAATCTCCTTGCATTTCTTGTGTATAAGATAACCAAACATATATTCGATTGTCTCGGAATGGATGTCATCAAAAAAAGGTCATTAAACACTTCTTATCATAAAAAATCATAAAAGTAAATATTATTGGTATCTATGAAAAATGACACTTAAACTAGTTTATTCATTTATGCATACCACTTTTAAGTATTTGCTAGGAAAATCCAATGGATAATCATTACATTAAACCTCAACCATGTCACACCATGTTCTCACTTCTGTTGTCAACACGAAAGTCTTAATTTTGTATAAAACTTGTAAGAAAACCACACAAACATTATCATCTTTCCCATATGCATCACATAAAAATGTTGAAAGATAGTTTATAATGGACTGGTGTTTCTTGTCCTGACTCACCATGGGACTCAAAACATAAAAAGACCGATAAGGAAACAAATTCTATAAAATATACAATAAAAAAACTACCCATTAGAATTTTACCATACTTAATATCCTTCTTCTTCAAAATAAAAACTATTCACTAGCTATGTTTTCTATGCTATGCTTCCTCAAATAGCATGAACACCTATGAAAGCGTATTTAGCACATAAAAAAATGTATAAAAAAAAAAACACCTACACCAACCCCTCCCCCAAAATACCCCAAAAGGGTCCGAAATAGATATCAATTAGGAAATTAGACCTTATTTAAATACTATAATTTTAGATCCTATTGAAATATTATAATTTTAGACTCTAATCAGTGTGACCCATACTAGACCTTGTTTGTTTGGATCGATTTTATATTGTGTGTGATGGTTATAGGAGTTGTTTGTGTCATATGAGGTATAGGTTGACCCTACTGATTATAAAAGTTATTTGTGTGACAGGTAGAACAGGTTATCCCTGGTTAGTATGAGAGTTGTTGGTATAATAGGTGGAATTGGTTTCCTTTAATGATTATGAGAGTTGTTGGTGTTATAGGTAATGCTAGCTGCCCCTATTGATCGTTAGTATTGGTTATTTCTTGTGAATGACATTAGTTTTCATGTTAAGTGCCAATGCTTGCCCCTACTAATCCTTGGCATTGATGGTTTTGGTTACTGGAATTGGCTTCCACAACTCTGATACAAGTGTGCTTGGTGATGGCCATAGGCTAGTTCGGTTGGTGATTTTGGGAGGGTGTCCCAATTCTCTTCCCTTCATATTAATTTGATGTTTTACAATTGTTGATTTTGATGAGTAGTATAAGGCACTACATTTGTACATACATGCACTTGACATATAGATTTTATGTTTGGTTGGATTATAAAATAATGTAAATGAATAAATAACCTATTGAACATTTATATTCACCCTACATTGTTTACTTCAATGTAGAGAGAGACTTTAAGTTCTTTCAAATTTCACATTCACCCACATATTTATAATTTTGGTTAACAAATACCCTTTCTAGAATATTAAGAGCATTCACACCCATTTTATAATTACTATTTCTATTTTAGGGAATAAATAGTATACTATTTACTACATTTTATTTATTCTTCTACATTTCATTTTTCATTTCTATATTTATTCATTTAAATTATAATTTTTTATTTTTTATTTATTATATTAAAAATATACATATATTAAAAAATATATTTAAAAAATATTCGATGAATAATGATCTTCTAAATATGAAATTTTTCTCTTCAATTTCTATTTTTACTCTATAAATTTTATAGTCTAAAGAATCTAATGTAATATAATTTGTATCCAAAAATTAAAATTGTCTATGAATGCACTAATGAAGAATTAATTTAAAATATATTATTATTATTATTTTGTTTAATTTAACCGAATGCTTGTATAAAAAAGGGAAAAAAAACTTACTGAATACATGAAATAATATTTTACTCATTTGAAATGACTTACCGCATTCATTTCGATCCCAACGAAATCATGGGTCACCGAAAATTTATTTTATATCGGAATTTATTTCCCTTTCGAGCAAATGACTTATTGGGACGGGAAGAGAAAATTTTAAAATTAATGCAATTTAAATTTTGAGACGTCAATGGTTCAATTTTTATAACCTCACTAGTCACTAGCAATTTCTTTTAATATATATTATGTTCAGTGGCGGCTACGGATGCCATTATCTTGCCCACTTGTCCATTTAAATATTTGTTAATAATGTCACTGGTGGGGTACACCCCATCAGATGGGGTTCAAAACACTGCCATCAGTTTTGGCAGACGAGGTCTAATACGTGGCTCAAAAAGCAAATGGCGACGGTTCGTGCTAAAATGAGTGCAATTATTAGTGGCAGCTTTTGAGATTAAAATAGACTATTTACTTTGTACGTATTCAACATTATTTTTAGGATGACATTCAACTTCAAGTGTGATGTGTTTGATCGTTGATGTAATTTATTAGTTATATTTATATCTTATGATTTTTTACGTGTGTAATTTGGTAAATTTTCGTCTCATTTAATTTTACCTTGAGCTTGAGAGAATCTATAATATTTTTATTTCTACATAATAATAATAATAATAATAATAATAATAATAATAATAATAATAATGTTATCCAATCAAACGTAATAAAAAAATCCGAACACTATCTTAAACCTAATTCAAACTCAAATTATTATTATTCTTCCTCAAATCTACACATTAAAATTTTCAATTAACACGTATTCATTTGCATATTACAAGTTCATGTTTAAAAATATGCCAGATTTTAAACAAATACTCAAATACATGAATGATGTTTTAGGCCGATCATAAAATTAAGTGGAATCATAGAAAAAGGCACTCAAATGTGTTTCGGGTTCGTCACTTTGGGAGGATAGAAAGTCATGACGAAGATACAACGTGAGAAATAAGAGTTTTCCTGAAAAGTTGTAGGGGTTTGGTTAGGATATTTAGGCTTAGGCATTAATGGCTTTTTGATAATGTTAGAGTACCTCCAATACAATCCAGCTAAAAGTTAAAGCTAAAATCAAATATAGCTTGCTACAGCTTATCATTTAATTGATCTTCTCCAATAGCAATTTTATGTATTTTTTTGCTAAATCATTCCATTTCCCAAAGTACCCCAATTCAAATTTTTTTTCACCCCGGTCGTCTCTCTCTCCCCTCTCTCTGCGAGCGTGCTCTCTCCGACAAACCTAGATCTGTCTTTGTGCAGTGACCGGCGGGGGAGGAAGGGGGAGGGCGAGAGAGGGCGAGCGTCGGCGGGGGTGGGAGGGCGAGGGCGGCGTTGGCGGGGGAGGGTAGGTGTCGGCGCGCGGGAGATGGTGGATGGGAGATGGTAGACGGGAAAGAAGAGATAGGCGTAAAAGGGGGAAGGATATTTTAGTCTCTCAAAGGGAAAGGATGATGTGACATTTTACCTGAAAGTTAAAAATTAAGGTATATTTTGCTAAATTTATTCTTTGAAGTTATATTTAGCTCATGGTATAGCTACACTATTGGAGTGTTTTTTTTATTAAAATTCAGTCAAATTTAACTATAGCTTTTGCTATAGCTCTCCCTATTGGAGTTGCTCTTATAAATGAATCAAAAGTTTATAAATAAATTCGTGTTTGATTTGATTTTATAAATAATGTTATCGTAGATATATTTATGAATATAATTATAATATTCATAATTTTTTGTGAATATTTAAAAATAAGTATTTTATAAACGTAAAAATTATTTATGAATAAATAATTAATAAATTAATTATTATATATAAAATTATTTTTAGGAAATTTAAATATATATATTTGTTAAATAATTTTTCATAAGTATATACTTTTAAAATTATTACTAAATAAAAAAAATGTTTTATATTTATTATTTTTACTATTATTATTATTATTATTATATTACCATAAAGTACATATATTAAATATTTAAATGTATAAAACAATGATAATGAAGATTAACAGTAATTATATTTTTTTGGAATAAAATTGTGATTTAAATTCTTTTGGCAGATTTTTAGGATTTTCCAATTATATTCATTAATAAGTTCCTCAATATCATAGTAATGTTTGTAAATAGTTTACAAACACTATAATTTAAAGCTTATATTCAATTTGATTCGTTAATGAATAATGATGAACACATTTGAACATTACTATTTAGCTTAGCTCGATTTATTTACAAGCTTACCTTTTGGCAATGAGTTATTCTTAAATCATCGATTATCTGAAAAAAATGTTACGGAGTCACTTTAACCAGTACCCTTCATCCCAAAATTCTCAATATTTTACACATTATTATTTATGATTTCAATATAAACACAATAACTTCTTGATAAGTTTCTCATCTCGACTATATTTTAACATAAATGCATTTAACTACATAGTTCTTATTACTTTGAAACTTAGATTTTTAACGCATTGTGATATAAAGAAAATATCAATACTTAAACTCTATATATCTCATTTAACATATCTACACACACACACATAGTATGATATATATACACACACACACATAATATAAACATATATTTATTAGCTATGTGAGGTTAAATTTGTATACTTTTAATATAATTTTAAATCAGTAAAATTATAAACAAACAAAAATAATGCATTAAAAACATAAATTTTATAGTATCATGGATCCCTCCATTTGGCCTAGGTCATACAGGACAAAGGATAATTCATAAGTGTTAAACATGCTAGCAACCTACGGGACTATGTAGGCTGATTTGTGTTTTTGTACGAGTCGGCCTATTAAATTTGATTCATTTATATACCGATTATAATGGACTTTAGCATGCAGGCCACGAGCTACATTCTTTAATTTTTTAGTTTATTTTATTAAATATATATATATATATATATATATATATATATAATATTTATATTTATAAGTTTGATTGTCTTTGTCGTTATGAAAAGATTGCAATTGACTCGTATTAACTAAAATAGGAGATTTTTTTTATGAGAAATAAAAGATTTAAAGTAAAATGAATTATGAAAATAATATATAAATTTAAATGGGCTAGCCCGCTCCACATGCGAGTGGAGTCGAACCTAATAACTATAACCTAGTTAAAAACATACCTATGGACCTAACCCGTTTAGGCTTATGTTCATGTAAGTTCGGCTTGCCTATTTAATAATTCTAATTATGACCATACAATCAAGCTGGTCAAAGCATCCATAACAACTTTGACATGTTCATTCGTATTTTGAGGATGAATAGCGTATAATTTATTTATTTTTCAAAAAACATTAAACATCTCATTCCTCTTTTCTAACTATATTTATTCGTTAATTTATTTTATATTATTATTATTATTTATTTTGTTATTACCAATAAAAAAAATTACAAGTATAATAATATATATTAAAAAATTATAAGAAAAGTATTTAGAGATAAATAATAAATTCTTAAATATAGAAATTTACTATTTATTTTCTATCCCTATACCTTATTTTAGAAAATCTAATGAAAATAAATTTTTGACAAGTCTATATATATTTATTTCTAAATTATAAAAAAATTAATTATATCAAACTAGTGTAATACTCTAATGAAAGTTTTCCCAAAATAATGGGCCTAGAGCCAAGCCCTTCACTTTCTAGTTTTTTTTGCCCATCTTTAATTGGGTTTTCTTTTTTAAACTTTTCGGCTTGTCTATTACCTGCTAGCCACGCAGCATTATGGGCCTTCTATCTATTTGTATGGACGAAAAGAAAATGAGTGTAAAATTCTCGTAAAATCATTCTCAATCATTAGATTTCAATCCCATTGTAATTAAAACACCATGTTTCAAAAATAACCTCCCTCTCATTCACACGGCCAAACATTTGTGTAATGAGTGTACCTGCATATAATTTAATATCCACCAATAATACGAATGAAAAGAATTGTAATACATAATTTAGAATGGCATTGACAAGCAGTGAAAAACCATAGATTTCGTCGTATGTTTTTCAATTTTTATTTTTATTTACGGTAGCACTGTGCAACTATCATCACAGGCGTTATTCGAGCTGGCACTGACAAGTCTCGCTTGGATTCTCGATGATAGGCTCCTTTGCCCAGCCCAACAATCACCCCGTCTTCGGCTCCATCCTCGTCACCAAGATCACTGCTCTCGGCGCGTTAAAGCCACCCCTCGACTATAACCTCGTCTAGATCAGCTAATGCTCCAATGTCACGGTCTGCGACGGCGACAACTTTTTCTGAGAGCCTGTCTGCGCCGTCGGCTACAACGCCATGGGCAACCTCGTCACGGGGCCGACCAAACCGCCACTCTCGAAGGTGAAGTGCGGCACTCACCCACTAGGCCCCCAGACCCATGATTTCGTAGGGCCACGGAAGGCGACAAAGACAGCAACACCACCGGCGTCCACGTGTTCATGATCTGGCCGACTGTGCCGTCGCCGAGCTCCTTTGGCGTCCCCGTCGACTCGTTCTGGGTTACCGCCGATGGCTCCGAGGCCCCGAACTCGCTTACGATACTGGTGTGCTTAAAAAACGTTGAATCATACTCGCCACCAATCACCATTTCGTTAAACTCGGCTGACAAGTACTTCTACTTCCTGGTTCGTCTTTTCACGGCCGGTTGTGGTTGTCCAAGAAAGTGGTTCGGTGCTTGGCTGTGTTGACGAGAGAGGGAAGACAGTGGGACGGGCGGTCGGATTGCTAAATTAGTTTAGGCTTATTTTTAGAAGAGTAATGCGGTAATCTTTGGGTAACGTGACAATGTGAGGGTAATGCGGTCGGATTGATGCTGTAAACGGGTTGTTTAAATATTTATTTTTTTTAAAACATGGTATTTTAATTATAATTTGAGATCAATTTAAATGAAATTTAATGATTTTTCTTCTTAAAGAATGATTTTTCTTTTTATCAGCCCCCTGTAATACTAATGGCTAATAACCTAGCATAGGATCCACGAATACAAAAGATAAACGGCTCAGTAGGCGCTTTGATAGTTCTTCTTTACCCCCCAAACTTACATATGCAAGTTTTATCAAGTGATTCAATAATTGTGCATCATGTTTCTCTACTTTAATTATATTGTAAATCAACATATATAACTTGATTTAACATTTAAGGTTTTTAAATATCGAAAACTGATTTATGAGTATAATTTTAGTTTTGATTTTGTTACACTTTAATTATTAAAACTATATATATGAATTTTTTGTTATTTTTGGTACATTTATGAATTTTATAGTTTTTATTTTAATTATTTTAAATTCATTATTTTATTTATTTACCATCAGAGGCTATTAATTTGAACTTTGGGTGATTAAGATTTTCTGTTTAAATTTGCGATTTAATTTTAATATTTGTGCATATGAAATTATAACAATATAAATTTACTTTTATTTATTTTTGATTATGCACCAAACGAACTCATTCTTCTACAATCCAGAAATTTTTGTTTTGTTCTTCCGCATTTTGTATGTTCTTATTTCATTTTTGGTTTCTTTTAGTTGTTGTGTACATGCATGTTCCTCTTTTGGTCTCACATTTTAATAAATTCTTCTCATATGCGAAAACATGTTCAAGGCCGAGCTGAAAAACATGGTCGCCTGGAAACGCCATACCGTGCGTCAATAGATCTGAGGTATGGTATGCAAAATCTAAATCCAATAATAATTCGTAGCCCCATCAATTTGATGGTAAAATTGGCTTTTGCATATTCTAATTCAAAGTTAAACATGGGAAGCATAGCACGCCAGATTTAATCATGTTAAATAAATAAATAAAACTAGAAACACATGATAGAACCATGTTTATTTAATCAGATTTGATCACATTTATAATAATTGATTATAATAAAGATAGCACTAGTACAAATTGATAATAAAAGTAGAATACATATTTGAAGCAAGTGGTGCTCATTTATTGTAGTATCAGGATATTATATCATTAAAGTGGAATTAAATTACAAGGAGATTAGTTTTTACCAAAAGCCATCTAGTGAGGTGAAATAAGACAATCTCCAAAACTTCTTGAATGCTAAAGAAAACAACACAATCCAAAATCCAACGATGAATCCAAGGACTATGCTCACATAAATTCCATCTACTTTTGCTGCATTTTTCATTGTTCCTTCTTTGGTTTTAAACTCAGGTGATGAACTTGAAATGTCACAATCCGGGAGCGGAGGTCCACAAAGTTTATTTCCATTGAAACTAGAAACATTGAAGGTTTGAAGTTGAGGCCCAGATGGAATTTTCCCCATCAACAAATTATTTGATAAGTTCAAATAATTTAGGAATGTCAAATTTGAGATACTTGGAGGAATATGGCCTGAAAGTTGATTTTTCGGCAACATCCAATGATTCTATTAATTGCATCATACCAATAGTCTTTGGAATTTGGCCAGGACAAAAAGTTATTTGATAGGTTCAGTGATCGCAAGCCTACAAGACTTGTTAATTCTTCCTGGAATACCTCCTGATAGATTGTTGCTTGAAAGATCCATAGATGACATTAGTCCAAGAGTAGGCCCATACACTAAAATTTTACCCTTGGTCACAATATGTGCTTCCTCCATGATTGGTTTAGTTATGACATATGTAAACTCTACAAAAGTTGTTGAACTTGAGTTTGGAGCAATGGTCATGGCAATAAAATTATTGAAGCCTCTTGGGATAATTCCATAAAGGTAGTTGTGAGCAAGATCCAATAATTGAATGAACATAAGCGAGCACAAATTATTCCGAATGTGACTAAAAAACTTGTTAGAACGTAAGATAAATATTTTTACCCGTTAAAAGCCTCTCCCCAATCCAAGTAGGAATGTTTCCCTCTAGATTGTTTCCCCCAAGGTTTATAACCTTTAGATTTATGCAATTTCTAAGAGAAATAGGTAATTCTCCTTGGAGGTGGTTGTTGCCTAAATGCAAGGACTCAAGGTCTTTTATATATCCCATGGAACTTGGAATATTACCCATAAATTTATTATTTTCAAAATTAATTACCTTCAAATCAGTCCAATTCATCCAACAATTAGGAATTTTTCCTGATAAATTATTGTCTCGCAGATTAAGATATTCTAATGCCTTGTGCCCTTGGCCACATAGAAAGTGAGAAATGGATTCCGAAAGTGAATTATTAGAAATATCTAATACAAATAGATCCAAAGGTGTTGGAGGAAGCATACCACTGAGTTTATTAGAAGAAAGGTCAATTGCACTTGATGGATCATAACTACCACAAAACGATGGGAGTCCGGTTAGGTGTCCATAGATTTGATTATGAGAGAGATTATAATAATTGCATCGGGGAAAAGAGTTCCAAAACCAATTGGGAATTGAACTTGATATTCCTGCACTAGACATTCGCAGAGACGTCAAGTTCTTTTGCGATTGAAGCCATGATGGAAACTGAGGCCCTATTTTCCAAGAATCAAGACTAAGAACCTGGAGCTGAAAAGGAGGAAGCCAATCTGGACTCACATTCAAACTCAATTCGAATCCTGTGGCATATAAAACTGCCAGCTTTGTGAGAGTGGCGAAGTGCAGCTCAGTAACAACTCCAGTCAATTTATTGTCATCAGCGAATATTTTTTGTACGGAGGACAGTCTTCCTATCGAAACTGGGATGGGACCATGCAGTTGGTTAGATTGGACATTTAGTATTCGTAAGGAGTTGAGGCTTCCTATAGACTCTGGAATGAGGCCACTCAACCTGTTATCTCCAATATGCAAAATTTCCAATGAAGATAAATTTCCAATAGTGTCTGGGATGGGACCGTAGAGTTTATTTCCTCTAAGATCGATTTCTTGTAAAGATGATACATATCCAATGGACTCTGGGATGGAGCTATACAATGAGTTCCAAGAAAGGCGAAGGCGAGTCAATTTTCTTAATTTGGGAAGCTGATCAATGAATTCCGTATGCATGACACTAGAGAACCCTCGGCCAAAGAGAATAGACAGGTCAAGTACCTCAAGATGGCTAAAGTTGGACAACCAGTTGGGAATGGGTGAATTAAATTGATTGTCAGACAGATCAAGGAGTCGAAGATGAGTTAAGTTCCGAAGACCCACTGGGACCGAACCTATGAAATCATTGTTTGCTAGAGAGAGGGAAGTGAGGCCAGGTAATCTAAAAACCCACTCAGGTATCGAGTTGGACTGCATACCAAAAATGTCATGGTTCAAGGAAAGATCGAGCTCCGAAAGAGATGAAAAATTAAGGGCGGGTGGGGATGGAGCTTTGAGATTGAGGCCACAGTAGGAGAGGATGAGTTGGTGTAAGGAGGGAAGTGTGCTTGTCACCTGAAGCCAATCACCTGCTGCCTTGAGATCTATCCAACTCAGATCCAAGTATTGCAGTGAAGACAAACCCGAAACCCACTCGAGACTCTCACTCTTCAATCTACCATTATGTCCGAGATCAAGATATTGCAAACTCGAGAGATTCCCAAGTTGATGAGGAATTGTTCCCGGAAAGCCTACATGGGAAAGGTTTAGATACCTTAAGTTTTTCATGGAACCCAGGAAACTGGGGAATGGTCTAAAGGAGTTGAAACTGAGATCCAAATATGCGAGATGAATTAAATTGAGGAGAGAAGGGTTCAGTGGACCATACAACTTCTCACGAGTGAAATCTGCCTCGTCAAGTGTAGTGATGCATGGGAGGCGGAGCTGACGAACATGGCCGGTGAGGTTGTGGCAGACAACGCCATGCCAATGGCAGCAGTCCGCGTCGTAGGGTTCCTCCACCCACGAGGAGAGTATGTTGGTGGGATCTTCCAGGTCTCTCTTGAATGTCAAAAGGGCTTCTCTCTCACTGGGAATACAACGCCCTTCAGGGTTTGCATGGCACGCGAATACCGAAAAGGTAATGATGGCATGAGCCATGAAAAGGAGGCCACAGCGATGCATATTGGGAGCCATAATTTCACGCATCAAAATTTTGAAGCGAAAACAAAGGGTGTTTGTCATGGGATAGAGATACAAGTTGCTGTCCTATATATATATATATCCCGCATGTGAATTTGAAGTGTCTGGTACGCTTGAATCCAGGTTTCAGTTTCCGATTTCTAAAATCGCGGGGAACATAATAATTTAAAATAGTTATTTTGTGGATTATGGTTTTAACCACGGTTGTTTTTATATCTAAATTGAATTGCATAAGAGCTATTTTTATTTTATTTTTACTTTATTACTAGTTCATATCTTTTTAAAATTTGTATAGAACTCAATTCAAAAAAATATTTTTAAAAAAACATATTTTCTATCTTATAAAAATAATTTATTTTCAAAAATTAAAATTAAACACAAACCAAAAACATTTAATTTGGTAAAATAATAAAACAAAAATAACAAGGAAAATATAAAATTATCAATTCTCAAATTTAGTTTGGTGTATAAGTTGTAGGTTCGGTTCAATAATTTTTAATTATAATTATATTAATACTCAATCAAGAGTCATAACAAATGATATATTAATAGCTTTTATAGAGTATATATATAAATATATGGAACCAATAGGAAGCAATTTGTTCTGATATGTCCACTAAGAGCATTCACTATAGACTCTCTATATGTATTTTTTTTGTTAGTTTGAAGAGCTAGTTTAACAAAAATACCTTAAAACTATACTTTTCAAACTCTCTATTCTAACAAAAAATTTAACAAAATAAATAGTAACTCTTTAAATTTAACTAAATACTATTCACTCTCTATTTATTAAAATATTATATTTTCTCTCACCATATTTACTTTTCTATTTGTTTTTTCTCTTTCCACATTTACTTTTCCATTTAAAAGAATAAATAAATATTTAAAAAGTAATATTTTAATTGATAAAATGGTTAAAATAGAGAGACTAAAAAGTATGCTTGAGTTGTTAAAATAAAAAAGATATATTTTTGGTTATTTTAAAGAGCCAAATTTGAAGAGGCTATAGTGGATGCTCTAATGGTTGTACATATGCATATTAGTGTTGCTTAGATCTCACTCATTTAATATTTCACCTATTACCGATTCAATCGTAAACGTAACATATTAGTTTCTCAAAATTTTTAATCAAATGATTTTAAAAATCATGAATTTTTGATTTATATGATTTGGCTTGATTTATCAATTAATTTTTGACCCCTCTTAACACAAATTCCAATAAAGATCCAAAATTTTTAAAACAAAATATATAAACAAAAACATGCATGTATCAAACGGTATTGAATCTTGTCTTTTTTTTTTTTTGTTTCTGCATATATCCAATAAATTGTTTTCTTGCTTATATAGCAGTGTCATTTATGTTCGTTAGATAAACAATTAAAGGTACCAATGACATGACAAGAGCCAATAAGATAGATTTTCTATTATTTATAAATAAATAGTTAAATAATATTATATTAATTTTTTATTCTCTATTTGTAAAAAAATTATTTTATTTGTAAAAAGTGATAAAGAAATTATTTATTTAATATTATAATATTTTTTATTTTTCTTCACTCTTCATTATCTTCATATATATTAATAAAAAGAGATAAAAAATTAAATTAAAATTTAAAAAAATATTATTTTAATTAAAATAGAAATAAAATAGATAAAAGTATTGATGAAATTATAAAATTAATAAAAATATTTTTCAAATATAAAAATAAAATAACAAATATGTTAGAATTGCTATAATATGAGAAGTAACTGAATTTTGGAATGCATTCGACCTATTTGGATGTTGGACCAGAATTATGTTACCCAATTTGAACTCAAAATTTTGCGTGGGTTTAACCCAATTTGATCTCAAGCCTGTTTTTTTTTTTTTTAAATCAATTAGCTTGAAACTTTTCAAATATAAATTTAATGATATAGAAGTCTTGAAAATACTATATATATGTTGAAAAGACAATCCTATATATGCGTAAGAGAAAGCTTTGAGCCCTCTTGACGTCTGTGCGTTTATTTTAAATCTTTCCGTCACAAATTAAATCTCATTCTTCTTTTACTCAGCCAAGTCGCCCAATAAATCGGGTGGGTCTATATGTTAAATCATATAGTAGTAATAAACAAATTTAAATTAAATTTATATTTATATTCAAATTTAATATATATTAAGGTCTACCCTCGAGAAAACTTCAAAGAGCAAATCCGGGTCTACCTTGACCCATCACCCGAAACATAGCCCTTTGAGTTGACTGCCGGTTCACTAATCTCTGCGGCTACCGTAACGTATCGACCCGTATGCAGTATTCATCAGGTCGAAGGTTTATTACTATATTCTAAAGTCCTGCCCCCTAAAATACGGGATACAATATACAACCATATCAAATAAAACTTTCAAATTAAAAAAAAAAGTGATATACATGCAAACAGGTTGCTAATCGGCACGCTGGCACCCATCTCCCATGCATCTAAGTTGGTATTAAATTTTCTTTTAAAACATTTCCATATTAATTATCCGACAGGGAGAATGTCCCTGGAGTACTGGACTGGGTAAACTACCTGTATTATTTTTTTTTTTAAGTTTAAATAGATAGGTGGTTGAGACATCATTATCGTTTCTGGGAGTGTTTGTGGTGGTGGGATATGGCCAACTAGGTAGGGGAACGGTTGGAGGCATACGTGTGTGTAACAATTTTAGTTGACTGCAGTTTCCATAACGTCTTGACCCGTATGCAGTATTCATCACGTCAAGGTTATTACTATTCTAAAGTCCTTGCCCCCTCAAATACGGGATACAATAAACCACCACATAAAATAAGATTTTTAAAAAAAGTAAAAAAGGTGTGTGTGATGCTTGGAGGCTTATGTTATGTATTAAGGTTAAGATGGAAATTTGAATAATGAGTTATTTGATAAGATTGTGTATAATGAAAAATTATTCATTCTTTTTTCTTTTTTGATTTTCTTCTTTTTCCTGTAAATGCTATTAGAGTAAATTGCTTTTTGATTTTTTTTTTATTAATTTTTTTATCTAACTTATCATATTACGGTATGGAGAAACAAAAGAAAAGCAAAGAACAAGAAAGAATGATTTTTCATTATTATTGTTTAATATAATTTAATCAGAATAACACACCCTAGTCAACTAGTCAAACAACTCATTATTCAAATTTCCATCTTAGCCTTAATATACTCCCCTCAAGATGAAATATTATGAAATATACAACTAGTCAAATAACAAATTATGCAATATTCTAGTTTCACATGAATCAAAGAGACTCAAACATCATTAATCACATTTTATATCCCAAATTACATCAAATTATTAAATTTTGGGTTTTCCACCAAGAACAAGCACTAATCCAAAATTTCCAATTTTAACCTCTAAAACCTATCATGTGGCACAAAAATAACTTAGAAAAGCTATAAACATCGTTCATAACAAGAATTTAACCAATTTATCATTAATTCCAGATTTCTAAGGTTCATGTCAATTTTCCATTACAATTTAGGTATAATTGAATCCTTAAAATGATATATAGGGATAGAATCACCTACATGTAAACTCTTTCATGGGTTGGATGATTAAAAATCCAAGAATTCTAACTCTTACTTTTTTATCTTGCTTTCACCTCACGTACGTTGCGATTAAAGATGACAATTCCTTGTCTTGTTCGGGCTGCTTTTTATTCAATCTGCCTCCACTCGGCCTTTTTCAATATTTAAAGTAGTTTTAGATTAAAATATACGCTCCGCCCCGGCCTGATCCCACCCCGACCTAAACTCCCTTGGGACAAGTTTGGGTTACAATCCCTAGTTGCGATACAAATGAATCCCCCCTCCCCTCCCATCTTTACACACATATATAACATTTTATTATTGTTTTAAATTATTTAAATGAAAATAATCTACTAAAATTCATACAATAGTTTTTTAGGGCCTCGAACTTCAAATTAGTCTCAATTATAATAAAAATGCTCATATCAATATGGTTATATTACCATTCAAATATTTCTATCATCAAATGAAGGGAATCTCAAAATCTTATCCTAAAACTATGAATCTTTACAAGCCCTAACCCTCATGACCTTAATCACCTAAAGTTTTATATGTAATTTATAAGCATATATTATGCTAATTATGTTTGACATTAAAACACATCACTCAAGAAAATATTATTGTTCATCATTTTCATGCATGTTTTATGGCCATTATACCAAGAGTTCTAGCTGTACAAGGCATCATCAACATCATAGGGTGTTTATAAGTAAAGGCTAAAAGACGACAACATTGAGTGTTTGTAAATTGAGGATAAACAACAATGAAGGATGTATATCAATTCAAGAAAGTTTTCTCATTTCATCAATTTTTCAAGTGAGCATGCTCATAGTTTGATCCATAGCTTTTAGCCTCCTTATGCAACTATCAAGTTTAAGAATAAATTACAAACAAACAAAAAATCATTAGTTATATCTACCTGGTCTAGCCCTCTTAAACACAGATGGTTTAACATATAAAAAAAACTAAGGTAAAAGTCCTTTTACCTCAAGAATTAAATTTATCCATTAGGGTACGTTTGGTATGTGAGAATAAATTTGAAAGGAATGAAATAAATAAGGGAATGAGATTGACATAAAAAATAAAATGAATTTTTCACTACCTTTAATGTGTTTGGTATATAAGATAACGAAGGTAATGATTTATTATAACTACAAAAATATCTTACATTAATAATATTTTATTATTACAAAAATAACAAAACGATAACTCGCTTGACTCAAGGATAACGTTAAATCTAGACAAGCCTATGTTGGCACCGCCGATGCCATAAACCTGGCCTCCAATCTTCACATATACCTCAAATCCTCCTGTTTCGGTTTAATTTCACCAAAACAAACAAATTAACGACACATGTATTCATTCAATTACTTATAGTGTGTTTAGTGCGCATTGTTTTTGGCTGTTTTTCGTATTTAAATACGAAAACGGCTAAAGCAATTTGTTTAGCGATGATATTCTTTTTTAAAATTTGAGTACAACTCTGTTTTTAATTTCCCTAAAATGAAAATACGTAAACGCTGTTTTCATTCGTTGTTTTCTATTCATTTTTCTCTCTCCTCCTTTTTTCCCATCTCGCCGCAACGGCCGACAACACCCTCTTCCCGCTGCAACAATCGGCAACTCCCCCCTCCCCCATTGCCACCTCCCGCTCGTGAGATACGACAACTCCCTCCTCCCCGTTGTCACCCTCTCACTGCGACGGCCCAATAACTCCCCCTCCCCACTAGCAACTGCTACCTCCCACTCGCCCGAGCTCCCCCTCACCCCCCTCCCCTAGCACGACGGCTCCCCCCTACACGATGGATCTCTCCCCGTGCGAGCTCCCCCTTTGCCCCGGGCAAGCTCCCCCTACGCGACCTCCCCCACCCGAAACGGTACATGCCGTCGCCAACCGCCGAAAATACACTTTTAAAAAAAATAGAAAACATTTTGATAGAAAACAATTTCCAAACAAAAAAAAGTGCATTCAATTTACTAAAAAACAATTTTCAAATACGGCTTTCAAAAAACAATTTTTAAAAACAAGAAAACCAAAAAATACCACCAAACATAGTTTTTATTTTTTAAACATGGTTTGGAGAAGGGTTGCGATTACGACCATGGGAAACAGGAAGGTGGTGGGATTCATGCAGAGGTGAGGGGTGGCAAGGAGTTGTGCAACGGGGTGGGGGTGGGGGTGGGCACGCGGCAAGAAGCTATGCGGTTGAAGGGGGTGGGGAGTCGTACAAAGGGGAGGGTGGCGTGGGGGGCTAATGGGGTGTGCAACTAGATGAACCATGATTAAAATAGGGGTAAAAGAAAAAAATAAAAAAGGTTCCTAGGAAACCTTTGTAAACCTGGTTAGTGAGGGGAATGGATTTATCCCTATTTAGGGGTATAAAATTTCTATATGAATGTTTGTTTCCTTTCCCCCTCACGTAGCAAACGTAGGAAAGGAATCAAATTTGATGCATTTTCTTTCCTTTCCAGCCTACCAAACATGTCATTAGTGTCAACTTTAAATACTTATATCACTTTGTCACTTGCCCATAATTTCCACTCTAGACATCAAGTTCATTTTAAAAAAAAAAAAAACAAGGGGTTCCTATGATATGTAGTTATATGGCAAGCCAAATGATATGTAATCACCATTTTAAAAGTTAACAATGGAAACCCAATTTGTACAATCACCATATATGGCCATCTTGCACTATTAAAAAAATTCATCAATAATATATTTTCATTACAAAAATAGTTATAATTTTTAATTTTAAACAACCATCAATATGTTTATTTCCAAAAAATTAATATGAATTATTATGTTAAATATTAAAATTTAATAAATACACATTTTAAAAAATTGTTAATTGAAATAAAGATTCATATTATTAACTTTATAATTTAGGAAAAAAAACAAAAAACTATTTTATGTTTAAGCTTTTTAATGTATTAATCAATAGCTAATTATTATTGTAAACCCCTCAAATTTGGGACTTCTAGATTGAGTGTGTTAGTGAATAAATACACAATTTGACATAAATTCAATTATATATTATTTCACAAAGTCCAAAATATAAAATTTTACATAAAAGTCCAAACCAATATCTTAAAGTTTATGAATTTAAAGACTAAATATTCATAACTCATTATTACATATTACTACATATAAACTACATGATTTCTAAAGTCCATGCATATTTATTTCCAAGCTTTTCTTGAATTTCTTATCGTAGTATCTTCAATCCTTTAATTTTCTAGGGTTAAAAAAGAAAACATGAAAAGATAAACTCAAATAGTTCAATAAGGGTAAACATAAAGATGTCAAGTAATTATAAAAAAATCATAAAGATAACATGATATAGGAATAACATAACATAAGAGGTTTCATGAAGATTTCACATCATTCGTAAATATCATAGTATAAGGAAAATTAAGCTTAGACATCGTAACATAACATATAATCCATGTTTACTTTTTAGATACCATAACATAACATATTGTCATTTGAATTGACATTCTATAATAATTTTTTTACCCAATGTATTAGGGCCTTTTTGGAACTGGTGGCCCCTGGGAGTTTAGAGGGGGGTGAATAGGCTCTAATCGAAAACTCTTTTTCGTCTCTAGCATAATACTTGTCTGGTTAAAAAATATAATCAGTGTAGAAGATAACCAGATAGTGGAGTATTTTATTTTATTATCAAAATATAATTACAACAAAATATAGCAGATTAAAGCTGGTGAAGCTTTTCAATCTACTAAAAACTTTCTTACACTCGTTTACAATTACTGATACACTAGCCAATTTAATCTTTAAGAGCTCTTGTACATGTACGCTTAATATATATAGCCATCCGTTGGAAAACATTCTTGGAACATGATCTTCCGAGCACCGTGTAACATTGAATTCTTCTCGGAAATGTTTCTGCTTTAATTGTTGCAGATGTGGAGCTCAAGATATTGATTCTTTAAATATTGAATTACTTCACATGATCCCAAGTGCAACTAAAACTCTGTCCATATCTCCGTGTGTTCCACGTGTAAGATAATTTAAATCTTCAACAAGTCTGCCTTATATTGGGACACAACGAGCCGATGACTTTAAATGTAAATCCAATAAAGTGAAGCAGCGTCTTCTTAGTCCGTCGTAAAGTTACTTACTCCGTGTTAGTGGATACTTACTCGTATCGGTTTGATACTAAAATCCTTATTCCATGTCGACTTTCTTATTTCGTATGAACGAAAGGTTCGGAAAGCTTACTCCGTATCAACGCTACCTTATTCAGCTGAGTTCCTTACTTCGCATGAGTTCCTTACTCCACATGAGTAAAAGGTCGAATGGCTTACTCTGATCCGTGCATCCTTACTCCGCTCGAATAAAAGGTTCGGATTCCTTACTCCGCATATCTTTTCCTTACTCCATGCGAACAAAGGACTTAGGCCCTTATTCCGCACAAGTTGTTCCTTACTCTGCATGAATGAGAGATTAGGATTTCTTACTCCGTGTCTTCATGTCCTTAGTCCACTTGAGTAGAAGACTTATATTTTTTTTTAACTCCGTGAGAGATGTAGACTAGGATTCTTATTCCGCATCTATTTAACTTAGTCTATCTAAGTGTAAGACGTGGTTTCCTTAGTCCGTAACTTTAAGCATTTGGTTCGCACGAGTGATCCTTATTCCGTATGAAGACTTGGTTATTTACCAAGTGTTTGACAACACTCACGTTGGTCCAGGATCAGGATTATGTATCCCCTCCTTAGCTTTGCTCCAACGAGTGAAAGTCCAGGATTAAGGTTATATCTTCCGAAATAACTAAGAATAAACATACAAGATCTCAAATCAAATTACATAGGGTTTTATCCGCATCATCCAAATTCTGGGTTTAATCCAACAGAAACCATTCATCAACATACTTTATCCAAACATAAAATATAGAACAGTAAATAACACACAATAATAAAGTGTGACTAATAATAGGATATTTGACAATATAAGAAATAAATTTTGTAATGATAACTTTGATTATCTATCTCAATCAATAAAATGAATTGTTAAGAGAAGGAAAAAAGAGAGAGTAATAACTCATTATGAATAAATTAAAAGAAATAAAAAAAGAAAAAGTGAGAATTAACAAATAGGGAAACAAACTTTTACAATCCTCTTTGTTGTTCCCCATGCTTTAAAAATTGAAAAATCAAATATTTGACTAATATTATCATCTTTTATTTTAATATCATAATTAAAAATAATTATATAAATATATTTTAGGTGACGAAGCCGAACCATTTAGTAATATATATATATAAGATGGAAAAATCAATCATAAAAATTATGAAGTAAATTATTTCTTTTTGCCTTCACCGAGTTAAGCTCATGAAGTACAGATTTTGGGTGAGAAATAACTTAAAAATGAATTTAAAAATAACTTAATATTGACTCACCTTTCTCGGAACTATGACATTTAATGAATTTTTCGAACTCACAAACTCACAATACTAGTAAAGAAAGAGAGGAAAAGAGAGCTTCTCTACAAATATGAGATGAAATGACTTAAGACTTTAGTGTCTATTTATAGTGTAAATTCAATGACAAATTCATAAATAAATAATGACATTTTCATAAATTATAAATCTTAAATAATTTAATATCTCACTTACCTCTTACCCACCTACCTATAATCAAATTATCATCGACCTATCTCTACCTTATCATCATTCTGTCATTACCTTGTTATCAACTAATTAACGGCTTATATTTACCTATCAAATGCTACGTATTTAAATATTATTTTTTTATCCTTGTTACCATTTTGTACTATTCATCAAATTTTTACCATTTATACATCTTTGATACTTTAACGTGTAGAACTTAAATATATCATCTACTTTATCTCAATCCACCGCTGTACGCAAAGATTACTTATTTAACATAATTAATTCAAAATAATATATATAATTTGATTAATATAATTAATTACAATAAATATCATAACATAACATAATGTTATAAAATGTAATAAAATAATACTTTTTACACTCTTAAATTAAATATATCTAAAAAATAATTTATTTTAGAAATACAGGATTTAATTGAAATAATGAATATAAATAATTTAAAATAAATATTATGACATAACGTTATAGCTTTTAAAACGAATATAGCTCCGAAATAATTGATTATGAAAAATAAATATTATTTTATTTTAAACGGATTTTACAATTATAGTTTATAATAATATAAATGATATATTTAAACATTAATAAATAATATATATTCAAATAATAATCACCAACAAAAACAAGTCAAATATGCAAATATTTATAAAGGTAACACAGTGTTTTTCAAATAATTAATTTACCTGATATATAAACATTTAACAAGTCAATTTCAAGTATTTTTTATAAACCTTTACTATTTGTTTGATAACGATAGAAAAGCCATGGGAAATGGGGAATGGGTGAAATAGGCATGAAAAAAATCATTTTCTCGTATTTGTCGATGAATGAAAAATGGAATGGAAAGAAAAAACATAAAAGATATATGAAAAAAATTGATTTGTTTTTATGACAGCTAAAATGGTAAGATCTGTTATGAAAATTTATTAAAATTATAAAAAAAACTCCTTTGGCATATTATACAAATTTATACAATGATATTTTAAACTAAAAATAATAATTTTTCCATCCAAACCTAATAACTTTTTTTTCATATTTTTTTTTATACTTTTTTCTATAGTTATCGGAACCGGACCGACCGATTGGACCGGTGAACCGGTGACCCAAGCACTTAACCTGGTCCGATTTTATAATTGAACTCGGTTACAAAAAATGGAGAAACCCGGTGATCCGGCCGATTTTTTATGAACCAAAATTGACTCAAATTTGGGTTTTTAAAAATTATAAAATATTATTTAATTTATTTTATAATACAATTTTAATTTAAAATTAATAATTAATATTGACATTTTATTTTAATATGCTTTCAAATTTCATTCAATTATTATTTTATCATGAATTTATGTCACTAAAATTTTAAATTTATTAAAAGTTAATATTAAAAATAAATAATATTATATTAAAAACATAATTTTAATGTATTAATTTAAAATATTTATTTTTTATTAATATATATTTATATATAATTATTAATTATATAACCTGGGTTGAATCAGTGATGCCTATTTCTGGTAACTATGCTTTTTTCCCATCATTTTTCTAACTAAAACTTTCCCTTTATTTTTCTCTGGCACTGTCAAGCCTGATTTTATTTTATTTTCCTTGTGTTTTTTATACCATTTCAATTTGAAAACATAGATCAGCTGGTTTTCTGAGGCATAGTTTTACAATTTTTTGTGGGTGTTCTTTCAACTTTGACATTGCAAATTAAAACCATCACAACTTCGAGTTGTCGGTGCACTAAAATTACTCTTCCCAAAATAAAAAAAGAAATAATAAATTATCAAAAAGTCAAATTGTGTCTTTAAAAAGAAGATGAAGAAGAAAAGATTTTCTCAATAGCATCCGAGGCGAGGCCAGGAGAGGAAGACAAACCCGGCTGGTAGTTCAAGATTGATGACTAGGATTGGTCGCCAGAGAACGCGGGCCTACATTTCTGTGGTGTCCGTGCTCGCACCGGATCTCTGTCGTGCTCCGTCCTGTCCGGCCCCTCCGACACAGTTTCAGAAACGTGTCGTGCCTTTACGTGAATTCGATGGCAGTGTCGTGTTACGCGACAAAAACACACGCACGTCGAAAGGTTTGAGCGCGCAATGGTCCACTTGCCCATTACATTTTGAAATTCAAAATATTTTACCGTTATCGGGCAAAGCACAGCACTACCAGTGGTACACACTTGCCTCCCGCTAATAATATCTAAAATCGACCTTCTCATCAGAGTTCAAACACCACCCCCCCCCCCCCCCCTCTCTTTGTGTGTGTGTGTGTGTGGTTTCGACCTATTTGTGAAGCACCCTTTTTTTTTTGAAAAATTGTGGATTTATTGTCATTGCTTGTACTTGAGAACCACACGACTTTTTTTTTTTTAGTTGAGGAGTTTTGCTTGAATCATAATCGCACAGTTTCTAAAATGGGCGGTTCAGGAAAGTGGTTGAAAACCTTGATGGGTCAGAAAAAGCTTGATAAGGATGATCTGGTAACCTTCTACCACAACATTAGAAGATGGATGCTCTTCTTTCTTGTTCTTAGTTCATTGTATTTTTGGTTTTTGTGGTGTCTGAGCAGGAAAGAGCTGGTGGGCATAAGGGAAACAAGAAATGGAAGCTATTTAGGAGTTCATCCGGAGAGATGGGTGCGTCGTGGAAGGGATTCAGGAGGAGCCGGAGAGCTGCGTCGGAGGGATCTGGTTCTTCTTCGCCAATCTCCTTTTCTTACTCTGCCGCGGTTAGAGTTCCCCCCAAAAGTTTCCGGGCGGTGAGGCAGGAATGGGCTGCTATTAGGGTCCAAACTGCTTTTCGTGGCTTCCTGGTAAGTGGGTTTCTTCCATTTTCTGTCATGAATTTCTTTTGTCCAAGTAAAATCTTTCATTTTCTTGCTTCCCCTCATTCACCTCGTGCTGACATTTATTCTGTTTGGTGACTCTTCTGCGATCAATATATATATATATATATATATATATATATATATATATATATATATATATATACAGGCAAAGAGAGCTTTGAAGGCCTTGAAAGGAGTGGTAAGGCTTCAAGCCCTGGTTCGTGGCCGTCAGGTTAGGAAGCAGGCTGCCGTGACACTGAGGTGCATGCAAGCCCTGGTTCGAGTTCAAGCCCGGGTTCGCGCCCGCCGCGTGCGAATGTCCCTTGAAGGGCAGGCTGTACAGAAGCTGCTCACGGAACATCGTAGCAAGGCCGATAATTTGAAACAAGCAGAGGTAACTACACCAGATTAGTTGACCTTATGAAATATGGAATCGCGACATTTCAATTCTGACGACTTGGTTGTATTTTTGTACTTTTCAGGAAGGGTGGTGTGGTAGTAGGGGAACATTGGAACAAGTTACCGCAAAACTTCAAATGAGGCAAGAAGGAGCCTTCAAGCGAGAACGAGCCATTGCATACTCTATTGCTCAAAAGGTAAGACTTGACAGGACCCAAACCACAGTTTTTTCAATTGTTCAATATATTATATGAACTTTTTTGATGATCTTGTCTCCTTGCTTACCTTTTCAGAAATGGAGATCAAACCCGAATGCCAACTCCCGAGTCAATGACCATGGGCTTGACAAAAATGGGTGGGGATGGAGCTGGTTGGAGCGCTGGATGGCAGCCAAACCCTGGGAGAGTAGACTTATGGAGCAGGTTCAAGTTGAATCACTAGAGACAAATCCAAGTTCAAAAAATGGTGCAGCAGCTGATTATTCTTTCCCAGCCACCCGATGTAAATCAAAAGCATCCAAATCATTGGAGACAGGCAGGGTGAAAATTCGAAAAAATAATGTCACTACCAGAGTTTGTGCAAGACCACCTCCTACCAGGCACGGCCAATTTACTCAATCCTCAAGCTTCAGTTCCGAATGCCAGTATGATGAGAGCTCACCATCGCCCTCTGTCTGCACATCTACTACTCCAGTTTCTGCAATCACCGGTTTGGCATCAGATAAGACAGAGGTCAGCAGTAGCAACAGCAGGCCAAGCTATATGAACCTGACACAGTCTACAAAGTTAAAGCAGAGAGGCAGCGGCCCTGCTTCTCAGAGGCTTCAAAGGCAATCCATGGATGATTTTAAGTTCCTCAAAAAGTCTGCAACATTCTCTAATGCCGATTCAAAGAGCTCCACTGGATCAGACCCTATGTTTAACTTCTCCAAGCCTTTCCATGCTTCGGCCCAATTAGAGAAGACATCAATGAGGAAGGAAAGGGGCAACTTCTACCACAAATGAGTTCAAAATGGTTTCCTGTTGTTGCAATTTGCAAAGTTCACAACAGCTTGTTGTTTTTGATTATCCATGAACTGGTTGTAAATCTGTCTTGATTGTTGCAAACGTAGACATGCACCGTAAATTTTTGAAAGGCCTGGCGTTTTTCAGTCTGTAAAAATAGTTTAAATTTCTAACCTTGAACATTGCTTTTAAGGGATATATGATTAGTCTAACATGGCGAAATGCATTATATTTGAGAAAAAAAAGGCATAAATGAAACGGATTTGGACAGCGGCTATATTTACAAGCATTTCTAATATTCCTAGTATTTGAAAACATTACATTGATAAGCTAACATTTATCAATGAGGAAGGAGAGGGGTAATTTCCACCACAAATGAGTACGCACTGCTTTCTGTTTTAAAGTTCACAATAGCTTGTTCTTTATTATCTATGAACTAGTTATACATCTGAGGATTGTTTTTTAGGAGATATTTGAGAAGTTCTAACATAGCAAAAAGGCATAAATGAAATAGTTTTGGATTCGGCTATTTACAAGCATTTGTAATATTTCAAATATTTGAAAATATTACATTACTACGCTAAATTTACATACAAAATAATAAAACCGATGATGAGGCAGCCCGAGGATTAATTTTTGCCGGAGGTCACCTACTTCAGATCTATCAAGCATTTCCTTGAGAGATTTACTACTGAATTTGCAATAACCCTGGCACTAGATTTCATATATCCACCTGTAACACCCGAGAGAGAAGATTATATACAAAAAGCACAACAAAGCATGCATGACGATAAAGGCCACCCACAATGTGTCTTATTAAATGTAAGATACATGTTTCAACCAGCATTTAGTTTTTTTTCAATTAAAACAAAACAGAGTATTACAGATAATTTAGGGGAACCATAAAAAATGGAGTAAAGCCTTTCAAATTGAAACTCCAATGACCCAGGCTGGAAAAGAAAACCATGAAATGTAGATATGTACTTTGTTATTAAAAAAATCACCCTACTTCTACGAAACAAAAACATATGATTCCAACTCTGTAGTAATGTTACAACACAGAAAAGTAGTAGGAGATCATACATGGGGATGTAAAACGAACCGGTTCGGTCCGGTCCATCACGGGATGGGACTAAAAATGAGCTGGTCCGGTCCGGTCTAGATCGGTTTGTATACGGACCGGACCAGTCCACGGACCAGCAAAGCAAATATATTACAATATTAGGGTTCTCAATTTTTGAAGGGACACGACAGCTTCGTATCGGAGAGGACGCTAGGAGGGGAGAAGGTGAGGAGATCTGCAAATGCCAAAGAGCAATGGGCCAGCGCTAGGCTAAAGTGCAGATCCACAGATGGCCTGATGGGTACCGGATGGATGGAAAACGGACAGGAGAAGAGAAGGAGAGAATATCGAGAGTCGATGCTGATGCTGGGCAGATCCATAGTCACGTCAGCCCTGTCACGTCGAAATGATGGATCAGAGAGAGGAGAGGAACCGAATCACCGGATCGCCGAGGAAGGACAATTCCCGTCGCGATTCAGAAGCCCGTTGTTGTCGTAAAAGCCCGTTGCCTTCGCCGTCGCGAAGCCCATTGCCATCCCCATTGCCATCACCCAGTGGACGCTGTCTCTCCTCGTTGCCCAGGTCGCAAAGCAATTGTCATCACAAAAGTTAGTCTCCCTTACAAAATAATTTTATTTCTTCAAAATAAATAAAACTAGGGTTTTGTGTGTAAGTGAATGGGTCTGTATCCGCACGGCTTGATCAGCGTGAGTTTTGATCCATGCGGACCAGTCCATATAAGCCCGTATTTTATATGGATTGAAATTATAATAATCTGGTTTGCTCTAGTCCGCATAGTCCATTTTACACTCCTAATCATACAACACTGATTTAGGCAGTGCATGTTATCATCCTACCAACTGTTTACTTTTCTTGCTGGCTATTACAAGCTCTCTCGGATATGAGTAACCAAGTGGATAAAAAATCAACTTTGCACCTAAATGCAGCCACGGACGCGAAGCTGTTAGCCCAAGAAGAAAGATTCAGGTACTACACATAATAAAGTGTCATCTGTAATTTTGTAGGTGAGCATCCTTGAGATCTGAGGTTCCGACTTGGCTCAACTTAAGTACATAAGCCATAGTTATCATTTATCAGGACATTTGAACTTTCAAAAATGATATAAAAAAGGGACTTCCTAGCCTAATTCCCTCCTTAGCAATCATATGGGGAAGGTAGAGCATTTTCGGACAAAGATAAGCAGTTTACTATCCACCTATGTTAAATACCATTTTATTCGGGGTGAACATTATTGTACTGCTATTATTTTGCTGCTCTAAGATTTTGTTTTTGTTGTTCCTATCTTGTTCTTAATCGTTATTTTTCTTATTATTAATTATAGTTTACCAAAAAAAAAAACATAATACAATTTTTTTAATTGTATACCATTATTGTGATTTTTCTTATATTTTGTTAAATGTTATGTAAAAACCCAAAAAAAAAAAAAGAAAAAACCTGAAATTCCAAAAAAAAAAAAAAAGAACCACTCATATGATTGATGCCAGCTTCAAGTCAACACCTGTTACGCAATGCTAAAGGGCTTCCCAGCCTGGATGAAAATGAGTAGTAATAACCTTTTCCATAAAAGAGGAAAACCCAATCTCTCCGCAATCACATATATGTATTTCAAATAAGCACTCAAAGGGAAATTGTTTATGCTTGAAGGCAATTCATCCTAAGGTGCAATATAAAGGATTTAACAAAATCCCGGTATATGATCCTTTAATTCAATAACTCGCCCAACAAACAAGGAAATCTGCATCTAACATCTAGATGAGGCTCCCAAATTTTTTTTGAAACATTGCCCTTATAATTCTTTTACTATATTTAGCTGAAAGTTCATTGCATGATGTCTTCATCATCAATGGTGAATAAAGCTAAATGAGTTCCCATTCTTATCAAAACAAAAAAAAAAAAAAAAAAGGTAGATGAGCTCCCATGGGTCAAGTCTTAAAGTTCTAAATTTCTAGCAATCACATGTCAAAGATTCTCAATCTTCTTAACCATTCCTACTTGTAAGTGCTTTTTTACATGAAATGGAATTAGTAATGAGTTCACCCTTCATCTAACCTGATGTAAGCATGACAATAGGACTATTCTTTGCTCTCGCAAACCTGAAAACTTTCTCATCTCGACTAGCTACCCCATCAGGACTGATCTGCAAGATGATGCAACAACAGAAACATTCACTTAATTGCAGCAGATTTTTTAACCGGATCTAAGAAATACAGCATCTTATCATACTAGCAATCGTTGACTTTTAACAGTTGTTAATTTTATTGTCTTTATTCAATTAGCACTTCCAAAATTCAAAGCAAACAGTTTTTGGTTCATCAATCATCCCTTCAACTAAAAAATCTGTTTCTCGATACTCAAGCATAGGTGTACTTCAACACAACCATCTAACTTCTAGGAAAATGAACTTAAGTCAAATCCAGATCTGAGTATAAATGTCAGAAAAGGACTCTGTGTGTGTGAGAGAGAGAGAGAGAGAGACAGAGAGAAGCCAACAGCCGCAAAACGGTGATTCAGAAATGTAAAAATGGGTATTCTCAATATCGAACACTATAGTTACAATTGTAATGTGTATAGGTACAATAAAAATCTTATTAACTTAAATTCAAACTAATTGCTTACCATAGAATAACATTACAATATAAATTCAATGCAAAGAAATGAACTCAATGTAGTACAATTATAAATTGATAATATGAATAGAGTTCAAACATGAAAATAAGCAAACTAAACAAATATACATAAAAACAAAATTACCTTCAACCTTCCCAATGGATCCCCATCTAAAATATCTGTCCCCGCATTATAAATCACAAACTCAGGATCAAACATGCACGCAGCATCCTAACAGTCAAATTGAACAGTTATGAGAGAACATGTCCATGCTTTTGATGGAATGATAAAGCATAAAGTCAATGCTTGAAGTCTCCAGTCCTAAGAAGGGGAAATTTGTAACACCTGAACAAATGGAATATGAAGCACTTTCTTTTCAAGTTTCCCCTCTCCAATTATAAATTACTATTAACAATATTAAATCACATTTACATAATTAATTTTCAAAATGTCATTGATATTACTATTAGTCTCTAATTAGATTTATATTAAAAATTTTTATCAAAATTATGTTTTAGAATATCAATACAAAACACACCGAGCCTAGCTTCAAGAGAAACTATTTTACTCTAGATGCCAAACACATTCTAAAAAATAGAACTTATGTTTTTGAAAATTATATTGGAGGTTAAACCTAGGATTTTACAAAACTAACTTTAAATTCAACTTACACCCAGAGTCAAACAAACCAACATTAAATAAAAAGTAAAAATATTAACATGTTTCAGCTATAAAGGTAGGTAGCTACCTCAAGTGCCTTATCTAATTTCTGCAAGTAATCATTTGTTGTGGTCCCACTCTGTTAAAAACCAGAAAATGGAAATTTTGTAAGCAAATGAAAGAACAGATTATGTCACAGACTTACAGTTTACAAAAATACCAGGGGTTTACCACAACTTCAACTTTCTGATTGATGCATCTTTGTGCCTCCAAATCCTATACAATAAAAACACACATTAAATTTTAAAAATAAAAAAAATCAAGTAATCTCAAGTAAGTGTCCATGCCTGTGCATACACAACAATACTAACATGGGCGAATCTAACACGTGGCCAGGTGGGCTCAACTTATTAGTATAATAATGTTAATAATTAATGTATAATTAAAAAGTACACAAAAGTCTAGTCTAAATAAACTTATTCGCCTTGCTCAAAGGATTGAGTTTTCACGACTTTGAAAGGATTTGTGATCTTGTTAAAAAAATATTTGAGACTAACAAAAAACGCGATTTATCCATTAGTTTATTGGTGATTTTAACATTAACTTTATCAATTACAACTGTTACTATAAAAAAATTTCTGCTATGAAATTTATGAAAAATCGGTTGCGTAGTCAAATGAGCAAATGATAATTTGATTGTCTATATAAAAAAAATTCATAGCATTGATAATAACGTTATTATGCAATAATTTCAAAATAAGAAAACACGTAAAGAAACAATTGTAAAATATTATGAAAAACCTTTAGTTTATATAGATAATAAATTTTGGTTTTAACTTTTTGTGTTATATATATATATATATATTAAATTTTGAAATTCAAATACAAGAATCGCCTAATGTAATTTTTGGATCCGCCCTTGAATACTAATCTTAATCCTATGATAACATTTATTTTGTGTTTGCTAGTTTGGTATGTTAGATAAATGGGAGGAAAATAAATGTTATCTTTATGTTCAGGTCATCAAGGTTATTTGACAGTACAAAGGATAGGAAATAAAATTATATAGAGGGTATAAAAAGAAATGCTAAACTATAAAAGTGTATTACTTAATACTTCATTTACCAAACAATAACATAGTATTAATTAATTATTATCAAATTTCATCATTTTTCATACCATTATAGATATTTTACTATCTTTTCCTATACCCTAACAAACACAGCAATTGATAGTCACAACTCAAACGTACAAAATGCATGATGACGACAACAAAGCCAAAATTTAGGAGTCACAACTGCAGGCCATAATTCTCAGGTGAATAGATCAGAAAATAAACAAAAGGGAAAGAAAGAATATGGAAAAACGGTAAACAAACATAACAGTTATAGTAATCATACCATTTTTTTTCAAGAACATATAACTTACAAATGGATATATGTCGGGGTTGTACATATCCAGAATATAAACTCGTCCTGGCAGTTCAAGCAGCAGAAAACTTTAAGAAACATTGAAACAGTGGCAGAACACAAACAATTAGGAAAAAATATTAATAAAAATATTTTAAATTAAAATAAAAAGAAAAGGAAAAAGAATAAAATAACATACTATCATCAGAAAAATCCATTTCGTGACCATTTCCTTGATGTGCATCCAGATCAATTATCATCACCCTGCACAATACTGCATAAATGAGTTATGAGGCCATGAAAATGACAGTTCGAGTTAGATTTCAATGATCCTATTCATGGCCGCACATGAATATTTATTTCCTCTAATTATTAAACAAAACCTAACCTTACCTTGTAACATTAAGCCTGACAAAGGCAAAGCATATACAGAGAGAAATGTCAGCATAAACACAGAATCCACCTCCTTTTTCTCTTGAACAGTGATGGAAACCTCCACCATCATTAATAGCCCATCCTCGTTCTTTTGCAAGTTTTCCTGCCAAAACAGTTCCACCCACCTGTAGCTAGACATGGTCAGCACATAATAAATTTTCTGAGTAATGCTACTCAACACAATTCTGTGGAATCTCAAGGCTTGATTGATATAGCAAGGCCTGGGCCCTTTGCAAGGCATAATAATTTAATCATAATTGTCAATTTCAGTAAGAACTGAAATTGACCAAAAACTGTGTGGAAAAAGAGGTTTATTGTGATTTTTATACACATGCAATAAGATGTAAAGTAAATGATCTCACCTGCTTCCGGAACGGCTGTAGAAGTTTCATATTTACAATAAAATTAGGCAGTAGTGCAACAGGGGGAACCTATACATACCATAACAGCTTAATTCATTATGAGTTGCCTTCAACAAGCATTTTAAGCATATTACAAACATGAGATGAGTTGATGGATCCAAATTCATTCAAAACACATTTGGGATAGGTCAACTAAATGAATGAGATCTTAATAAGGCTCGACTAGATTTTCCAGCAAAAATTGACAATGCAAAAATCATAACAAAACAATAAAAATAATAACAGCACATTTTTCTGCATTACCTTAGGTCCTTAATTTTCAAGGAACAACTTTAAGAAAAACAACGAATTACAAAGTAAATTCTCTGATATTACCTCAACTATCATGGAAACATTTAAACTGCTTTTGAGACTGCTCAAGTATGCTTCTGAATGTACCTATATTGCCAGAAAAGCCAAGCAAGATTGTTGGTACAGATACTCATAAAGCTCGGATTACTTGAATACTTGTCATTGTATACACATCAATTTCTGTCAGAGTATGTGTTTAAAATATTAGAACAAGAACAGATAAAATGGCAAGAAAAATGCAACGACAATGCATGAAGCATAAGGAATGAAAAGCAGTGATTGCTGTCTAAATATGTGACAGCCCGTTGCAAATTCCAACAAAAACTGACTTTGTGTGTTCGTGAATTGCAATAGAAATGTGAATGCAAATTATAAGAAAATAAAATTTGAAAACAATGTTTGAATCCATGCTAAATTTGAATAATCAAATTTATAACCCTCCAATAATTAAAAGATAAGAACAAACAGTGAGTACCACTAAAAGATCATCCTTTGATGCTTCCATGGGCTCAACGATACGTTTTTTGTCGAGAATGCCATCTGAGATGAGGAACTGACATACTCGACCCCATTTTGACGAATCAAAGGGGTGTCTACAGCAAGGAGTACACAAATGAATCGCCAAACAAAGCAAAGCTAAGAAACTAGGTTTATGGTGTCAATGAATTAATATGATCCTGTGCCTATAATCCCTAATCCAACTCAAGAAGAGAATTGGATCCACTTTTTGTTATCTTTTTATTTTTTAAAGTAAAATCCACAACCCCATTTGTGACTGGATTGATTGAATGAATTTCATTCACCGCAATTGAAGTAGCACGAAAATTCTAAATACCAAAAGTTACCTGTCTTGGGATCCGGAAATTAACCCAATTTTAATACTTCTAAATACATTAATTGAAATAGCATGAAAAATTATAAATCTCCGGCACAGTCCATGAAATTTTAAAATGAAAATGGTCTTCAATTTAGATGGTAAAAAAAGAGTGTAAATTGAAGTCTCTACCAATCTTCAAACATGATGAAATTTTATATGCACATTCATCATGTTTGAATCCATGTACATGGAATTGTTAAATTTGGAGCAGATAAGAGGGTTCTAAGATTAAGGGCGACTTCTTAAGTTCGTATTGTATCCAAACTGTGTATGTGTGTGTGTATCCCAGGCAGATTTGTGCTTTGGTGATGTGTTATGCTGTCACTAGCCAAAACGCCATTACTTGCTTGGCGGTATGCTGCATATTCAAAGGCCATATATAAGCGCACAAAAGTAGGTTGTTGTTAAGATTGCTTACAGTTTTTCGATGCCAAAAAAACGCAATATTATAGGAAGAGGAGTATGTAAAAGGAACCTGGTACAGAACGAATACAGATATTACTATGAAAAGCATCGAAATGGAAAGACAAATATGTCTGGTTAGAGAACGAACAAACGTACCTTAGTGTGAGGGACATCGAAGTAGAGCTTGCTGGAGACGATGCGAGCCACCCGAACGGACTCTGCATCCATTTCTGAGAGAGAGAGGTGGGGGGGGGGGGGGGGGGGGGGGGGGGGGGTGTCTCGGGTAGGTACTGTATTTTAAATTACGCGTAACCAATTTATAATACAATTGTTAATTACGGTAAATAAACCAACTGTAATTGTGTAATTGTTAATAGTCATAGGAGTAATGTAGTCGTGGGTGGGTGATTATAAAACTAATTTGCTAGCGCATCGAATTTTTAGACTAATTATAACAACAGGTTATTTTGTAACTAGTAATTCATTTTTAAATTTTTTTACCTTCAATTAAATTAAATTAACGTGTCAATGTCAACTTTGGGGGGGTCTTCGTTTGAATTTTCTTTTATATAAGTTATGTTTTATGTAAAAAAAAATACGTCTGCGCAAATTCATAATAAATTTGCTATGTTTGTCTATTCATTAATTCATTGACACCATAAATTAATGTGTCATAATAAATTTGTTAATAGCGTGCTGTTGATATAAATAAAAGTTGGGACATGTCTCCTTTGAAAAGATTATTTAAAAAAATTATTAATATTACATTTCACTTTAGTATTTTACTTTCTAAACGTTACAAATTTCATGTCTTGTGTTATCTTTGAATAAATATAAAATAAAGTGTTCTAATTAAAATTTAAAATAAAATTTAGGAGTATAATTGTTAAATAATTAATATTTAGATATCAATATATTTAATTTGATGAGATATTAAATTAAAAATAAAAATGATATAATTATCAGACATACTTGCATGATAAGTTTTTGATTTTAATTATGTGAAATCACCGTAATTTGTCTCTTCTATGATGGTTATGTTCACGCATGTTTTTTGGACGGTTAACAATTATGCGATTTTAAGTATAGCCCACAACCCTCCCTTACTCAATCAGCCTATGAGATGTGTTTGTGTGTTTTAACTTTTGATTTGTGATGTAATTCGTATGTGTTTCAGCACACATTTTGGCTTTTTAATGGATTCAACCTGTAGCTACACATAAAAACAATGTTTCATGTAAATTTTACTCCTATAACATGTGAATATGTGTGCTTCTCTTATTTGGTGCTCTAACGCACGTGAATTCATCAATGACACCGAAAAATACTCATTAGCTTGTAGTGTGAACATTTTCTCCTCAACAACCAAAGAAGGTTTAGTCTCCTATTATGAAGCACTTAACGTAGCCACACAAATAAGCCACCCCCCCCCCATTACAAGATTTTACGTAATTTAAATTCAATAATATAGCATGTAACAAACATTATAATTCATGGGATTTAAAATTGTTTGTCTTAATATTATATTTAATCAAATAAACTATTGATTACATATTAAAAATTATATTTGTGATAATTATTTGATAAATCTCAAATCCAAATATTTCGTGGTAAATCTTTTATGATTGGATTTAGTTGTTCATTGCTCTAAGTGGTTTATCGGAGCACGATTTTATCAAAATGACCTATTATAAGGAATCGTGTTTTTTGATGATAGTCGTCATTTGATAATGAAAATATTTGAATGGTGATATAGTCATTTGATACAAGTGTTTTGATTGTAATTAAACTTTGGAGTTATAAGCTTTGGGAGGCTATTTTATACATTGTATGAATTAGTAGATTTAAAATAAATAATTGAAACAATACTAAAATAAAAATTGGGCCATGAGAGAGAGAGAGAGTGTTCACTTGTTCATATTCGGGAGGAAGAAGGTGACAAGTCGTTTCTTAAAGTTTTTAATCATTCAATCTACGAAATCATGGTAGGTGATTTTAGCGTAATAGAGGTATTGAGGAATGATTTGATATGGCAAAGCTTGATGCTAGAGGATTGAGATGTTTCTATCATGATAAGGCTAAAGACTCTAATACTCAATGATTGAGATGTAGTGGGACACGACTCCCAATATGGTGTGACATGCTAAGGCCTAATGATTTATAATCATGGTTTGATGACTTGTGTAGCTATAATTATGCCATGACATGATAGACTAATGTAAAGACTTATGTTTTTGAATAAGCTTTTGAGATAGTATTAGTTTTGTTTAAGGATGGAAATATTTACACTGTGATATGATTGTTGATACAAGCGTTTTGATTATAATTAAATCTGATTTAGAGTTCAGAGTCCCGGTAAGCTATTTTATATTTTTTTGTTAAAATGAATAAATAAAAAAAAAAAAAAAATTATATGGCATGTGAAGGGAGAGAAAAAGAAGTTTGTTGTTTGTTTGTTCCTTTTGTTCATAGCGTATGCTTGAGGTGAAGGCGGGAGGAAGGAGGAGGCATTGTTCTTAAGGATTTTCAATCATCCCATTCATGAAACCAATTTCAAGTAGGTAGTTTTACTCCTTTATAATATTTTTAAGGTTTTAATCATGCTTAGGTTGTAAAAGAAATTATAATTTTGGAATGAACATTAGAAATTAAGAGTTTACGATTTAAGGTCAAATTATTTAAATTAAGGTTAAGTTTATGTTAGAAATGATAAATATAGATTATCTGTAGTGAGATGGTCAATTTTACGGCAAACAATTGACCTTAGAAAGATTGTAATTTGTAAAATTTGGCATGAGCATGTTCGTGAAGAACTCTAACTTTGGAGGATTTTTGATGTGAATTAGGATAAATAACGTGGTTATTGATGTTTGAGGCTCATTCGATTTAAATGAGGTCATGTAATTGCATAAATTGATGTTTTGGGATTGAAAAACATGTGTGAGATGCAATATAGGGTTTGGGTATGCAAAACGCAAAAGAATGCATAAAGAGACGAGAATATTACACTAGTGCGACCAATGGCCATGACACAAGGTCACAGCGGTGAGGTGGGTTGATTATAAGAAGAGATGCAACAACAATACAAGGTTCTTCTTATCATGGGATCATTGTGAAGGAAAGGTGAGTCGGATGCACTCATGCACTAGATGACGGCCGCAAATCGCATTTAGACCTTATTTTTAGGTTAGTTTTGCATGTTCACGTTGTTTTATCCCCTTTATGGCTTCATGAATTTATATGATATTTTTATTACACTATTTTGATGTTATATAATGATGTTATGAATTAATATAATGTGAATGATGGGTAATTCTTGTATGAAACCTAAGGATGTATTGTGATGATGTATTATGATATTAAAAATGTTGTAATATGACTACATATGATATTAGAGCCATTTTTGGATTGAATTAATGATATTCGCCGTTTGTAATTGTATAAGTGAGGTTGTGGTATGTGTGGTGGATTGGCCTTAGGGATGGCAACAAGATGGCCAGCTTGAGATGATCACTCTAACCCGAACCCGTTTCAAACATGTGACGAGTTAAACAAACCCTCCCTAAATCTAATCATGTCAATTCAAAATCCATCCCAATAGGGTAAGGACAAGTACCCGACATGACCCACAAGATTGTCATTTCCATACACAATGAGATGAGTTTGAGATGAGTCATCCCTAACTCAAACCAGTCCCATCTAAGGAAAACTAATCCCAAACATATAACAAAGTTGTACAAACTCGTTAAAGGGAATATTATAACTTGGATTAGGGAAACTGGATGATGGCATAATATGTTTAGGTTTTTACAAAGTTGAGGAGGTTTGGCACGAGAGGCAAGGAGGGATGATGCTTGTAAGGGGCAAGACTATCTATGGGCTGAAACCATCTTTGAAGACTAGGTTAGAGATGATGGACTTAACCTCCTATAAGGATGTGATTAACAATGTCATCATAGCTAAGAGGGATCTAGACCAAATGAGGTCCCATAGGCCAGGATGGATAGCATGACATAACCATAAGAGACCTCGGGGAGGAGCACAATGTATAGGTAAGTACAACTAACACATGGTTCCCAAGGGTGGCCTATAACACAATAACCTTGATAGGGAAAATATAAACTCAATGCCCCATATGGGCAAGGACATTAATTGCCTTTATCGGGTTGTTGGGAACACTTATTTCCTCCTTCCTTACAATCAGGTTTCTCCTTTGGTGGAATACCAAGTGATTGATTCACTCATAAAACTTGGACTTCTTTAGAGCAATAGTCAAACTATCCATTAGGTGGCTTAACTTGGGATCCGATACTCATTGTTGAACTTGTAGTGGTGAGAGTCGAACCTTTCTTGAGGTTGATGAATAGTCTTAACAAGACAAAATGTGGTCCAGTGACCAAGAAGGGCAAGAGTATATAGTAGAGATTTTTTCTAGGCCTTGAGTATATTTGACTAAGTTGAATTTACTTACGTAGGACATTTATCTTCTCTATCTGTCGAGTTATTGTTTTAGTGTTTATCAATTTTTTTTAAAACACAAGTGTGGCATGCATCTTGAATTCAACACTTCACCAAATTTCTATATATATCAACCAAACAATAAATGTTCTTTAAAATGACCTTTTAAGTATAATTTGAAGGTAATACCAAATTTAATGAGTTTGATCCAATAATTTTACTTAATTAATATTATAGTTTGAGGGTTAGAGAAATACGTGAAAAATAAAAATAAAAAATATTTAAAAACTTTTAAACTCTCATGGAATAATTTGGCTGATAAAAGGATCAATATGGGACACTTCATGAAAGGATGATTTCTTTAAGCCTACAATTTAAAGGAAAAGACAAGTTCATCCAAACGAGAGGGTAAAAGAAAAAGAAATTATTTTTTTAAATTATTATTCTTAAAATATACGCATTGATTTGGTCATATCCCATGAATTAAAAAAAAAATTATTATTTTAATTTAGTGATAGATTGACCTTTATGAAAAATACTAACAATATCATTTTTAAAATAATTATAATTACACATTAATACCTCATTATTTGCTTTGTTATCCTGCAAAGTAATGTTATCCTATCTCAACACCCTATAAAACAGACAAATTAAATTCAATACTATATTAAATAATAACACTATTAATATAATTTTAAACCGCTATACACTATTGATGTTAAGTACTATAGTTATTAATACCAAAGTTATTAATAATATACCATAACCTAGCATACTCTGTCCTGAGACAACCCAAACGATCCTGTTTTAGTTATTTACTATTAGGGGAAAAATGGGGGGATGAATTTACTAATCTTTGAAAACACGTTATAATTGTTTGTAATAAACTCAATAAAATAACTGAACGTCAACAGCCGATCTCTCACTCTCCCTCTCTCCCTCTAAACTTAGAGCTAGGACAACAAAAATGGCGGAAGAGAAGGACTCAACTTCCATTCCCCTCAGTCTCAGTCCACCTAATGCCGGCGGCAGCGGCGGCTCAGATCCCGAGTCCCCCCGCTCCCATAACACCGCCCAGCTCCCCCAATTCATCCACTCGCAAGGTCTCATCTCTCTCTCTCTCTCTCTCTCCCCAATTGAATCGTACCTGTTTTTGGTTCGAAACATATGGATCTGTAGATTTGGAAGCCGCAATAATCACCCATCTCGTTCGCGTGACTGCTCCTTAATTTAGTCGCCTTGCTGAGTTGCTGTCAGCGCGTCGTTTGGTTCGGAGAAAATGCAGGGACTTCAATCAAATCCATGCATTTAATTTACATACATCGAAATGTGATAGCTTCGTTTGAGTCAAACATTCCCTCCGGTTCATTACAATACCGTGTTTAAATTCAACCCAAAACTCGTAGGGTGGTCCTAAGGTCAACCTTAATTCGTGACCTTGCACACCTAACCCATTAAAGCCCTTCCTCTGAAAATATGTTTTTTAATCTGACCACGGTTTTATGTTTCAACTCGGTGACAATGTCATCCAATGTCTCATGTAATGAACATAAGTTTCCACCTTAAGAAAAAGAATGAGCACTTTTTAAATTTATGTTAAAATTTCGTTGAAATCCAGGCTGAAAGCTATACTAATGTATCTAGGTTTTAAATGTCAAGTGTGCAAATGTTCTGGGTTCATGGTCTAATATTCTGAACACACTTTTTTTCCCCAAATGTTGACATCAAGCTTTCTATTTAGAGTTTGAAACTGTATGAATGTTTGTGAGCTAAATCATGAGTAAGAGAGACACACACCTTGGGTATTCTGGTCAAACTTCAGCAAAGATTTGACTTCAACATAGTTGTTTAGAGGGTGCACCCAAAGCCCTGAGGGACCGGCTTAAGTTCAATCACTTTAATGTACAATGTAGAACAAACATAAAACATATATGTTTAGCTATTTATTTATAATGAAAAATCAAGCGTGATTGTTAATATTAGTCCAATTAAGGTTTACTTCGTATTTATCCTTCTTGCTTCCAAAATACTTATTAGAATCCAAGGCCAAAACATTATAAAACCAATTAACTGTAGGAGAGGTCACACTTGGATCTTTATTAACTCATATTTAGTACAATACTACAACAACATTGTTTTGGTTTAAAAATTAGTAAAAGGAGGCTTCAAGTATAACAGTCGTACCAAGGTGTCACTATTTTCTTGCAGCGAGCTTTTCCAATATGAAGTACATTGTTTATGCCTTGTATCTAGGTGCGTGTTTTCAACTATGTACCATGAACAAAATTACGATTGCAAGTGAACAACATTTCTTTAGGAATTTCTACCTTGAATCATTATTTTTAAATTTCTCTAGATAGTTTACAAATTGAGAAATCACAAATTTTTGGGCACATGACTGTTGAAAGATTGACTTCAAAAACAAAGAATGTTTTTATACTGCTTTTATTCTAGTGTTTGGAGCTCTATGTGTTTTAAATCAAAATGGCAGCTTTATAGTGGCTTCTTTGGAGTTCAAATTCAGATACCTTATCACTATTTCAACATTGTGCATTGAGAAGGCCATATGATTCCCTGGCTTCTATACCAAGTTCCTTTCCTAATAGGGGTGATTTATTCATTGCCCCATTCCATTCTGACAAGGCTATGTTTCCTACCTGTCTCTCCACATCATTCAAAATGTAATCTGACTTTTAAAACATGAAGAAATGCAATGTGTTATTGTGCATCTGTTAATATAATGGCATTGCAGTTTAGTATGTTGGTTGGTGCTATCATTGATTTGCAGTGAAGTGTCTGGCTTTATGTTTTTATGTTTAAATGTTTTCATTATGTTTGATATACAAATGTTACTATGTGTATCTTACTTTTTTCTTACTCATTTTGTCATTCAGGTATGCTGTTATGTTCTTCAGAGTTGGGTTTCCAAAAAGTTCATGACAGGATGGTAATAAGTTAGGCTGTTAACTTGAATTCTCCTTAAGTCCAATTTTTTTTCGTTTTATTTGTAATCCTAACACGAGTTGAATTTCGAAATTGCAGTGTAGTACTATTCCCTCGTTGCCATTACATTTTTCATCACTTGGTGGTTTACAGCTTTGTTGATGGTTTCTTCAATCCAATATATGATAGGCTTGGAGTTGACATATTTGGTATGTTACAAGTGTAAATTTTTGCTTGGACGTTTGTCTTTCGGATTTTGTGTAAAAAAAGAAAGAAGGATTAATGTTTTTTTTATAAGTAAGATAATTTATTTATTCACGAAATCAAAAACGCACACAAGAAGTGCACGAAAGGCGAATACAAAAATGAAAACAACAATCCAATAAAAAAGAGCAACCATCATCCTCTATCTTACACTGCTGGTGGTGGTGGTGTTGTTACTGTTGTGTTTTGGCATACATAGTTAATACCTAAGACAATGAAGCTAGTGTGCACAACAGCATACAGCCATGCTCGAGATGTGCATAGATCAATTTTTATTTGGTCCATTAAAAGAGATTGTAGCTGCTTGTCAGCTTACTTTATGTCCTCAAACATTCGTGATCTTATTGGCACAATGTTTGAGCTTTACAAAGATACATATTTGCTTATGTAAGGTGTTTATATTTACATAATTTTTTCTTCCCATGCTTTGGAGTCCTTTTTTGCTGCAAAGTTTCAATAGCTATAAATAATGTGCAGCAAATTACAGTCATTGCCTGTTTGAGTAAATAGTTGATATTTGATTGTCTAAATTTTATTTTTCTTTCTTTTCATTCATTGTGATACTTATATTCCTGAAAAAGTAATCATATTTAGGAATTAGTTTTACATACATAAATTCCCCCTACATGCTTTGATTAGGACCCGTGTACCTAAGCTGTCTTGTTTTGCCCCCTTCCTCCCACCCACCTGGTTTTGTCTTCTAATGCTGTTTTGTTTGTGATTGTGATGTGAAATAGGATTTATCACATATTATTGTTTGTATTCTTTGTTGGTGTTTTTGTTTCGTCATGGATGGGTGCTACAGTTTTCTGGCAGGGGGAATGGCTAAGGAAACTGCCCTTTGTTGAACATATATACTCAGCTTCCAAACAAATTAGTTCAGCAATTTCTCCAGGTCATAGATATTTTTTAATTATGTTTTTATCTTCCTACATTGATGGCCTAATCTATAATTGTGTGGATGAATTTATAAATGTACAACCATTTTACAGCAAATCAATATAGGCTGAAATTAATGCAAACTATTCAAATACACACCTAAGAGGCCTAATTAATCATTACAAATGAAAACCACAAATATGAAGTCGTTTTTGTACCATTCCTTGCCAGAAGCCACATTTTCTTAGACTGGAGCTGGTTGTTGTTATAGGGTACACCTAATTTAATTTGAATGTAATTTAGTAGAATGAGGCTATTAATTTAGAGAAAATCAAACTAAATCAATCAACCTTAATCCTTATAAAATGGAATTAGCTATATCAATCAAGATAGTCAAAAGTTTAAATTCAATCTAATACACGTATTCTTTTTTTTTCTAACATTTTTAACGCCTACTATCATTTCTTTCCAAATTTAATAATTCTATATTTTTTACTACCTACATTTGAGTAATTTTTTTTTGTAACTTTTTTAAAAATTTTTTATCTTATTCAATTTTTTTTTACTCTCCGAACAAATGCATCAATTAGCCTATGTTTTAAATGAAATTATAATTTGGACTACTCCAACGATACTATGAATATCATCATTTTTAATCTTATCCATTTTAGTCTTACCATGTATTTATTTTAACATTTATATAGGTATACTAATTTTCCGTGGATGTTATTTCTTATTAATCCAATCCTCTTTCATATAACAACTAAGGTCTTATAATTGTCTTATAAAAAGTTCTTCTAACTGTAATGACATATTGCGTAACACAAAACTCTTATTGTACTTTTCCACTTAAGTTATCCGGCTTTGATTTTATAGTTGACTTAAACTTTTCTTGTTCCCGACACCGACAACATTTATAAACTTCCTCTATAAATTCCCTGTCGTGGAGATTTAAAAGTTGACTGGATGAGCATGTATCGCAAAATTTTTTTATTTGTATTATACTATAAGATATTATCTCACTCGAGCAGGAATTAGAATTTTGATATCAACAGAATGCGCAGACTAATGTTTTGAAATACTGCTATAAGTTCTCACCACTCACATTGAAAGACCAGTACTTTAAAGAGGTTGCACTTTTCTGTCATCCACAAATTGGTGAATTAGAATTTGATTTCATGCTCTTGTCATCCTTTAACTGTTCAGTTCCCCCTCTTTCCATTTAGTGTTTCTTGAGATATAACAAGAAGCAAGTAATTTATGTTATATGTTAACTATTATATTATACATAGATGCTTCTCACCAAGCGGTTTAATGTCATCATCCCTACTTTATTCTATGAACTTAATCTAGCTATATACCTTGTCTTGTTCACAGACCAAAAGACCAGTGCTTTTAAAGAGGTGGCAATTATTCCATCATCCGCGTATTGGTGAATATGCATTTGGTTTTATTACATCGTCTGTCACCCTTCAGGTACTTTGAATATACCAAAGAAGCTTCCCATACAAACTATAATATTTTTCCCTTCCTTTGTTTTGACCAAGCCACTGGCTAAATACATGATATTGTTTTTGACTTGTATAGTTTGTTGGAATTTAAGGACTGAATAGATTAGCCATTCCCTTCTCAGTTCACTAAAGAACCACAAGGCCATTTGATGCTTGTCATCAGACAATGAATTTAAGAGAATGCATTACGTTTTTGTGGTCTAGGCTGTGTTTTTAACTATGTTTTTTCTTTTGCTATGTTTTTGCTTTCAATTAAAGAGAGAGAAGAAGATGAAGAGTTGTGCAGATTTTTGTCCCTACAAATCATTTATACATTGGTGATGTATTGCTGGTATAATTCCAAGGACACAACCAGACCGAATCTCTCTATCCGAGAAAGCGTAGGTATGTTTCTGATATCTGATGATCCATTGCTCTATTATGTACATTTGTTAGTTTGTTGCTTGGTTCTACATCACAAGCAAAGCACCTAGTGGTATACAATGATAAGCATGCAACTACGCATTTTTACGTTTGGGGTGTTTCAATTTGTTTTGAATTCTAGGAAAGACTAAAGAGCACATGCACCTGCTTGAGCTGTAAAATTTTTGTTCACAGTTCCATGACAAATATATGTTTTATGATATATGAATGATGATGGGATTTTGTAGGGAGAAATCAAAGTTCCGTGCACATTCTATTAACAGAATGTAATATTATACAGTGACATTGTATTTGAGATATATCCAGCACTAATCCTGTTGTTTTGTTGGAGAATAGACGTTACCAATATGGAATTGATAATTATTTACGAGCAATTCTGGGTGGTTTGTTTTATTGCCTAATTATACGTTCAAAAATCATAATTATATATACAAAGTTTGTGATTTATGTTAATAATGCTAATGGCATTGGCTTACACTTCAATAACTGGGTTTGTGTTGTAATAATCCAGAGATCATTGTTTTAGGAGGTATGTCCAATGCCGCAACTTATGCCTCCTCAAGAAAGGTTATCCCGATCAAGTGAGAGAATTCCTCTTGACAGAATAGTGTGATGGCACTTCAGAAAGTCCTTTCCTTTCTTGTTAGGTATAATTATCCGTATGTCAGTATGTGACATGATATATCTAGATATGGTATATGGAAGCTGTTTGCATGACTGGATGGCTGTGTTACTTATGGGACTGGAGGAATTATCTTCCTTTTTGTAACTCTGTGAACTTGTCATTACTTCACCATGATCCTTAAGTTACTTTCTTATCCCATTGCCTCCTAAGATAATGATGAAAACTCGGTACGCTTCCTGTTTTATGTTTGGACATCTCTCTCTCTCTGAATGCTCGCACTTCATGTAATCAGCTTCAAATTCAAAAGTAAATGTGGTTTTTTAATTGCTTTTCAAAAACTATGCTTATAGTAACTGGCATTTGATGTAATTAGCTTCGAACTTAAATGCTGTTATTGGAAGTTTGGAACATGCCCTTCTCTTTTTTTTTTTTTTGTTTATAATAATAATGCTCCTAGACCCTCCCCATCCTTTCTACCCTAAATTTCTCTTGAATGCAAAGTTTGAACAAAAAATCTCACTATAAGTGAGAAAGTGCCTCAATAATTTTTCATACTGAGTGTTTCCCAAACTACCTTTGGCGCATGTCTCTCTCCTTTGGTTTTTCTTTCCTTCAAAATATCCTTAATAATTCATTTGCACATGTTATTAACTTTTCATTTACCTAAAATGTCACTCCATTAGCACATGCACCTCTCTTTAAAAATTTGTACGAGAATTCCTAATTATTACTATTATTCATTTATGACTCCTAATTTTATTTTCCCTTAGTGCAGTCCATTGGGAGTGCTCTTCTAGTATCGGAAAAGTCTCCATATTTTGAAGAAAATTTTCCAGTATTACCATGATCTGATGAATCTTACTCAATGACCTCTTTAGACGCTTGCCAAGCCACCAAGACGAACCTTATTCAACGACTCCTTAAAGCCTGCCAAGCCACCATGTAATGTTCTTGAGATCTCATTCCCTCCACCGCCTGCAAGGCTCTCCGCCAAGTGATCGAACCACTTAGCTGGGTTCGAGATGTCCTATTTTTTAACGCTTGATGAATCTCCAAAATAGGAAGTTTGGGTGAATTGATTCAAAGGTGTTAAATCAATTCAATGCTCCCTGTTTTTATGCAGGATTAGGACTCTGATGGTTTTGGTTAAATGAGGACTGTAGATGCTGGTACACACACATGGAGGGAGGGAGGGAGGGAGGGAGGGAGGGAGAAGTGTTTATTTTGTTTCAATCCACCTCTTCTGGGGGTTTGAATAGTGTTAGAATAATTCGTAGGCTTCCTTCCTTCTATATGGTAAGAGGAAATGACTTTCCATTCAGTTTAGACTTTTGATGGTTATGTTATTCGATCTTTTGAAATTGTGGCCATAATATTATTATTAAGGCTGTTAAGTTGTTCTATCAAAGGTTCATCTAGATGAGGCTCCCAAATTTTTTGAAACATTGCCCTTATAATTCTTTTACTATATTTAGCTGAAAGTTCATTGCATGATGTCTTCATCATCAATGGTGAATAAAGCTAAATGAGTTCCCATTCTTATCAAAACAAAAAAAAAACAAAAAAAAGGTAGATGAGCTCCATGGGTCAAGTCTTAAAGTTCTAAATTTCTAGCAATCACATGTCAAAGATTCTCAATCTTCTTAACCATTCCTACTTGTAAGTGCTTTTTTACATGAAATGGAATTAGTAATGAGTTCACCCTTCATCTAACCTGATGTAAGCATGACAATAGGACTATTCTTTGCTCTCTAAACCTGAAAACTTTCTCATCTCTAGCTACCCCCATCAGGACTGATCTGCAAGATGATGCAACAACAGAAACATTCACTTAATTGCAGCAGATTTTTTAACCGGATCTAAGAAATACAGCATCTTATCATACTAGCAATCGTTGACTTTTAACAGTTGTTAATTTTATTGTCTTTATTCAATTAGCACTTCCAAAATTCAAAGCAAACAGTTTTGGTTCATCAATCATCCCTTCAACTAAAAAATCTGTTTCTCGATACTCAAGCATAGGTGTACTTCAACACAACCATCTAACTTCTAGGAAAATGAACTTAAGTCAAATCCAGATCTGAGTATAAATGTCAAAAAGGACTCTGTGTGTGTGAGAGAGAGAGAGAGAGAGACAGAGAGAAGCCAACAGCCGCAAAACGGTGATTCAGAAATGTAAAATGGGTATTCTTAATATCGAACACTATAGTTACAATTGTAATGTGTATAGGTACAATAAAAATCTTATTAACTTAAATTCAAACTAATTGCTTACCATAGAATAACATTACAATATAAATTCAATGCAAAAGAAATGAACTCAATGTAGTACAATTATAAATTGATAATATGAATAGAGTTCAAACATGAAAATAAGCAAACTAAACAAATATACATAAAAACAAAATTACCTTCAACCTTCCCAATGGATCCCCATCTAAAATATCTGTCCCCACATTATAAATCACAAACTCAGGATCAAACATGCACGCAGCATCCTAACAGTCAAATTGAACAGTTATGAGAGAACATGTCCATGCTTTTGATGGAATGATAAAGCATAAAGTCAATGCTTGAAGTCTCCAGTCCTAAGAAGGGGAAATTTGTAACACCTGAACAAATGGAATATGAAGCACTTTCTTTTCAAGTTTCCCTCTCCAATTATAAATTACTATTAACAATATTAAATCACATTTACATAATTAATTTTCAAAATGTCATTGATATTACTATTAGTCTCTAATTAGATTTATATTAAAAATTTTTATCAAAATTATGTTTTAGAATATCAATACAAAACACACCGAGCCTAGCTTCAAGAGAAACTATTTTACTCTAGATGCCAAACACATTCTAAAAATAGAACTTATGTTTTTGAAAATTATATTGAGGTTAAACCTAGGATTTTACAAAACTAACTTTAAATTCAACTTACACCCAGAGTCAAACAAACCAACATTAAATAAAAAGTAAAAAATATTAACATGTTTCAGCTATAAAGGGTAGGTAGCTACCTCAAGTGCCTTATCTAATTTCTGCAAGTAATCATTTGTTGTGGTCCCACTCTGTTAAAAACCAGAAAATGGAAATTTTGTAAGCAAATGAAAGAACAGATTATGTCACAGACTTACAGTTTACAAAAATACCAGGGGTTTACCACAACTTCAACTTTCTGATTGATGCATCTTTGTGCCTCCAAATCCTATACAATAAAAACACACATTAAATTTTAAAAATAAAAAAAATCAAGTAATCTCAAGTAAGTGTCCATGCCTCTGCATACACAACAATACTAACATGGGCGAATCTAACACGTGGCTAGGTGGGCTCAACTTATTAGTATAATAATGTTAGTAATTAATGTATAATTAAAAAGTACACAAAGTCTAGTCTAAATAAACTTATTCTGCCTTGCTCAAAGGATTGAGTTTTCCCGACTTTGAAAGGATTTGTGATCTTGTTAAAAAAATATTTGAGACTAACAAAAACGCGATTTATCCATTAGTTTATTTATTGGTGATTTTAACATTAACTTTATCAATTACGACTGTCACTATAAACAAATTTCTGCTATGAAAATTATGAAAAATCAGTTGTGTAGTCAAATGAGCAAATGATAATTTGATTGTCTATATATAAAAAAAAAAAAAATTCATAGCATTGATAATAACGTTATTATGCAATAATTTCAAAATAAGAAAACACATAAAGAAACAATTGTAAAATATTATGAAAAACCTTTAGTTTATATAGATAATAAATTTTGGTTTTAACTTTTTGTGTTATATATATATATATATATTAAATTTTGAAATTCAAATACAAGAATCGCCTAATGTAATTTTTTGGATCCGCCCCTTGAATACTAATCTTAATCCTATGATAACATTTATTTTGTGTTTGCTAGTTTGGTATGTTAGATAAATGGGAGGAAAATAAATGTTATCTTTATGTTCAGGTCATCAAGGTTATTTGACAGTACAAAGGATAGAAATAAAATTATATAGAGGGTATAAAAAGAAATGCTAAACTATAAAAGTGTATTACTTAATACTTCATTTACCAAACAATAACATAGTATTAATTAATTATTATCAAATTTCATCATTTTTCATACCATTATAGATATTTTACTATCTTTTCCTATACCCTAACAAACACAGCAATTGATAGTCACAACTCAAACGTACAAAATGCATGATGACGACAACAAAGCCAAAATTTAGGAGTCACAACTGCAGGCCATAATTCTCAGGTGAATAGATCAGAAAATAAACAAAAGGGAAAGAAAGAATATGGAAAAACGGTAAACAAACATAACAGTTATAGTAATCATCCATTTTTTTCAAGAACATATAACTTACAAATGGATATATGTCGGGGTTGTACATATCCAGAATATAAACTCGTCCTGGCAGTTCAAGCAGCAGAAAACTTTAAGAAACATTGAAACAGTGGCAGAACACAAACAATTAGGAAAAAATATTAATAAAAATATTTTAAATTAAAATAAAAAGAAAAGAAAAAGAATAAAATAACATACTATCATCAGAAAAATCCATTTCGTGACCATTTCCTTGATGTGCATCCAGATCAATTATCATCACCCTGCACAATACTGCATAAATGAGTTATGAGGCCATGAAAATGACAGTTCGAGTTAGATTTCAATGATCCTATTCATGGCCGCACATGAATATTTATTTCCTCTAATTATTAAACAAAACCTAACCTTACCTTGTAACATTAAGCCTGACAAAGGCAAAGCATATACAGAGAGAAATGTCAGCATAAACACAGAATCCACCTCCTTTTTCTCTTGAACAGTGATGGAAACCTCCACCATCATTAATAGCCCATCCTCGTTCTTTTGCAAGTTTTCCTGCCAAAACAGTTCCACCCACCTGTAGCTAGACATGGTCAGCACATAATAAATTTTCTGAGTAATGCTACTCAACACAATTCTGTGGAATCTCAAGGCTTGATTGATATAGCAAGGCCTGGGCCCTTTGCAAGGCATAATAATTTAATCATAATTGTCAATTTCAGTAAGAACTGAAATTGACCAAAAACTGTGTGGAAAAAGAGGTTTATTGTGATTTTTATACACATGCAATAAGATGTAAAGTAAATGATCTCACCTGCTTCGGAGCAGCTGTAGAAGTTTCATATTTACAATAAAATTAGGCAGTAGTGCAACAGGGGGAACCTATACATACCATAACAGCTTAATTCATTATGAGTTGCCTTCAACAAGCATTTTAAGCATATTACAAACATGAGATGAGTTGATGGATCCAAATTCATTCAAAACACATTTGGGATAGGTCAACTAAATGAATGAGATCTTAATAAGGCTCGACTAGATTTTCCAGCAAAAATTGACAATGCAAAAATCATAACAAAACAATAAAAATAATAACAGCACATTTTTTCTGCATTACCTTAGGTCCTTAATTTTCAAGGAACAACTTTAAGAAAAACAACGAATTACAAAGTAAATTCTCTGATATTACCTCAACTATCATGGAAACATTTAAACTGCTTTTGAGACTGCTCAAGTATGCTTCTGAATGTACCTATATTGCCAGAAAAGCCAAGCAAGATTGTTGGTACAGATACTCATAAAGCTCGTATTACTTGAATACTTGTCATTGTATACACATCAATTTCTGTCAGAGTATGTGTTTAAAATATTAGAACAAGAACAGATAAAATGGCAAGAAAAATGCAACGACAATGCATGAAGCATAAGGAATGAAAAGCAGTGATTGCTGTCTAAATATGTGACAGCCCGTTGCAAATTCCAACAAAAACTGACTTTGTGTGTTCGTGAATTGCAATAGAAATGTGAATGCAAATTATAAGAAAATAAAATTTGAAAACAATGTTTGAATCCATGCTAAATTTGAATAATCAAATTTATAACCCTCCAATAATTAAAAGATAAGAACAAACAGTGAGTACCACTAAAAGATCATCCTTTGATGCTTCCATGGGCTCAACGATACGTTTTTTGTCGAGAATGCCATCTGAGATGAGGAACTGACATACTCGACCCCATTTTGACGAATCAAAGGGGTGTCTACAGCAAGGGAGTACACAAATGAATCGCCAAACAAAGCAAAGCTAAGAAACTAGGTTTATGGTGTCAATGAATTAATATGATCCTGTGCCTATAATCCCTAATCCAACTCAAGAAGAGAATTGGATCCACTTTTTGTTATCTTTTTATTTTTTAAAGTAAAATCCACAACCCCATTTGTGACTGGATTGATTGAATGAATTTCATTCACCGCAATTGAAGTAGCACGAAAATTCTAAATACCAAAAGTTACCTGTCTTGGGATCCGGAAATTAACCCAATTTTAATACTTCTAAATACATTAATTGAAATAGCATGAAAAATTATAAATCTCCGGCACAGTCCATGAAATTTTAAAATGAAAATGGTCTTCAATTTAGATGGTAAAAAAAGAGTGTAAATTGAAGTCTCTACCAATCTTCAAACATGATGAAATTTTATATGCACATTCATCATGTTTGAATCCATGTACATGGAATTGTTAAATTTGGAGCAGATAAGAGGGTTCTAAGATTAAGGGCGACTTCTTAAGTTCGTATTGTATCCAAACTGTGTATGTGTGTGTGTATCCCAGGCAGATTTGTGCTTTGGTGATGTGTTATGCTGTCACTAGCCAAAACGCCATTACTTGCTTGGCGGTATGCTGCATATTCAAAGGCCATATATAAGCGCACAAAAGTAGGTTGTTGTTAAGATTGCTTACAGTTTTTCGATGCCAAAAAACGCAATATTATAGGAAGAGGAGTATGTAAAAGGAACCTGGTACAGAACGAATACAGATATTACTATGAAAAGCATCGAAATGGAAAGACAAATATGTCTGGTTAGAGAACGAACAAACGTACCTTAGTGTGAGGGACATCGAAGTAGAGCTTGCTGGAGACGATGCGAGCCACCCGAACGGACTCTGCATCCATTTCTGGAGAGAGAGAGAGGTGGGGGGGGGGGGGGGGGGGGTGTGTCTCGGGTAGGTACTGTATTTTAAATTACGCGTAACCAATTTATAATACAATTGCTAATTACGGTAAATAAACCAACTGTAATTGTGTAATTGTTAATAGTCATAGGAGTAATGTAGTCGTGGGTGGGTGATTATAAAACTAATTTGCTAGCGCATCGAATTTTTAGACTAATTATAACAACAGGTTATTTTGTAACTAGTAATTCATTTTTAAAATTTTCTTTCTTTCTTTTTACCTTCAATTAAATTAAATTAACGTGTCAATGTCAACTTTGGGGGGGGGTCTTCGTTTGAATTTTCTTTTTATATAAGTTATGTTTTATGTAAAAAAAATACGTCTGCGCAAATTCATAATAAATTGGCTATGTTTGTCTATTCATTAATTCATTGACACCATAAATTAATGTGTCATAATAAATTTGTTAATAGCGTGCTGTTGATATAAATAAAAGTTGGGACATGTCTCCTTTGAAAAGATTATTTAAAAAAAATTATTAATATTACATTTAACTTTAGTATTTTACTTTCTAAACGTTACAAATTTCATGTCTTGTGTTATCTTTGAATAAATATAAAATAAAGTGTTCTAATTAAAATTTAAAATAAAATTTAAGAGTATAATTGTTAAATAATTAATATTTAGATATCAATATATTTAATTTGATGAGATATTAAATTAAAAATAAAAATGATATAATTATCAGGACATACTTGCATGATAAGTTTTTGATTTTAATTATGTGAAATCACCGTAATTTGTCTCTTCTATGATGGTTATGTTCACGCATGTTTTTTGGACGGTTAACAATTATGCGATTTTAAGTATAGCCCACAACCCTCCCTTACTCAATCAGCCTATGAGATGTGTTTGTGTGTTTTAACTTTTGATTTGTGATGTAGTTCGTATGTGTTTCTGCACACATTTTGGCTTTTTAATGGATTAACCACCTGAGCTACACATAAAAACAATGTTTCATGTAAATTTTACTCCTATAACATGTGAATATGTGTGCTTCTCTTATTTGGTGCTCTAACGCACGTGAATTCATCAATGACACGAAAAATACTCATTAGCTTGTAGTGTGAACATTTTCTCTCAACAACCAGTAAGGTTTAGTCTCCTATTATGAAGCACTTAACGTAGCCACACAGCAAGCCACCCCCCCCCCAGTTACAAGATTTTACGTAATTTAAATTCAATAATATAGCATGTAACAAACATTATAATTCATGGGATTTAAAATTGTTTGTCTTAATATTATATTTAATCAAATAAACTATTGATTACATATTAAAAATTATATTTGTGATAATTATTTGATAAATCTCAAATCCAAATATTTCGTGGTAAATCTTTTATGATTGGATTTAGTTGTTCATTGCTCTAAGTGGTTTATCGGAGCACGATTTTATCAAAATGACCTATTATAAGGAATCGTGTTTTTGATGATAGTCGTCATTTGATAATGAAAATATTTGAATGGTGATATAGTCATTTGATACAAGTGTTTTGATTGTAATTAAACTTTGGAGTTATAAGCTTTGGGAGGCTATTTTATACATTGTATGAATTAGTAGATTTAAAATAAATAATTGAAACAATACTAAAATAAAAATTGGGCCATGAGAGAGAGAGAGAGAGAGAGAGTGTTCACTTGTTCATACCTGGGAGGAAGAAGGTGACAAGTCGTTTCTTAAAGTTTTTAATCATTCAATCTACGAAATCATGGTAGGTGATTTTAGCGTAATAGAGGTATTAAAGAATGATTTGATATGGCAAAGCTTGATGCTAAAGGATTGAGATGTTTCTATCATGATAAGGCTAAAGACTCTAATACTCAATGATTGAGATGTAGTGGGACACGACTCCCAATATGGTGTGACATGCTAAGGCCTAATGATTTATAATCATGGTTTGATGACTTGTGTAGCTATAATTATGCCATGACATGATAGACTAATGTAAAGACTCATGTTTTTGAATAAGCTTTTGAGATAGTATTAGTTTTGTTTAAGGATGGAAATATTTATCTTGTGATATGATTGTTGATACAAGCGTTTTGATTATAATTAAATCTGATTTAGAGTTCAGAGTCCCGGTAAGCTATTTTATATTTTTTGTTAAAATAAATAAATAAAAATAAAATATATATATATTATATGGCATGTGAAGGGAGAGAAAAAGAAGTTTGTTGTTTGTTTGTTCCTTTTGTTCATAGCGTATGCTTGAGGTGAAGGCGGGAGGAAGGAGGAGGCATTGTTCTTAAGGATTTTCAATCATCCCATTCATGAAACCAATTTCAAGTAGGTAGTTTTACTCCTTTATAATATTTTTAAGGTTTTAATCATGCTTAGGTTGTAAAAGAAATTATAATTTTGGAATGAACATTAGAAATTAAGAGTTGGCGATTTAGGGTCAAATTATTTAAATTAAGGTTAAGTTTATGTTAGAAATGATAAATATAGATTATCTGTAGCGAGATGGTCAATTTTACGGCAAACAATTGACCTTAAAAAGATTGTAATTTGTAAAATTTGGCATGAGCATGTTCGTGGCGAAGAACTCTAACTTTGGAGGATTTTTGATGTGAATTAGGATAAATAACGTGGTTATTGATGTTTGAGGCTCATTCGATTTAAATGAGGTCATGTAATTGCATAAATTGATGTTTTGGGATTGAAAAACATGTATGAGATGCAATATAGGGTTTGGGTATGCAAAAGCGCAAAAGAATGCATAAAGAGACGAGAATATTACACTAGTGCGACCAATGGCCATGACACAAGGTCACAGGCGTGAGGTGGGTTGATTATAAGAAGAGATGCAACAACAATACAAGGTTGCTCCTGTCATGGGATCATTGTGAAGGAAAGGTGAGTCGGATGCACTCATGCACTACGGACATGGGGCCGCAATCGCATTTAGACCTTATTTTTAGGTTAGTTTTGCATGTTCACGTTGTTTTATCCCCTTTATGGCTTCATGAATTTATATGATATTTTTATTACACTATTTTGATGTTATATAATGATGTTATGAATTAATATAATGTGAATGATGGGTAATTCTTGTATGAAACCTAAGGATGTATTGTGATGATGTATTATGATATTAAAAATGTTGTAATATGACTACATATGATATTAGAGCCATTTTTGGATTGAATTAATGATATTCGCGTTTGTAATTGTATAAGTGAGGTTGTGGTATGTGTGGTGGATTGGCCTTAGGGATGGCAACAAGATGGCCAGCTTGAGATGATCACTCCTAACCCGAACCCGTTTCAAACATGTGACGAGTTAAACAAACCCTCCCTAAATCTAATCATGTCAATTCAAAATCCATCCCAATAGGGTAAGGACAGTACCCGACATGACCCACAAGATTGTCATTTCCATACACAATGAGATGAGTTTGAGATGAGTCATCCCTAACTCAAACCAGTCCCATCTAAGGAAAACTAATCCCAAACATATAACAGGTTATACAAACCTGTTAAAGGGAATATTATAACTTGGATTAGGGAAACTGGATGATGGCATAATATGTCTGGGTTTTTACAAAGTTGAGGAGGTTTGGCACAGAGGCAAGGAGGGATGATGCTTGTAAGGGGCAAGACTATCTATGGGCTGAAACCATCTTTGAAGACTAGGTTAGAGATGATGGACTTAGCCTCCTATAAGGATGTGATTAACAATGTCATCATAGCTAAGAGGGATCTAGACCAAATGAGGTCCCATAGGCCAGGATGGATAGCATGACATAACCATAAGAGACCTCGGGAGGAGCACAATGTATAGGTAAGTACAACTAACACATGTTTCCCAAGGGTGGCCTATAACACAATAACCTTGATAGGAAAATACAAACTCAATGCCCCCATATGGGCAAGGGACATTAATTGCCTTCTATCGGGTTGTTGGGAACACTTATTTCCTCCTTTCCTTCTTACAATTAGTTTCTCCTTTGGTGGAATACCAAGTGATTGATTCACTCATAAAACTTGGACTTCTTTAGAGCAATAGTCAAACTATCCATTAGTGGCTTAACTTGCCGGATCCGATACTCATTGTTGAACTTGTAGTGGTGAGAGTCAGAACCTTTCTTGAGGTTGATGAATAGTCTTAGCAAGACAAAATGTGGTCCAGTGACCAAGAAGGGCAAGAGTATATAGTAGAGATTTTTTCTAGGCCTTGAGTATATTTGACTAAGTTGAATTTACTTCGTAAAAGGACATTTATCTTCTCTATTTGTCGAGTTATTGTTTTAGTGTTTATCAATTTTTTTTTAAAGTGTGGCATGCATCTTGAATTCAACACTTCACCAAATTTCTATATATATCAACCAAACAACAAATGTTCTTTAAAATGACCTTTTAAGTATAATTTGAAGGTAATACCAAATTTAATGAGTTTGATCCAATAATTTTACTTAATTAATATTATAGTTTGAGGGTTAGAGAAATACGTGAAAAATAAAAATAAAAAATATTTAAAAACTTTTAAACTCTCATGGAATAATTTGGCTGATAGAAAGGATCAATATGGGACACTTCATGAAAGGATGATTTCTTTAAGCCTACGAATTTAAAGGAAAAGACAAGTTCATCCGAACAGGGAGAGGGTAAAAGAAAAAGAAATTATTTTTTTAAATTATTATTCTTAAAATATACGTTACTTGATTTGGTCATATCCCATGAATTCAAAAAAAATTATTATTTTAATTTAGTGATAGATTGACCTTTATGAAAAATACTAACAATATCATTTTTAAAATAATTATAATTACACATTAATACCTCATTATTTGCTTTGTTATCCTGCAAAGTAATGTTATCCTATCTCAACACCCTATAAAACAGACAAATTAAATTCAATACTATATTAAATAATAACACTATTAATATAATTTTAAACCGCTATACACTATTGATGTTAAGTACTATAGTTATTAATACCAAAGTTATTAATAATATACCATAACCTAGCATACTCTGTCCTGAGACAACCCAAACGATCCTGTTTTAGTTATTTACTATTAGGGGAAAAAATGGGGGATGAATTTACTAATCTTTGAAAACACGTTATAATTGTTTGTAATAAACTCAATAAAATAACTGAACGTCAACAGCCGATCTCTCACTCTCCCTCTCTCCCTCTAAACTTAGAGCTAGGACAACAAAAATGGCGGAAGAGAAGGACTCAACTTCCATTCCCCTCAGTCTCAGTCCACCCAATGCCGGCGGCAGCGGCGGCTCAGATCCCGAGTCCCCCGCTCCCATAACACCGCCCAGCTCCCCCAATTCATCCACTCGCAAGGTCTCATCTCTCTCTCTCTCTCTCTCTCTCCCCAATTGAATCGTACCTGTTTTGGTTCGAAACATATGGATCTGTAGATTTGGAAGCCGCAATAATCACCCATCTCGTTCGCGTGACTGCTCCTTAATTTAGTCGCCTTGCTGAGTTGCTGTCAGCGCGTCGTTTGGTTCGGAGAAAATGCAGGGACTTCAATCAAATCCATGCATTTAATTTACATACATCGAAATGTGATAGCTTCGTTTGAGTCAAACATTCCCTCCGGTTCGATTACAATACCGTGTTTAAATTCAACCCAAAACTCGTAGGGTGGTCCTAAGGTCAACCTTAATTCGTGACCTTGCACACCTAACCCATTAAAGCCCTTCCTCTGAAAATATGTTTTTTAATCTGACCACGGTTTTATGTTTCAACTCGGTGACAATGTCATCCAATGTCTCATGTAATGAACATAAGTTTCCACCTTAAGAAAAAGAATGAGCACTTTTTAAATTTATGTTAAAATTTCGTTGAAATCCAGGCTGAAAGCTATACTAATGTATCTAGGTTTTAAATGTCAAGTGTGCAAATGTTCTGGGTTCATGGTCTAATATTCTGAACACACTTTTTTTCCCCAAATGTTGAAATCAAGCTTTCATTTAGAGTTTGAAACTGTATGAATGTTTGTGAGCTAAATCATGAGTGAGAGAGACACACACCTTGGGTATTCTGGTCAAACTTCAGCAAAGATTTGACTTCAACATAGTTGTTTAGAGGGTGCACCCAAAGCCCTGAGGGACCGGCTTAAGTTCAATCACTTTAATGTACAATGTAGAACAAACATAAAACATATATGTTTAGCTATTTATTTATAATGAAAAATCAAGCGTGATTGTTAATATTAGTCCAATTAAGGTTCACTTCGTATTTATCCTTCTTGCTTCCAAAATACTTATTAGAATCCAAGGCCAAAACATTATAAAACCAATTAACCGTAGGAGAGGTCACACTTGGATCTTTATTAATTCATATTTGGTACAATACTACAACAACATTGTTTTGGTTTAAAAAATTAGTAAAAGGAGGCTTCAAGTATAACAGTCGTACCAAGGTGTGCACCTATTTTCTTGCAGCGAGCTTTTCCAATATGAAGCACATTGTTTATGCCTTGTATCTAGGTGCGTGTTTTCAACTATGTACCATGAACAAATTGTGATTGCAAGTGAATAACATTTCTTCAGGAATTTCTACCGTGAATCATTATTTTTAAATTTCTATGGATAGTTTACAAATTTAGAAATCACAAACTTTTGGGCATATGGACTGTTGAAAGATTGACTTCAAAAACAAAGAATGTTTTTATACTGCTTTTATTCTAGTGTTTGGGAGCTCTATGTGTTTTAAATCAAAATGGCAGCTTTATAGTGGCTTCTTTGGAGTTCAAATTCAGATACCTTATCACTATTTCAACATTGTGCATTGAGAAGGCCATATGATTCCCTGGCTTCTATACCAAGTTCCTTTCCTAATAGGGTGATTTATTCATTGCCCCATTCCATTCTGACAAGGCTATGTTTTCTACCTGTCTCTCCACATCATTCAAAATGTAATCTGACTTTTAAAACATGAAGAAATGCAATGTGTTATTGTGCATCTGTTAATATAATGGCATTGCAGTTTAGTATGTTGGTTGGTGCTATCATTGATTTGCAGTGAAGTGTCTGGCTTTATGTTTTTATGTTTAAATGTTTTCATTATGTTTGATGTACAAATGTTACTATGTGTATCTTACTTTTTTCTTACTCATTTTGTCATTCAGGCATGCTGTTATGTTCTTCAGAGTTGGGTTTCCAAAAAGTTCATGACAGGATGGTAATAAGTTAGGCTGTTAACTTGGAATTTTCCTTAAGTCCAAATTTTTTTCGTCTTATTTGTAATCCTAACATGAGTTGAATTTTGAAATTGCAGTGTAGTACTATTCCCTGTTGCCATTACATTTTTCATCACTTGGTGGTTTGTACAGTTTGTTGATGGTTTCTTCAGTCCAATATATGATAGGCTTGGAGTTGACATATTTGGTATGTTACAAGTGTAAAATTTTTGCTTGGACGTTTGTCTTTCGGATTTTGTGTAAAAAAAGAAAGAAGGATTAATGTTTTTTTTTATAAATAAGATAATTTATTTATTCACTAGAATCAAAACGCACACAAGAAGTGCACGAAAGGCGAGAATACAAAAATGAAAACAACAATCCAATAAAAAAGAGCAACCATCATCCTCTATCTTACAGCTGCTGCTGGTGGTGGTGTTGTTACTGTTGTGTTTTGGCATACATAGTTAATACCTAAGACAATGAAGCTAGTGTGCATAACATGATACAGCCATGCTCGAGATGTGCATAGATTAATTTTTATTTGGTCCATTAAAAGAGATTGTAGCTGCTTGTTTACTACTTTATGTCCTCAAACATTCGTTGGATCTTATTGCCACAATGTTTGAGCTTTACAAAGATACATATTTGCTTATGTAAGGTGTTTATATTTACATAATTTTTCTTCCATGCTTTTGGATTCCTTGTTTCAGCATAAGTTTCAATAGCTATAGATAATGTGCAGCAAATTACAGTTACATTTGCCTGTTTGAGTAAATAGTTGATATTCGATTGTCTAAATTTTATTTTTCTTTCTTTTCATTCATTGTGATACTTATATTCCTGAAAAAAGTAATCATATTTAGAATTAGTTTTACATACATAATTTCCCCTACATGCTTTGATTAGGACCCGTGTACCTAGCTGTCTTGTTTTGCCCCCTTCCTCCCACCCACCTGGTTTTGTCTTCTAATGCTGTTTGTTTGTGATTGTGATGCAGGGCTAGGATTTATCACATCATTATTGTTTGTATTCTTTGTTGGTGTTTTTGTTTCGTCATGGATGGGTGCTACAGTTTTCTGGCTGGGGGAATGGCTTATAAGGAAACTGCCCTTTGTTAAACATATATACTCAGCTTCCAAACAAATTAGTTCAGCAATTTCTCCAGGTCATAGATATTTTTTAATTATGTTTTTATCTTCCTACAATGATGGCCTAATCTATAATTGTGTGGATGAATTTATAAATGTACAACCATTTTACAGCAAATCAATATAGGCTGAAATTAATGCAAACTACTCTGATACACACCTAAGAGGCCTAATTAATCATTACAAATGAAACCCACAAATATGGAAGTCGTTTTTGTACCATTCCTTGCCAGAAGCCACATTTTCTTAGACTGGAGCTGGTTGTTGTTATAGGGTACACCCTAATTTAATTTGAATGTGATTGTTAGTGAATGAGGCTATTAATTTAGAGAAAATCAAACTAAATCAATCAACCTTAATCCTTATAAAATGGAATCAGCTATATCAATCAAGATAGTCAAAAGTTTAAATTCAATCTAATACACGTATTCTTTTTTTTTTTCAAACATTTTTATCAGCTACTATCATTTCTTTCAAATTTAATAATTCTATATTTTTTTACTACCTACATTTGAGTAAATTTTTTTTGTCTTTTTTTAAAATTTTTTATCTTATTCATTTTTTTTTTTACTCTCCGAACAAATGCATCAATTAGCCTATGTTTTAAATGAAATTAGAATTTGAAGCTACTCCAATGATACTATGAATATCATCATTTTTAATCTTATCCATTTTAGTCTTACCATGTATTTATTTTAACATTTATATAGGTATACTAATTTTCCGTGGATGTTATTTCTTATTAACTCAATACTCTTTCATATAACAACAAAGGTCTTATAACTGTCTTATAAAAAGTTTCTTTTAAACTCAATGACATATTGCGGTCGCACAAAACTCTTATTGTACTTTTCCACTTAAGCTATCCAGCTTTGATTTTATAGTTGACTTAAACTTTTCTTGTTCCTGACATCGACAACATTTATAAACTTCCTCTATAAATTCCCTAATGTGGAGATTTAAAAGTTGACTGGATGAGCATGCATCACAAAATTGTTTTATTTGTATTATACTATTATAGTATTATCTCACTCGAGCAGTGACTCTGGAGAATTTTGATATCAACAGAATGTGCATGACTAATGTTTTGAAATACTGCTATAAGTCCTCACCATGCACATTGAAAGACCAGTACTTTAAAGAAGTTGCACTTTTCTGTCATCCACAAATTGGTGAATTAGAATTTGATTTCCTGAGCACTTGTGCATCCTTTAAGCTGTTCAGTTCCCCCTCTTTCCATTTAGTGTTTTCTTGAGATATAACAAGAAGCAAGTAATTTATGTTATATGTTAACTATTATATTATACATAGATGCTTCTCACCAGAGCGGTTTAATGTCATCATCCCTACTTTGTTCTGTGTGAACTTAATCTAGCTATATACCTTGTCTTGTTCACAGACCAAAAGACCAGTGCTTTTAAAGAGGTGGCAATTATTCGTCATCCGCGTATTGGTGAATATGCATTTGGTTTCATTACATCGTCTGTCACCCTTCAGGTACTTTGAATATACCAAAGCAGCTTCCCATACAATTTATAATATTTTTTCCCTTCCTTTTGTTTTGACCAAGCCACTGGCTAAATACATGATATTGTTTTTGACTTACATAAGTTTATTGGAATTTAAGGACTAGAATAGATTAGCCATTCCCTTCTCAGTTCACTAAAGACCCGCATAGGCCATTTGATGCTTGTCATCAGACAATGAATTTAAGAGAATGCATTACGTTTTTGTGTTCCAGGCTGTGTTTTTAACTATGTTTTTCTTTGCTATGTTTTTGCTTTCAATTGAAGAGAGAGAATGAAGATGAAGAGTTGTGCAGTATTTTTGTCCCTACAAATCATTTATACATTGGTGATGTATTGCTGGTTAATTCCAAGGACATAATAAGACCGAATCTCTCTATCCGAGAAGGCATAGGTATGTTTCTGATATCTTGATCCCTATTGCTCTATTATGTACATTTGTTAGTTTGTTGCTTGGTTCTACATCATTGGCAACGCACCTGAGTAGTATACAATTGATAATTGCATGCAACTACGCATTTTTACGTTTGGGAAGTGTTCCAATTTGTTTTGAATTCTAGGAAAGACTAAAGAGCACATGCACCTGCTTGAGCTGTAAAATTTTTGTTCACAGTTCCATGACAAATATATGTTTTATGATATATGAATGATGATGGAATTTTGTATGGGAGAAATCAAAAGTTCCGTGCACATTCTATTAACAGAATGTAATATTATACAGTGACATTGTGATTTGAGATATATCCAGCACTAATCCTGTTGTTTTGTTGGAGAATAGACGCTACCAATATGGAATTGATAATTCTGTAAGAGCAATTCTGGGTGGTTTGTTTTATTGCCTAATTATACGTTCAAAAATCATAATTATATATACAAAGTTTGTGATTTATGTTACAAATGCTAATGGCATTGGCTTACACTTCAATACTGTAATTTGTGTTGGCAATAATCCAGAGATCATTGTTTCCGGAGGTATGTCAATGCCGCAACTTATTACTCCTCAAGAAAGGTTATCCCGATCAAGTGAGAGAATTCCTCTTGACAGAATAGTGTGATGGCACTTCAGAAAGTCCTTTCCTTTCTTGTTAGGTATGTAATTATCCGTATGTCAGTATGTGACATGATTATATCTAGATATGGTAGATATGGAAGCTGTGTTGGATGACTGGATGGCTGTGTTACTTATGGGACTGGAGGAATTATCTTCCTTTTGTAACTCTGTGAACTTGTCATTTACTTCACCATGATCCTTAAGTTACTTTCTTATCCCATTGCCTCCTAAGATAATGATGGAAAACTCGGTACGCTTCCTGTTTTATGTTTGGACATCTCTCTCTCTCTGAATGCTCGCACTTCATGTAATCAGCTTCAAATTCAAAAGTAAATGTGGTTTTTTAGTGCTTTTCAAAAACTATGCTTATAGTAACTGGCATTTGATGTAATTAGCTTCAAACTTAAATGCTGTTATTGGAAGTTTGGAACATGCCTTTCTCTTTTTTTTTTTTTGTTTATAATAATAATGCTCCTAGACCCTCCCCATCCTTTCTACCCCTAAATTTCTCTTGAATGCAAAGTTTGAACTCACAATCTCACTATAAGTGAGAATGTGCCTCAATAATTTTTCATACTGAGTGTTTCCCAAACTACCTTTGGCGCATGTCTCTCTCCTTTGTTTTTTCTTTCCTTCAAAATATCCTTAATAATTCATTTGCACATGTTATTAACTTTTCATTTACCTAAAAATGTCACTCCATTAGCACATGCACCTCTCTTTAAAAATTTGTACGAGAATTCCTAATTATTACTATTATTCATTTATGACTCCTAATTTTGTTTTCCCTTAGTGCAGTCCATTGGTAGTGCTCTTCTAGTATCGGAAAAGTCTCCATATTTTGAAGAAAATTTTCCAGTATTACCATGATCTGATGAATCTTACTCAATGACCTCTTTAGACGCTTGCCAAGCCACCAAGACGAACCTTATTCAACGACTCCTTAAATGCCTGCCAAGCCACCATGTAATGTTCTTGAGATCTCATTCCCTCCACCGCCTGCAAGGCTCTCCTGCCCAAGTGATCGAACCACTTAGCTGGGTTCGAGATGTCCTATTTTTTAACGCTTGATGAATCTCCAAAATAGGGAAGTTTTGGTGAATTGATCCTAAAGGTGTTAAATCAATTCAATGCTCCCTGTTTTTATGCAGGATTAGGACTTGATGGTTTTGGTTAAATGAGGACTGTAGATGCTGGTACACACACATGGAGGGAGGGAGGGAGGGAGGGAGGGAGGGAGGGAGAAGTGCTTATTTTGTTTCAATCCACCTCTTCTGGGGTTTGAAAGTAGAATAATTGTAGGCTTCCTTCCTTCTATATGGTAAGAGGAAATGACTTTCCATTCAGTTTAGACTTTGATGGTTATGTTATTCGATCTTTTGAAATTGTGGCCATAATATTATTATTAAGGCTGTTAAGTTGTTCTATCAAAGGTTTCAAAAAAACACGAGGCAGTGCTAGTTGGCCCGGGCACTACCTAACCCCTAAGTGGAATAGTTGGTCACTTGGTCCCTAGGCGGTTTATGCATGTTTAGTATAAGTACTGTTGCAAAAGTATTGCAAGAACTAACTTCAAAATCTTGCCAAAACTAACAAGCAGCAACATACACTAGTTGGTTGATTCCATTTTTGCTCCAAAAACTTTCGTTATTAATTTATTTTGCTTGAAAATATTTAAATACTTGCAAACTATTCATAAGAATTAAAATTTTGCATTATAATAAATATATTACAACGGGCAATAAAGTTAAAGTAATCTAAAATCGTAAAAGTCAGAGAACAGAAGTACAACAAACATGATTTCATTAAAATACTCCCAAATAAATTAATAAATCTAAAAATTGATCATAATGAAGGTGAAAGCAAATATTTATTTAATAACCGCACAAATTCACACGTTTATAAAACATATCAAATCACCATGGGCAATGGGGCATCGGGTTTAATGGAGCTTTCTTTTTGTTTTTATTTTGATTTTTTACCTAAAAATCTCTCGGTTCATTAAATATATACAATATTCAAAACAAGACACTCATGAGCTTTCACACGTATTTACCAAAGTGCCCACAGACATGTATATATATAAAATAAAAAAACCGAACCGTGAAGATTGCATTTTTAGGAGGCTACAGTGGGGCCGTAGGATTAAAAAAATTGTTTCGGGGGTGAGGTGGCTCAATGGTAGAAGGACGGTAAGCAAGTTTGTGCTTATTATTATTTAAAAAAAATCAGTTTTCTTTCCCTCTTTCACGCATGAACAGCATATATGGAGAAGGCTAAAACAACACTGTCAGTGGTATCTAAAATTCTAAAATTGTTCTGGCACACTTTTATTTTCTTCAACCCAAGAGGAAAACAAGCCTATAAACAAAGAAATCCCAGTAAAATATACCCAGATAAGGAATAAATAAAATTATAACAACAAATTAACAAAGAAACCGGTAATCCCCCATTTAAACATATCAAACCCTAAATCAAGTAAACAATTGTTTAATTCTAATTTCCTGAAGAGTAAAGAATAAAAGGCATCTGTGTCAACCAAGCAAACGATGACACATGTTGAAGCGAATGGGAAAGGAAATACGTTGACGGCCACTGCTACTCCTTCGAGGGTTGTCAAGGTTTGGAAAATGGTCAACTCCCTCAGGCAAGCTTGATCTTCTCTTCTCCGATCTCTCTCTCCCTTCACCTGTTATATGCTACCCCTTGCCCATATTACTTTACTAAATTAAACTTTTAATTTTCAATCGAATTAATAAAATTATTTAACTTACCTAAATTTTTGATGATCTGGACTCATGGCTAACAAAAACTATTATAACTGATATAAAAAAAACAAAATTATGGAAAAAAAAAACACAGCCATCAACTTCTAGATCATCCAACAAACTCTTTGTGGAGTAGAATTGATAACACTGTTTTACCACTTATATTAACCGCAAAGGAACAACGTAATTGTAGTTTAGCCGATGAATGCAGGTCGATCTCACAGGAACAAAAGGATAGAAATTCTTAAAATTCTTATGCACTAATTGTCTAAACAATCTATTTTAATCTAGTGAAATATGAAATAAAGTAAAGTATTAAATTAAATTCAAAAAATATTTAAAAAAAATATGCTGAAGAGATATCAGTGGAACAAGCGTCTAGGGTTCAAGGTTTCACCCTTCTCTAATTTTTTATTCTTGCATGAGAATAATTAAATTAATTTATGGTGACTTATCCTATTGTAATCATCAACTATTCTCTTATGAATAACAATATATTTAAATCTAACAAAGTCATACTTTTTGTGAGTCTTTGTGATAGAATCAAATCAATCAAAATCTTATAAGAGTTAGATAACGTTTTCCATTAAGATAGTGGTGTACTTTTGTGACACAGAAAGTTTAATTCTCTTTCTTAGGTTCTAGCAATCGACTTTCATCTTTCGATCCTTCAATTGATTACTTGAAATATATAACTTGCTGATTAAACATATTAAAATAATATCATGCTAGAAAGAGATGAAGAGATAGAAAGAATTAAATTTTCAATTAAATTATTATGTAGAAAATATTCAATTAGGGTTGGACTACTCTCCCAACCCCTAGACAAGAGAACTAGCCACTTATAGTTTAAAACTCAATTACAAATATCAAAGGAAATAATGTCTAACAAAGAATTAAGAAACAACAAAGATTAATCATGGTCGTCACACGTGAATTCGCTAATTCTCTTTTTCTCATCTTCAAGACATGAACTATTTATCAGTTTTCCTTCTATTCGATAGCTCTCAATGGATTATATCATATTTTTAACACCAAATGAATTTCTAAAAATGGTCAAACAAATAAGAAACTGTCACAAGCGGCCACAACCATGAAACAATGGCCACGTCCACAAAGGCCCTATAGATGGTTTTATCATTACCCTAATTGAGTGCAAATATACCGAATTGAAAAATGCCTTAAAAGGCTTATTCCTAAAGATGCATTCAAATCAAATGTAAGAAATGAAGGCATTCATTATGCCTCCTTTCAAAAGATCCACAGAGTTTTACTCGTTTTACTTTATAAAAAACACTTATAGTTATACACATTCCTTTAAACTAATAGACATAAAAGCTCCCTACGAAAGTGTATTCAACACAAAAATTAAAAAATATACATAAAATAACACTTGCACCAATCCTCCCACCAAATACCCCAAAAGGGTCTAAAATCGAATCAAAAGGCAATTAAGCATGACATAAACATAATGTAATTTCAGAAACAAGACAAATAAATTATAAAAAGAAAATTTTGTGCCTAATAATTCTAATTTCCTAAATTGTATAAATTTGATAATCATATCTAGTGTGATTTTCCCTCAAAGTATATAATAAACATTTGCGTTTAAGGAAGTTTTCAAGAAACCAAGCTACATATATACCACAATAAGGAGGCAATTAACTAACTCTAGAAATCCAACTGCATGATCGAGCAATTTATGAAATTAAGAATTTAAAGGCAACATGACGCATGCTAAAACTAGGTACTAAGTGTTATGAGACTAAAAAAACTTTTCTGCCTTGAAGAAGAAGAATTTCAACTTTTTCCCTTTGAACTAAGTTGCAAAAAAGAAGGCCATTTGTCCTTCTTAATAATTTTGATAAGAACAACTATTCCAATATTAGATATATTAAACTTGACCAACAACTTTTGACTCAACTCCCTTTAAACTTGAAAATCCTTTGTATAATATTTTTCAATCAATTCACTAATGTTGGCCCAATTAATTGTTTTGCAATTTTCATGTCCTTGATGGTAAAAAGGTATGATTTTAGGGGATATGGACTATCAGTTCATTCCCTCCTTGCCATTTTTTAATTGGAACTCCTACTATACTTTTCTCTACTCCTCAGAACTAGGATGCATGCTTCACATTGAATGACCACTAACATATAAGACGCATAGTTGAATGCGTCCTTATTTCTTGGACCCCTAATAACATACTGTAGCTTGTAAAGTTGAATTCAAGGTTGTATCTCTTACTCATGTGAAAGTAATTACTACCAAATTCAAATGATTCAATCTCATTGCATTTCTTGTGTGTAAAATAACCAGACATATATTTGATCTTCTCAAAATACTAATAAATACTTAAACTCTCAATAGTTCTTAAAAAATATCACTGGGCACTTCTTATCATGAAAAAAAGTCCTAATAAATACATATTGTTGGTATCTATGAAAAATGATACTTAAACTAATTTCTTCGTCTATACATACTACTTTTAGATATCGATTGGGTGAATCCAACAAATAATCATTGTACAAAACTCTAACAAAGTCAAACCACATTCCCGCTCTATTTCAACACAAAAAATCTTAATTTATCTAATCAGTAAATCACACAAACATTCCTTTCATTCCCATACATATCTCATGGGAGGTTAAAGGATACCTGTCTTTGCTATTTCTTCATTTCTTCAACTTCAAGTCTCAATAATGGTAAAGTTTGGTAATGTGAAAAGATTTGTTTCATCTTTTAGCGTAGCCATCTTGTATGGTGGTGGGAGTTTGGCCCATATCTATACCCAAACACCATATCTATACCCAAACACCCTTTTAATTTCTATCACCCTGATCTTTGAATCCTATTGCTTCTCGTACTGGTCGTGTTATTGCATTCGATTAAGCTATTGCGCTTGCTCGCACAACCTAGTAAAGCTAAAATTTGTGTTGTGCTTGATCAACAAACTCCATGTCCAAATTAAATTTGGACCAGACGTTCATATGGAATTTGACAAAACATTGGGTACATATATCCTAAAAATTATTGCATAAAGATTGCATTTGGCTTAAGCTATAGTGACGGGTCTAGCCTGGCCGCTAGATTGCAATTTGGCTAGCATAATTGCGACGTCACCAATCCCCTCCAAGAATCTGGCAGAGGTTGAGGCATAGGAGCTCCGATAGTGACCATAACCGTGGTTGCATTGAGCCAGATGAGGCTATACATCTGACAGAGAGTTACTTAGTGGCAATTTAATTACCTTGATGGACTATGCAGCAGTGGGGACAAATCTGAAGGAAAACTTAAATTAAATTAAATCTTTATTTTGAGAAAAAATTGTTACATTGAATGTTGATTTTGGGAGAAATCCAGCATCCATACAATGAATTTGAAATGGAAACATATAAAAATATTTTGCAACACAAGCATCTGATTTATTTGTGTTGGGAAATTGTGTTACACGTCAGAAGAAAAAGGAGATGTCAAGGAGCTTATATGGTGTAGTAGGTCCAAAAATGTCACAATGTGTTTTAAAGCCATGCGGGCCGATGTGGTGAGCCCAAAGTGAACAATATTGTGACATGCGAGTGGGCCTGTGCCTTGACCAGATCCTAACAAACTGGTATCAGAGCTTAGTTATCTCCGTTAGGTGTTCCATTATATCGAAAGTCTTCCGGTGAACATGTCGGCGGTGTGTCCCGTTCCAGTATCGATTTGGAATACAAATCCTTGTCTTCAGATGATCAAATCAGTCTGTTGTCAATCAGAATGTACATTGAGGGGAACCTCCCATTAATATTTAATTAATTAAATATTATTTATTGGAACTTCAATTAAGTGGGTCTATTTAGTCCCTCTTGCTAGCACCGTTTATTCTTGTATGAAGTATTGGATTGTTGTGAGATAATTCTCTGGCTCTATTTAAGAGTTAATTAATTAACGTATGTCAATATATATTTAAGAGTTAAATATATATTACATAATTATTTATATAATTAGATTAAATAAATAGGGAAGAATGTTGGGAAAGAATGTCCCAAAAGAAAAAAGAGAATTTAAAAAACTTATATGGTGTAGCATGTTCAAAAATATCACAACACGTTTTAAATCCGATCCAAATAATGCGAGTCAAAGTGAACAATATTATGACACTCGTTTTTCTTTTTTTTTTTTTATCACCCCAAAGTAAAAAAAACGGTTCCATAAAAAAAAAAAGGATGAAAAAAAGAAGAACGACGTAGTGGGAAATTAAGGTCCTCCACTATTTTCCTCCATGCATGTAATAATTAGTACGTACTTAAAGTTAACACGGGGTCAAGCTAGCCAGCCTAGGGGCTGATGACACCAACGTGGTTGAGGTCGACGACGGTGGGTTGGGTAGAGTGAATCCCCATCTCCGGTGGAGGAGGGACAGCATCAGCAGCGTCGCAGTAGCCACGAAGGATGTCGGTTTCTTCAGCGGTGTAACCTAGGGAGGTAAGCATGGAAGGCCAGCATTGTACCTCGATGATGTGAATGGCGTGGCAGCATTCCCGACCGAGGTAGGTCTCGCCGTCGAGGAAGAATAGTATGACCTCTCCGGTGCATGCTTGTAGCTCGAACAGCGATTCCCAACAGTCAGACCACGTCGTTGAGTTGTTGTTGCTGCTGTTGTCGTCTTCATCCATCCCGTGCAGACCTGCCAGTGGCGCCAACCTGACCATGGGATCCATCTGGTGGTCAAGCGGCCGCGCCGCCGACACCGCGACGGTGTTGTTTGTGGAGGCGAGAGAGGCCAAGATTAGTGCCGCCGCCACAGCGAGAAGGGACTTGAGAGTGGAAGAGGGTGCCATTGAATAATGAGGATTTGTACGTAGGAAGATGAATATATATATACGATAGTGATTGATGGAACTGATGAAGAAAAGAGTGCGTGTTTGGTTTATATATAGACACGATTTGGAACTGTTGTAACTGGATGTGGAGGGATGCTAAGAGAGATAGCGACGGATCGGGGTCATATGGTTTAAAGGCACGGGTAATGGAACAGGCGGCCGCTTCTGGTCAGTGATTAATGCGTGAAGTAATTGAGGAAAAAAAATTATAAGAGCAACTCAGCCTATCAATTTATTATGAGTGCACAAATATTTATTTTATTTATAATTGGTGTTGTGTATAGTATAATGACGACGTTTCAATTGTTAACGCGCAGCATAAAATAGAGACAAAGAGAGCGAGGAAGATAGTGATGAGTAGCCTGAAATGGTACATCTGGAAAAGAAAAGTAAATGAATTATAAAAAGTAGAACATGGCATTATTTTATTTATTTATTTATTTTGTAAAAATTCACACCCTTCGTTATTGCTATTTTTTTTTCGCACAAAAGCCGTTTATAAATTTTTTATTTTATTTTTTTCCTCTGGTATGATATGGCGAACAAAGGTCATTTTTAAATGCGGATGGTTTTTTAGGTGCCTTTTTAAAACAAATAAATAAATAGAGTGTATTTTTACAGTTGCGACATACGGGTGCGGCCAGAGCCTGCGGTAGCGACATCAACATGCGGGCACGGTCAAAGCTTGCGGTTGCGACTTGCGACAGCGGGGCCGGAGGTGTATAACGAGTCCAGCTGTAGGGATGCAGTCATGGCCGGTTGTCGCAGCCAAGCTGGTACGGCCGGCTGTCCGCTATTTGTGAAATTAAGTCGGGTCTTTACATTTTATCCGTTTTGTTTTAAAAGTTAATCATATTCTTGAATACAGAGTTATCAATAAAGAGAGAACCAAGAATTAGGACGAAAACAATGTGTCAACACAGTTCATTTAATTATATATTTATACAAGTCCCAGTATGAAAAATTCCCGCTATACCCTTAATACCCTTAATACACTCCCCTCATGGCTTGTGGGGATTTGATACGGCCATCTTGTGTAACATGGAATGAAATAACGTGGGAGGTAGTGGCTTAGTGAACATATTACCTAGGTGATGCTAAGATGGAAGACATTAGTTTGAGTGTGTCAGATGCTACCTTTTTATGAATAAAATGACAGTCAATCTTAATATATTTGGTTCATTCGCAAAAAGTAAAATTAGAGGCCATATGTATGGCAACATGATTGCCCTCTGTAGAGGATCGTGAGACCATAACTTGCTTCTTGGCCTTTCAAGATATCAATGAGTCAACAAAAAAAATGCAATATCCAATGGTTGAGCGTCTAGTATCTAGGCATGCCCCCCAATCAGCATAAAAGAAAGCCCTTAATTGAGAAGAAAACTTTGAAGGGAAGAAAAATCCTTGATCGGGTTGAGCTTTCAGATATCGTATCAGGTGATTAGCTGCCTGTATAGGGGAAGTACGTGGTGTAGCAAAAAACTGGGCTAGACGATTAACAACATAGCATATGTCAGGTCTAGACAAGGTGCGGTATAACAGTTTCTCAATAAATCTTTTTCTCCCTTATCTTTTTCTGGTAAGCTGCGCTTTTAAGTTTTATTGACATGATAAATTACCGATAAAGTTACAAATATCACTTTTTACACGAATATTACTTTTTTTCACAAATATCTTGCGCCCTGTTTTATTATTAAAAAAAACACGTTTCCGGATATATAATATAAAAATATATTATGAAGAAAACAGAAGAACACAAAAAAGTGGAAAGTGACAATCAAAGCCCTCCAGACATAATTAGTAATTATATAGTTAGCACGGGGTCTAGCTACCCAGCGTAGGGGCTGACGACTGTGTGTTGGGTATAGTGAATAATCTCCATCTCCGGCGCCGGCGGAGAAGGGATAGCGAGAGAGGCCGCATCATCAGCAGCGTCGCAGTAACCACTGAGGATGTCGGTCTCTGCAGCGGTGTAGCCGAGGGAGCCGAGCATGGAAGGCCAGCATTGTGCCCTGAAGTAGTGGATGGCGTGGCAGCATTGCCGGCCCAGGTAGGTCTCGCCATTGAGGAAGAATAGTATGACCTCGCCGGTGCATGCTTGCAGCTCAAACAGCGATTCCCAACAGGTAGACGACGTTGTTGAGTTGTTGTTTTCGTCTTCATCCATCCCTTGCAGACGAGCTGCCATTGGTGCTAATCTAACCATGGGCTGCTTCTGCTGGTAGTCGAGCGGCCGCGACGCCGACACAGCGATGGTGTTGTTGGTGGGGGAGAGCGCGGCCAAGATTAGTGCCAGCGCTACAGCGAATAGGGACTCGAGAGTGGGAGAGGAAGCCATGGCTTTTGAATAGTGAGGAGTAGGGAGATGGATATGTATATATAAAATATGATAGTGATCGATCGATGAAAAACTATGAAGAGGGCATGGGGTGTTTTGGTTTATATATAGACACCACCATGCATGCGATTGCGATGGAGTGGGGTCGGGATGTGGAGAGGCACATGTCGAAGGTAGGCAGGCCGAGAGAGTTGGCAACGGATCATCAGACGGTTGGTTTAAAGGCGCGTTGCGGGTAATGGAAAAGACAGCCGTTTCATATCGAGAGAAATGATCAGTTACTAATGCACATCCTAAATGCATGAGCCCCTGCCAATGAAGGTGCAGACCCATATATATATGTATTAGGATCTTGGTGCACTTATGCTATTTTGGTATCTTTTGACGCATTGCACTATACAGTAACCGTTGAGTATACTCATATACCCAATAAATATATATTTTCATAAATAATAAAAGCAACATTTTCGTATAACTCTTTTGTGTTCGTGGTATAATAAAAGCATCTTCATCTCATTTACTTCATTTTATATTCTACCATTATGAGGCACCCAATCTCATGATTTTTAATAGATTAAGGGTGGTCGTCTATGCCCAATGTATATATTTATTAATTTGAGATTTTAATTAATATATGCTTTTAAAAATTTTAAATTACGTACTTGTATTAAATTGCATCATTGATATATTCAAATATATAATTTGATGCACATGTGAGAAATTCAAAACTCAAGTTGTAACTATATACTACAGTAACTTTTGAAAAAAAATTTCCCAAATTACAAAATCACTTTACATTCAACAAATCCTTATTTTAATATTTTTTCTTTTTTTTTTCTGTTTTCTTTCTTCTTTCTACCATCTCTTCTCATTTTCATATTATATAAATATTTTGATGAATCCAATGGCGGATCCAATGCAAGACTACAGTTAATTCATGCAAAAAATTGAGTTTTAATTTTAAACCATTCTTGTGGGTTTATTAGTTTTAAAATTATTTAATCATTGTTCTCTAACATGTTTATTGGTTTTTTATCAAGCCTTAATATGGTTTGATTTTCAATTGTAAATGTAATATTTCTACTGCGCCATTAATGTTACCATGATTTGTTCATGCCTCTGACCTTTGTTTTCATTTTTAATTATTGTTCTGGTAATCCCATATACTTAATCAAATTTAATCTATAATGCAACCTTTGTTATTAGAGTTGGTTGGAATTATTTAAGAAAACAGTGTCCTCACTAGTTAGTTAATTATGAAAGCTACTACACACACCACGACCGATTACGAGAAAAATGTTTCACTATCACTCTAGGGACTTACGACGAACAAATCCAATGTGATGGTAAACACATAAGAAAATACAATGCTGCAAAAACTTAAACAAAGATCCCTCCAAGAATCATATCAATGAAAAACATAATTTTAGATTAATATAATCACCTATATAGATAATCACTACGATGGCTCTAATGGCGTTGATATGAAAACTAGGCTCTTATATATTTGTCAAATTGCCAAAACCCAAATTTGTAGGGGGATCATTAATTGAGCCAAGATGTTTGCATTGAAAATGGTGAGCCGCTCATCTCCCTATGCACTCCTTGTGTCTAAATGTACATCGTCTACCATGTTGTATGTGAGGAGTGATGGTGTGTGAAACTGTGATTAATGTTGTGAAGTTTTTACTCAAGTTTTATTTGATTTTGATTAACTTACGTGGGCAATACCATGGTCAAGTTTAATATTATTTTTAAAAATCTACTTATGCTAACCAAATAAAAAACAATAAAATCCATTTAGTAAAATAAAAATACTTATAAAAAGTTTTTATTTTTTATGATAAAAACATAAGCAATTTAGAAGTTATTTTCTAAAGTTGTTTTACTATGCATTAAATGTAAATTATGCAAAATACCAATTAACATTAATCCTAATTAAAAATAAAATGGGAAAAAAATATACATTTAAAAATTAATAATATTTTGTTTTTTTAAATATATATAATAATTTATATTTAATTTACTAAACACTTATTTCATACTTTAAAATTACAGTACTTTTAAAATCATAATTTACAAAAACACTTATACTTTTATTTTTACCAAAACACTTATATATTTACCAAAACTATAAAATAGCTTCTTTTAAAAGCATAAATTACCAAATTAAATCCATATCTTGTCATGCAAATTGGATTTACTAAATTATTTTTTAAATTATATGTACGTAATTAAATATATTAATCACTATGGTTATAGAATGTGTTTTAGTTAGTTTTAGAGGTAAAAATCATAATTTGTTAAAATTTTTAGTTAAAACACACTTTATAATTATATATGATTAATATTTAATAATGTATAATTTAAACAAACGTGAGTCAAAACGCGACGCAAGCCTCTGATTGATTTGTATTTTTAATCACTCCATGAAAAAAACGGTTCCATAAATAATGGAATGAGAAAACAGATGAAGGAGTTCGGATCCTAAAGGATGCAATACATTAAAACTAAGCTTATTAATAGTTATTAGTACGTACTTTTAATAATTAGGGTAGTTATTATTGTAAAAAACACCAAAGCTCCCTCGACAGGTAGTAAAAATTAAGGTCCTCCCCAATTTTCCTCCATGCATATAATAATTAGTACGAACTTAATTATATAGTTAACATGGGGTCTATATATATTGCTAGCCAGCCTAGGGGCTGATGACGACAAGGTCGTGGTTGAGGTCGACGGTGGGTTGGGAAGAGTGAATCCCCATCTCCGGAGGAGGGGGTACAGCATCAGCAGCGTCGCAGTAGCCACGAAGGATGTCGGTTTCTTCAGCGGTGTAGCCTAGGGAGGTGAGCATGGAAGGCCAGCATTGTACCTCGATGATGCGGATGGCGTGGCAGCATTCCCGGCCGAGGTTGGTCTCTCCGTCGAGGAAGAATAGTATGACCTCGCCGGTGCATGCTTGCAGCTCGAACAGCGATTCCCAACAGTCAGACCACGTCGTTGAGTTGTTGTTGCTGCGGTTGTCGTTTTCATCCATCCCGTGCAGACCAGCTGCCAGCGGCGCCAACCTGACCATGGGCTGCATCTGGTGGTCAAGCGGCCGCGCCGCCGACACCGCGACGGTGTCGTTGGTGCAGGCGAGAGAGACCAAGATTAGTGCCACCGCCACAGCGAGAAGGGACTCGAGAGTGGAAGAGGGACGTGCCATGGCTTTTGAATAATGTGGATTTGTACGTAGGAATGAATATGTATATATATAAATATATATGATAGTGATTGATGGAACCGATGAAAAGAGCACGGGGGTGTTTGGTTTATATATAGACAAGATTTGGAGATGTGTGTAACTGGATGTCGAGGGAGGCTTAGAGAGATAGCGACGGATCATGGGTCATATATGGTTTAAAGGCACGCCGCACGGGTAATGGAAGAGACGGCCGCTTCTTTGAGAGAGGTCGTGATTAATGCATGAAATAATTAAGAGATATGGGAAAGACGGCCGGGTGTGTTATTTTATTCATTGAGTAATGATACGCGTGTAACCGACGACGTATTAGCATTTCGGTTACAAATAATTTAATTACAATCGCTTATTCATTTATTTATTTTGTAAAATTGTACACCCCTTCGTTATTATTAGTATTTTTCCCGCTCAAAATCCGTTTGTAAAAATTTTATTTCATTTTCTTCCTCTCTGGTTTGATTTGGCCAACAAAAGGTCATTTTTATAATGCGAATGGTTTATTAGGTGCCTTTTGAAGATATAAATAAATAGTCTTGATTTTCTAGGTAACTTTGACAAACAAAGTGTATCGTTATAGAGAGATTGCAAATTCTCAAAATTCATAAAATTTAGAATATAAACTGCAATGCAAATTTGTGTATGAGACTGTATTGTATAGCTTTCGGGCACATTTTGCCGCACGGGCCGAAACATGCGGGGCGCGGCCAAAGCAGCTACTGTTATGACTTGTGAGCACGGCCAAAGCTTGCGGTTGCGACATGTGGGCGTGGCTAGAGGTGTATAACGAGATAGGCTAGCTGTGCCCCGATTTGTGGGTGCGACTTGTGTGTATTGGTAGGGGGCGGCCCCATTTGGATGCTATTCTGACGTGATTTTGATGACTAAAGTGATGTATTGACACTATTTGAAAATTGTTGGTGCTATTCTTGCATGATATGGTATGAATGATGGGTAGTTCTTTGGGGAGCCCAATGTTATATGTTTGTGTATGATATTGGAGTGTTTGGCTGGGATGGATTGATTGTTTTATATGTTCGGCTGGCTGGTGAACTTGTGTCATGTGAAGGGATAAACTGGTTTTTATAGTTAGAGCTGGTGGCTTAATACTAGAGGATTGAAGGTTGATTTTTATTTGCTATCCATCCCTTACAATGACATTTTCATATCACCATCTTCTAAAAGATGGGTCCGTTTTTGAGGCCCGAGGGAGTTTAACATTTCGTTGTCGGAGATATATAAAATATATCTCAATAACTTGGGACCATGGCATAATTGGAGCCAATTAGAGCAATGGTAGAATCAGTGAACACTGGGAGCTGTGATGACATTTGAGATCTTGATCATCTTGTTTGTCAAGTTAGTAAGAATAGATTCAGTCTAGGGGTTGAATGTGGATTGTGCCATAGATTCTAGACGGTTTTGAGTTGTGGGTTGAGAGGTTCAAAATATGGAGAGAGAGATGGAAGAGATTCACTTAGTCGAGCATGGAGTTCATGGAAAAGACAGTGTAGAACAGACACCTTAATTGTACTTTAAAGCTTTTAATGTAATCTATGGGACTCCAAGTTCATCAAATTAATCATTATTCTTTGCTCCACGCAATAAAAGTATGAAGGCAAGTAAATTAACTCCTACTCTAACATTTCCTAAAAACAGGAAATAAACTAATACTGGAACGCAGATGCAGTCTATCAATTTCTAAGAAAAATATTATAATTAATTAATTTTCGTATTGTAACATATTAAATTTATATATGTATGTGCACGAGTATTAGACAATTATTTATCGTCTAATACAGAAATTGAATGTATAAATTTATTAACCGCTTGAAGGGACTTCTTTTATTTTTGTTCATTCTCTGAATGGACAATATTTTAAAGCACGATAGATCAACCAAAATATATGTTACTTTTCATAACTCCATCTCAATCAAACTAATATGCAAGTCTTGCCACTTATGTTAGAGGTTTTAATTTAATGAGCATCCGCAACAAGGTCAGGTGAGCTGGATCCTAGTGAATCGGATCATATATGGGTGTTTTTTTAAAGAAAACATTTTGTGAAAGGAAACAAAAAAATTAGCTGAAGAGTCAATGGCTTGTAGTTGTATTCGACAGAAATAAGGTTTGTCGTGTGTGTAACAGGCAACAGTGGATGGGGTCGGTGAAGTGTACAAAGGAAACGCTCTGTCCCTCGATCCTAGTCTGCTGTCTCTTCAAGCATTGAGAAATTGTGTTTCCTGCGTACATTACGCGATTTCGTGTTTTTTTTTTTGGGTTTGTTGGGTCCTCGTGTGACTCCATTCCAAGCTTGTTGTGGAACGATGTGAGAACTAATTAATGAGACACGTATGAGCCCTCACAGACAGTATCGACAGCGAAACTAGAGCACTGACGAGCGAAGTGAGAGCCTGTGACAGATGCCCACAAATCTCTAAGTGGGTGTTTTGGGTTACTACTTCTTTTCCCTTTTTCTTTTGCTCACTAATCTACTTTACTTCTCGTTTGATTTGATCGTAACATTTGTCCTCTCCAAAATTGAAACTTGACTCGCCTCTTCGTTTGTTCCCTGACCGCCTCCTTCCTTCCCAGTAATCAAGGAGGCGCGGGGCTATTGTTTTTCTGTTTTTTTGTTTCCCATCTCGAGCCTTGGTGTTCAATTATTGTTTTATAAGCCAGGGAATCGAAAGGAGCATCGGGCATGGTTGGCTTCTTTAGGTAATTGGATGATGGTTTTCTGAATTGGGTCACTTAATTTGAAAGGTTTGGTTGGGGTTGGGTTGGGTGGTAGTGTTGCAAGATGGCGATGGAGTGTACTGGGGGTCGGCTTATAGCGGGGTCACACAATAGGAACGAGTTCGTGCTCATCAATGCTGAGGATGCTGGCCAGGTTAGGCCTTGTTTTGTTTCACAATTTAGTTTAGAAAATTATTTTGTGGGTTTTCTTTATTTTAGTTTTTTGGTATATCTGGAACGGGTTTTCGTAAAATAAAAAATAAAAATAGTGTTTTTGGAATTGTTACGCTTCTTGTTTCCTTGCCCATTAGTTGTTTTTTTGCTTTCTCGAAAGAATGTATCTGATTTTCGCGAATAAATTCTCATTTGAAAGTACATTAAAACGTCCATTTTCAGTTATTTTATTTGTCTGTTGTATTTATTACTCGTAATAGCAATACAAGTTATGACACCAACACAATCCTGCTATAGGGAATGTGTCAGAGTTTAAGAATTTTAGTGTTTTTTTAAGTACACAAAAAGAAGCACAAGAAGATGCCTTAAGGAGTTACGGTTTTGTTATTTTATAATTTGTACCAACTCCCACTTAACAAAAAAAGAAAAAGAAAAAGAAAAAGAAAAAAAAATGGGGTTTTTGTGATTTAAGTTGGTGTTGGTGGAAATGAGCTGTATACTAAGACAGAGAGAAGAGAAGTTGATAAATTTATTTTTATGCCAAGAATTTATGGCAATTGGGTCCATTTTTAGGACAACATTTTGCTAAATTTCAATTCTGTGAAGGTCTGAACTCTTCAGGACTCGTTTCATGTATATTGGTCAATTTGAATCATTTGATTGTTGGGTCTAATTCTATTGGAAGCTCAAAGAATCAAACCATGGACAGCTTGTGACCTTTTTTTATGGTTTGATGTACTGTTTGTGATGGTTTGCTTCTCTTCTCTCTTACCATGGATTTTGACTCTCTACAGATCAAATATGTGAGGGAATTGAGTGGGCAAATTTGTCAAATTTGTGGGGATGAGGTGGAGTTGACACTAGAAGGGGAGCTCTTTGTTGCTTGCAATGAATGTGCTTTCCCTGTTTGCAGACCTTGCTATGAATATGAGAGAAGAGAGGGAAATCGGGAGTGTCCACAGTGCAAAACCACATACAAGCGCCTCAAAGGTGAGTAATGGGGACCTTTTTACAATTTTTATTTAAACTTTTTTTTTTTTGGAACTATGCTAAATTATCTGTCCATTTCTTGTGCAACTGGCAGGCAGTCCAAGGGTTGAAGGTGATGAGGAAGAGGATGGCATTGATGACTTGGAGAATGAGTTTGACTATGGGAGTGTTAATGTGTCATTGCCAAAACAAAAATATGGAAACCAGGTTCTCATCAAGCCGCAACACTAGCCACGGTTGCCACACAAGCTTTAGCAGAATCCCTGTAAACTCAGAATTTGGATCCTCTGCTCATAATTCTGATACACCCTTACTGACCTATGGACAAGAGGCGAGTTAATTGTTTCTCTTTCTTTGTGTTGGTGAGCTTATGTGCGCTTGCAAGTTGCAACAAGCAAAATTAATGTTAAGTTATTGATTCCACCCTTTTAGGATACCGGAATTTGTTCTCATCAGCTTGCTCTTATTGTACCCCCATTTTTCAGTCAGAGAAACAGAGTGCATTTGACACCTTCTTTGGACCCATCCATTATGAGTACGTATTTTTAATTATCTGGTTTGCATTTTGTGTCATGTAACTGTTTGAATTTTGAAATAGTGTTGCCCTCTTATATTAAAGTAAACTTGGTGTTTTGAATTTCGTATAGTGCATCCCAGACCAATGGTACCCAAAAAAGACACAGCATTATATGGTTATGGGAGTGTAGCATGGAAGGATCAAATGGATGGGTGGAGGAAAAGGCAAAATAACATGTTTCAGGTGGTTGAGCAACACGGAGGAAATGATGGCCTTGAAGATCCTGACTTTTCAATGTAAGTGATTATCTTTATGAATTTACACGTAATCAAGTGTGCCCAGTAAAAATGTATGTGGTAATTCTCTAAATGTCATGTTTAGGATGACTTCCTGAAAAGAAAATGATTATTCTAATACAAATTCTTCTCTTGTTCTTGGTCAGAATGGATGAAGGAAGACAACCACTTTCAAGAAAATTACCCATCTCTTCAAGCATGATAAACCCATACAGAATAATAGTTATAATCCGCCTGATCATTCTCTGCCTTTTTTTTCATTATAGACTTCTCCATCCTGTTAAGGATGCATATGCCCTATGGCTAACATCTGTTATTTGTGAAATATGGTTTGCTGTATCATGGATTCTTGATCAGTTCCCAAAATGGTACCCAATAGAGCGAGAAACATACCTTGATCGCCTATCTCTGAGGTATATGGGATCTATGTAATTAAGACACTGTTTATGTTGGTATGAATTCAAGCCATGCCGGCTTCCAGACTGAAACACTCCTGGATATATCCTCTTGCTCACTGGGTTTGATTTTGATGGGGTCTACTGTTTACGCACACACACACACAGACACATTTCTTTTTTCATTAGATGTTTAAGTATTTTCCCTCATCATTTTCTCCCTAAAATTATCAGGTATGAGAAAGAGGGGAAGTCATCTAAATTAGATAGTGTGGACGTCTTTGTAAGTACTGTTGATCCTCTGAAAGAACCTCCACTGATAACAGCAAATACCGTGCTATCCATACTTGCTACAGATTATCCAGCAGATAAATTAGCTTGCTATGTCTCAGATGATGGTGCGGCTATGCTAACTTTTGAGGCACTTTCAGAAACTTCTGAATTTGCCAGAAAATGGGTTCCTTTCTGTAAAAAATTTAATATAGAGCCTCGGGCCCCAGAATGGTACTTTTCCCAGAAGATTGACTATCTGAAAAACAAGGTCCATCCAGCATTTGTTGGGGAACGGCGTGCCATGAAGGTTTATTAATCCTCTGATTGAAATGGTTTTCATTCATTCATTGTCAGTTGATGTGCATCAGATCCTGCATGTGTTAATTAATACATAATGATTAGGAAAAAGTTATGGCTTAAGTTTTTATTATGTTCTTTAACCCAGGTGATTAAAGTCTAATTTTAAAATGTCTAAGTGTTTTGTCCCTGTAATTACGTGGCTTTCAAATTCCCCAACTACCAGAGTTTTGTTTTTTTAAAATGAAAAATATTAAATTTGGTTTCCTGATGCAGAGAGAGTACGAAGAACTCAAGGTTCGGGTAAATGCATCGGTTGCAATAGCCCAAAAGGTACCCGAGGAAGGTTGGACAATGCAGGATGGGACTCCATGGCCTGGGAACAACACGCGAGACCACCCTGGCATGATCCAGGTGAGATAATTAGACAGAACCTCAGAAATCTTAAGTCCTCATCATAACAAAGTCAAACAGACTTACCCAAAAAAAAAAAAACCGAGGTCAAACAGTATATGCTTTATACAGAATGATGCTGGAACATGTTGAGGAGAGTGAGGTAGAGAAACAGAAAGAGAGTGGTAAGACATATCTCTATGTATGGGATGGAAAGATAGATCTGAAGTACATTTTATGTTCTTTTATATATATTTGTGCAACTCTTTCTCCCTGGTTAAGCAGGTATGTTTGCTCATTGGTGTTTTTTCTACCATGCTTCCAAAACAAACTCATTTAGCATTCCCTTCACATTCTGCTCATGCATTTCATAGGTATTTCTTGGCCAAAATGGTGTACTTGATATTGAAGGAAATGAATTACCTCCGCTGATTTATGTTTCTCGAGAAAAGAGACCAGGGTATGAGCACCATAAAAAGGCTGGTGCCATGAATGCTCGGGTAAAATTTACCTCAATTTTTCCTCTACATAAGTTTAATGCTATTTCATAGTTTTCATATCAGCAAGTGTATTTTCTAGAATTTATGAGCTCCATTTCTTCTTATTGTTTTGAAGGTACGGGTTTCATCCATTATTTCTAATGCCCCTTATCTCCTGAATGTTGACTGTGATCACTATATTAACAACAGCAAAGCACTCCGTGAAGCCATGTGTTTTATGATGGACCCTATATCAGGGAAAAAAATTCGTTACGTGCAGTTTCCTCAAAGATTTGATGGAATTGATCAGCATGATAGATATTCAAATCAAAATGTTGTGTTCTTTGATGTTAGTATATGCTTCTCAGTTGTTTCTTTTTATATATTTTCCCACTTCCTTTGATTACGAGATAAGTTAACTGTTCAATTGGAAATAGATCAACATGAAAGGGTTAGATGGTATACAAGGACCCATTTATGTTGGAACTGGATGTGTGTTCAGAAGGTGGGCACTTTATGGATATTTTGCCCCTGCCAAGAAGAAACCTCCTGCCAAGTTTTGTAACTGTTGCTGCCTTTGTTGTGTTAATCTTAAAGTATGAAATCGCTTTTGCCAGAGTGACATTTGTTTACTGCTTCCTTGCTCCTAAATTATTTGTTCTGCAGGTTGGATGGATATATGGCTCTGTGACGGAAGATATTTTGACAGGGTTCAAGATGCACTGTCATGGGTGGCGTTCTGTGTACTGCATACCTAAGCGCCCTGCATTTAAGGGGTCAGCTCCCATTAACCTATCTGATCGCCTGCACCAGGTTCTTCGGTGGGCCCTTGGATCTGTGGAGATCTTCTTGAGCAAACATTGTCCGATATGGTATGGGTATGGATGTGGCTTGAAATCATTGGAGCGATTATCCTACATAAATTCAGTCATTTATCCTTTGACTTCCATTCCTTTGATCACTTATTGTACATTGCCTGCCATTTGCCTTCTTACAGGGAAATTCATTGTTCCTGAGGTATGCACAACTGCTTGTCCTCTTAATTGTGTGACCTTTTTCTTTCTTCATCAAAATTCTATAAAAATATGGTAGTAATGGTACAATTGATTTTAGTATTGATCTATAAATAAATATGATGTAAATATTTCAATGCAAAAATATAAAGATGAAAAAATTGCAAAAACTGATACATTGAGTGGTTTTAAATGTTTAAAAGTGTGTATTATAATTAAAGAGAGAGAACCAATGGCCATCTTTGGTAGCTTTAATTTTTAGCCCGATGATTTCAGTTGGGGCCTTTCTGTTGAAGGAATGGCAGTTTTGCTTATTAATTAAATATATTAAACTGTTAAGTATATTACTTCTAATATTAATGCTTGTTTGATTTATGATCTTTTTTTTTTGTGTAAACTATATGGAAAGGTAGACGTATTGGGTGCTAGACTACTAACCTTTTGGTTCAGCTCATTATCCTAACGAAAACTCTTACTAACTATTGTAGACAAATATAATTGTTTTCTAGTGCTGGCAGATAGTTCAGTATCATTTTTGTACCCATGCAATAAAATTGACCTCCAGGTAGTGTACATGGACGTCTACTCTTTGGTTGCAAATTTCATGTAGAAAAAATGCTTAGGATTCTTTGCCCAACACCTAAGTTTTTGTGTAAGACTATCAATCTTATTACACCTGTGAACTTCTTGAGTCTTTATGAGTTTTCCCCAGTCAATATTCTGAGTCATCATATGAATATTGGAATGGTTGCTTATCTAATGCCCTTAATTTTTATGCCACAGATTAGCAACTACGCTGCGCTTGTGTTCTTGGCTCTCTTCATATCCATAGCTGCTACTGGTATTCTAGAGATGCTCTGGGGGGGCGTCACAATAGATGATTGGTGGAGAAATGAACAGTTCTGGGTGATTGGAGGTGTGTCCTCTCATTTCTTTGCCTTATTACAAGGCTTGCTCAAGGTTTTGGCTGGTGTGAACACTAATTTCACTGTCACCTCCAAAGGTGGGGATGATGGGGCGTTTTCTGAGCTTTACATTTTCAAATGGACATCACTCTTAATCATTCCCACAACTTTGTTGATCATAAACATTGTTGGGGTTGTGGTTGGGATTTCAAATGCGATTAACAATGGTTATGATTCATGGGGGCCACTATTTGGCAAGCTATTCTTTGCCCTGTGGGTGATTATCCACCTATACCCTTTCCTCAAGGGATTATTCGGGAAACAGCAGAAAGTACCCACCATATTTTGGTGGTCTGGTCAATTCTCCTCGCTTCAATCCTGACTCTGATGTGGGTGAGAATCAACCCGTTTGTGTCAAGAGAGGGGCCTCTGTTAGAGATTTGTGGTTTGAATTGCGACAAATAAAGGGAGTGAGTGCCATATTTGTTACACTTTCTGCAGAAATCTTTCTTCTGGAGTTTCACTGTTGACCTGTTCCTTGTCCCAGTGTTTTGGATGCAGGAATCTATGTATGTATTTGGGGCACTTAATTGTTATCAGAGCGGTATGGACAGGGCAGCTGCAGTAATCTTTTTTGTGCAGGGGAGAAATCGAGGGGAAAGAGGGGCCTTGATTTCTAGATACCAACATCCGGGAGCCTGCAGCATTGTTATTCTTTGTTTCATGAGGCCGTCTTTCATTCTTTTATTGAATAGTTGTCCAGTTTAATTGGTTTTTCTTGTAGTTATCTATATCGTCATTAAGCTGCAGCATTGCAAATTAACTGTTCTGAAGATGGCCATACATGACCCAGGTGATGATTATTCAACTGAACTTTCATGCAATGTGGTTAATGCGATTTAAATTTTGTGCCCTTCCTACCCATGGCTGCATTTTTTGTGTGCTTTGTAGTGCAACTCGTTTTTCTTTTGATTTAACTGAAAGACCAAAGAAGGTTAAGGGGCTTCTGTGTTCCATTGTCTTTGCATATACAAGCAGAGAATAAAATAATGGGTTGCTCTATGGCGCTAGTGTAAGGGTTTTACAAACTGTTGCCGTTATACAAAAACTTCGTGCTAGCATATTCAAAACTGCCCAACTTGCAAGAATACAGTTGCAAGCCTCAACTATCAAACCAAAAGGCGATGCCCAAAAGCGAATATCATATGAACTTTCGAAAAACACGAAGCACAGCAGGCATCCATATAATTATTCCCATTCTTTCTCATAGAAGGACTTTTCATATATTTTCTTTCGAAACTAAAACATGCAAGGCAAATCAAAGGTGTTTGAATTGGACAGTGACAATCACTTTCATCTATTGTTTCATTTTCATTCTATCCAAAAATACTATTCTTTTTTTGAAACTTCCATTAAAGCTTTGTGTAGCCTGTTCCAATCCTTTTTTACTATGACCGTATTGATGTCTCACCTCTCATAACTAGAACATTCATAAGCTTACGTTGTACATGTTCAAACTAGCTTAGAAAATATTGTCCTATCTTGTCCTTTTGACAGGTTTAACTCTTAACCTTATAGATATGATAAATTTTAAATTATTTTTCTTTAATTTTATCATACATTTATCTTAGCAAGTGTAACTATGCCAAATGAGTTCATTTTAATGTTGAATGGCCTATCACTGATATCATACAACAAAATGTCTAATAGTGTATATTATAAAATTTTCCTTTGAACTTCAGAGGCGTGTTTGTCTAATCTTCCCATGCCACAACCTTCATTACATTTTCTAAAGTTACACTTCATATACTATTTTTGTTCTACTTAATTTAAAGTTGTGAACCTATGATGTGTGCCTTTATAAATCCAATTTAGCACTAAGACTAATTTTAGTATTATCCACCAAAAGTGATCTTTGCAACAAATAATATACACCAAGATACCTCATCTTGGATGTGCTTAGTCAATTCACCCATTGCTACTGCAAAAGATTTAAACTATTAGTGTGGTCCTATGATAATAATAAAAAAAGTGTCATTGATGACCTCATAATTATGATTGTGGTAGGAAGTGATTCGAAGTTATGCCTTGCTGAGGTGAGAAGAGGAAGGGGTTTAGGCTTGGGGCCTTGTCGAAGAGGATTAGGCTTTATTAGGATGTACTGAAGAAAAGGGTTGGGCTTAGGATGGAAAGATTTGGGCTACAGGACCAGCAAAGTATAAGCATGGGCTTAGTGGGCCAGCTGTGATACAAAACTACGTCATCTTAATTAAAAAAAAAAAGGTAGCAGGCTGGGAATTCAACATATAAATTATTTCATTATGTTTGTTATTTCTAGTTATTGGTATTTTGATTATGAAAATAAACATTCAATAATCATAATATCTTAAATAATATAAATATCTTGATAGTCACACCAATAATATCATATTTCTATTTTGGTAAGCTAAATTATCTAGTGAAAGAATTTGAAAAATGATTGAACAATAACAATTATAAGAAATCAAATAAAATTGAAATGGCAGACTGATAACAGTAAGGATATATAGCAATAGTATTTAATAACATTATTGCTAGATAGGGACAATCCAGGTTTTAACTGTAGGCTATTTTCGTTGTTAACAATTCATATCATTAGTACCCTTTTTTAAGAGCATAATGTCAAAACCATGGTCTAACAGCTCATGGCATGTCAGCATATGCGACAGGGCAGTACCTGAATTGTGTGTTAGCAGAAGGAAAAACCACACGTCAGTACCTGTTAAACATACAGTCATTTCACATTCTTTGCAGTAACAATACTGATTAAAAACATTTAAGAGTGCTAGGATCAAATACTGTGCATCCAATTGTAATTCATTGAGAACACATCATTTCATCATGAAAAAAAATCATACATCACATTAATAATTTATGTTTGTTATTATTATTATTATTATTATTGTAAAAGAGGCATATATCAAGGCAATTGAGGCTTGTCCTGAATGTGGAACACAAGAATGAAAGTATTACCTAGAGAAGGATACCTTGGATATGCAAGAATACATCGTGTAAGTAGGCAAGTTTAGGAAGGATTTGCCTTATTTAATTTTGCATAATAGTTCCGTGGATGATGAGGTGATAGAACTTAGCCGATCTTGGAACTAGACTCCTTGATCATGATTTGAGCTTGTTTTCAATGTTTCACCACAAAGGAAACCTAATGAGGGTAAAGCATTACTTCATTTCCTAATGGCAAAAGGTTAGATCCTCCACTCATAAGCTTGAAAATCTAGCATTTATGATATCAAAAACTCTCGTAGTTATGTGTCATACAAAGTGTTAAATACATAAATGGAATAAAATAGTAGGGATTATATGAATTCATTCTATGCGACAATTGAACATATCTCCTAAATTGATATGATTGGATTAAATCAGTTATAAAAATTGATTTTCATGTGAAAATGAGTATAAGGAATCATTAATCATAAATCAAATTTGTTCTACTTTGAGAAAACTTGATTTGCATTTTGAAGAAATCACTTGGGTAAGGCAAAAAAGGACTTCACCTTGGACCAAGCTTACATGAACTAAATCTTAATAAAAGTAAACTAAGAAATATTGGTATGGGAAGAATGATTTTATTTTTTAAGAAGATAAAATTTTAGATAAGCAAGTTGATGTGTAATGATTAAGATTTGTGAGTCATATAAATAAGTTTAAAGTAACTTCCTCGGTCGTTTACTCAAAATTATATTTCAAGTAAAATAATTTAGAGAATCTTGAAAGACAAAATGAGGCATTCACTAAGACATAGTAAGATCAGGGTCCTAAGAATATTCAATTCCTAAAACTGATACTATATTAAATAACAGCTAACATCCCTTTTACCCGCCCTAGGAGCAATGTTTACCATATTGCAAGTGTAGCTCTAGGCTAGTTAGGTATAATATATAATCGAAAAACTAAGAAAGATGTGAAGCAATACAATGGTGCCTTCTTGAAAAGGAAAAAAAGTAGTGTATAGTTTATATCATCTACCTTGAGAATGCAACATGAATTGATTAAACAAGAGTGTAAGGTATTCCTATAATCCCTCATCATTGCTACTAAATTTAAAAATATAATTGAACTTAAATTTTTGAAAGCACGTGTGACAAGAATTCTTGCCCCTTAATAAAGTCATTCTAGAATATAAAAAAAAAGTCACATATTTAACTTTTCCTGAGCATCTGAAATGTCTATCCATGTTAAGTCTGACATCCCTCACCTGAAATTAAATTTCCAAACCATTTCAAATAGTAAATAAGATAGCTTTCAAATGATTGGGCATGAATAATAGAATTTGTCATATTATTCCAGCACCAATAAATAAATGTTCACACGGGATTTTGGATCATCTATAATAACTATATGGTATAGTTATTTAAAATTACATAATTTTGGTATTTTTAGAAATTTATATATCAAAATAGTATAATTTTTGTGTAAAAATATTAAAATTATGCAGTTTTGAATAATATACCATATGGTTAATGCAGAGGATTTTTATGCATTCACACGGTGCAAATTTATTTACATTACCAAAAACTTCAATATTCATATTTGCAATGTTAAGACACAAGAAATAATTCTCCTACGTGAGACCAAAGGCCAATGAGCATTTAATGCGAGATTGAACAGATATGGCTCAATTACAGGTAATTATTAGGTAAATAATTACAGGTAAAATACTTATGAGCATCTCAAACTACTTCGGGGAGGAAAATACTTTACCTAAGCTCAATTACAGGTAATTATTAATGCCCTGAAGTTCTAATTCCAGTAAAGCTATGCAATGTTCAAGCCAGTACTACACACAAATAACATGAAGTCATGAAATAAAGCCACACCACGCCACGCACATGGAAATTTCAAGCGGGTAAACTTCACCTGCTCTCTCTCTCATCTCAAGATCGTGCTCTCTTTCATGGAGTTCCTGTTCCCTCGCTGTCGTGCATGCTAGAGCTACTCCTGCTTCGCCGAGACCTTTCTCTCTCGGAGGTGGTGTAAATTTAGTCAAGATATTGTTCTCCATGGCCCACACCTACGAGGAAGTGACTTGTGGAGACTGGAGGAGGAACATAAACTGTGATATAGCACTAAACTTGGCCGCTAGATTCATCCGTGTCACACGGACCATGTGTGATGGGGCTCTCCTGGGAACTAACTTCTCAGACACTGGTTTTGAAGGTGCCCTGAATGATGCATGGCCTGTGGCTGATTTCTTGGGCTCCGGAAGACTGGATCCTCGTTGCCGAGGTAGCTGATGAGCTCGCAGCCCTCTTCTCCTGTTGCCATTAATTACATTCACTGAGAATATTAATTACAAATATCTGATTCTTCACCAATTTTGCACCTCCTCTTGAAAACTGAGTGGCATCCTAACGATCATAGATGATCGTCATAATCCTCCTCTTTTGTTGTTGTTATTATTATTATTATTATTTACAAGTTCAAATAAAATATTATTTAAATATTTATATGAAACTAACAAGATTAACAAATTTGATGATAATCTCACCAGCGATTTTAGAATCTTAGTATGTAGATATTTTTTTTATTATTTATAAGAGATAAATAAATAAAACCATCCCAAATCGCTGCCGTAAAACATCCTCTGCGCCCTTTTGTCTGCCCAACGGTTACAATAACAAGGGACCACGCCAAAAATTGAGATAAGAACCAAGAGGTAAAAAAACTAAAACAAAACAAAAAAGAAAAAGAAACAAACCGTTTCATTCTAACAATTGTCAATGGAAAAAAAGGCTCTACATAGTACAAATTCCCAATCTCATGTTGGACAAATGGTCACACACGTGGACAAATGGTCACATGGTTGTCCTACTGCCACCCAAAATTTAAAACTTAAAACGGAACAAAAACACCGATCAATCAATTCTTTCTCAACCCCTCTAGATCTCGCAGTACAATTTACACCCTACAATAGCAGTCTTCAAGAGGACATAGCAGCAGCATACAGTTTCCAAACCAGGGAAAAACACATATTATGCCATTCACCCCCACATGCTGTGGATGGATTGTTCGGAATTGAATTCTGTATAAATATTGAATTAAATTAGCAAATGATCCACACCACTACATCCACACGCATCAAAATCCAGCAAGATAAATTCCCGTATATCCCACAGGACACAACCAGTTTATGATCCACCCTTGAACTTCGCATCATATTCATGAGGTAGCTGCATTTTTAAAATATAAAATAGTCAGGCACATAAGGAAAATAACCACAAAACTGAGCAAAACTAGAAGAAAATGCCTAAAGGGAGGTTTCCCGTAGGATCAAGTTTGAATGGATGAGCCATTTCTAAATTTAATTTTTAAAAAATACTTGAAATGAAAGAGTAATGAATAACAACATGAAAGATAATCACATTACCATAAACAATGCTGAAATCAACCTGCGCGCAAACCATCTGAGATGCATCGCCCGTTGAGCAAGTAATGCAGCTTGCACGGTTTCAAACCTCAAGTAGACATGACCTGCACTGTTCCTGTAAAGACATGTCAAACCAATAAAGGAGCTAAATTAATAAATCAATGACTTCATGACCAATCAGAAAAAACCAGCAATGTTACGAAACTGGCCAAATAAATGATGTTAATAAATCCTTTTAGAACTATAAAACGTTGGGAGTAAAAAATTTTAGCCACGTAATTTTATCACCACTGCTCTGCCTGTAGGTTGATGCAAAGATATAGTGTGTAGCAGTGAAAATTTACTAGTGCAGCATACAATCATGAATTACCTGTCCACGTAGATGTGTTTCACCCGCCCGAATTTAGAACATTCCTCTTCAACATCCTCTTTTATGTCCATATCAAAATCCGGTTCCATCTGTCATAAAATTAAAAAAGAGTGAAAGGGAGAATCACAGAATGCCATTTTCTAGAAATAAATACACAATATAAAAGTAGGGGGGAGGTTACAAACCTCTGTCGCTGGATCAAACATATTCTTCAATAATAAGCACTCGCTTGGATTGCCAACAGGTTCTGATGCAGGTGAATTCACTACTTGAGGTGGAAGAATAGGAATTGCAGCTTGAGCATTCATGGGCAAGCCAATTGCTGGTTGATTTGGAGCTGAACCATTAAGGATGGGAGTTCCAACAGAGCCAGCAATACTGCAAAAATGAGTGTGAGTTCAGGTCGCCACAAAGGGAACTAAACACTATAAAGTGTACCACAGGAAAACCAACCTTGAGGCAATGCCAGTGCGATCTAGCTTCTGCATGAGCAGGGCCCTTGATTGAGCATTCAAAGCCTGTTAAAAGAAAATGTTACTTCCCAGCCAAGTACCCCACTACAGAATTTTTTTCCCAAGTGAAAAGGATCAAACAACCCAACAGCGTTAACTTGAGATTTTTACGCGTGCCTTAATCCTCTTAGTGAGCACATAAGAACATTATTTACAAATGCCTATTAATCATCTAATAGGAGTACGGAATAGAATGCTATGAAACACATTCATTTTATTATGTTGAAATTACAAGTAACCATTTTCATCGCGTCCCTAAAATCTTGGAAAATGATACAGCACGCTACCAATTCTTCCTTGAGAATAAGTATCGGCCCACTTTATATGGCTTTATCAGTGTTACTTACCATGAAAGATTCTTTACGTGATGGCAAACAACTAGGTAATCAATTTGACTATATTTCAAACAAAATATTTTAAAAAAAAATCTCACCAAACCACCTCCATCGTCATCATCAAAGTCTGCAGCCTTAGCTCCTGTATCTTGCGCACCAACATGATCAGTAACAGAAGACACCTGGACATGTACATGAACTATTAGAAGCAAAGAAGTTGACCCTTCGAAATAACTAGTAATCGATGAAACACGAGAATTAGCAGAGGAAAAAATGAAATCAAATTTAATTTAAAACATACTTTAATAGTTCGCCCAGCAATATCCAGCTTCCCGTTCAAGCCTTGGGCTGCCTTAGCATGTTCAACTGAGGAGAACTGCAAAATTTTATGAACAAATATTCATAAGAAAGATACCAAAAAGAGCATAGCAGTTAAAATCATATCGCAATGTAACAAAACACACCTGAATAAAGCCAAAACCTTTGCAGTGTCCTGTCTCAGGGTCAAGAGGTAGTTGTACGAGCTCAACATTACCAAAAGGTTCAAAAAATCTGACATAACAAAAACAAAAGGATGGATAGAAGACCAGGTCAGCAACAAACAGATTGCAGAAGAACCATGTACCAACATAGTAACTTCTAAACTTCACTAATTTTCAGAATCATAATTAAAATATTGTATGTCAAATGTCATTACGTAACACCAAGAGGGTCTCACAAATAACCAGATCATTACAATACAAAACCACTAAAAACCAATAAAGTATGCACCTAAACACTATAAAATCATAATTAAATTATTATCCACTTCACAGGAGTCATTGTTCTTTGCAACCAAACACAAGCAAATTCTAAAGAAAAATGCAACGAAAATGTCATATATACCTAATTGATACAAACAAGGCAAACAAGATGAGAAAAATAGGTAAATCTTCTCAGCTTTCCTTACCCCTACAGACCAAGTGAAATATAGTGAATTCCAGTGCAACAGGAAAAGTTGCAATATCTATATGGATCGCTGGCAAGAATAGTAGAGACCAGAACTGTCTTGAGTGGAAAAATATATAAAAGATAATATACAATAAAATAAATAAAGGTAATACCGAGGCACACGCATTCACATAAAATTTCCTTCTACATTGATTACTACTGTTACTTTACAATCGCGTAAGCCAGCAATAGCGGTTGAATTAATATAAGGATGCATTAACCAATAATAAACGAGTAGAACTGTAGAAGTGGTGTCCATATAACCTGTCGGAGCTGATGTTCAGTCATATTAAAGTGCAAGTTCCCAACATACAATTTCCTGTCAACTGGTCCATATGGCCCTGCAAGGCCAGCTGTAGCACCAGCAGAAGCAGTAGATTGAACAAGGTTCTTTTCAGCTTCAGAAGGCTTAACCATTACCGGCTGCCCAAGGAGCAGTTGGCCAGACAGAGCAATTGCCATCGGTACAGACATCACATCATAAAATTCAATATACCTGCAAGCACCAGGGGGTAAACATTAGCTTTTTAGATAACATGAGAAAAAAATAAAATCAACTTACAAATCATAGATCAAATAAATGTAGCGAAAACTTTTTAAGTCTATGGAGCCGAAGCTGAGTTTCTTTTCATGAATCTGATGACCCATGTAAAAAAATTTGTTAGCTTGTAATTGCAACAACACAAAATACACAAGGCATTACATATGAAGGTCAGTAATAAGACAAAAGCAAATATCAACTGTATGAATGCAACCCTAATACACATTGGGCTTCCCAAAACCTGATGAAATCCCAATGATCCAATTGAGATCAACCGCACCTACAAAGATACATCTATAAGTCAATTAAAAACCCCAAAATCATATGTTATGTTCATTTTCCTCTTTGAATATCAAAGCCACAAGAGACAAACAATAAGTATCACCTTTTGTCATTTCAAACAACACTGCAAGAATAACTGGAAAATAAATTAGGGCCATTTTGTTGTCCAAAACAAATTTATAATAGCCCAAAACACAGAATAAACCAAAATCCCAACTTTTAGATTAAAATTGCAGGAAGGATGATGATGGAAGCCCAAACAAGAATTATAGAATAATTTCATACTTCACCCTGTAGTGTTTACAATGAGAAAAAAGTCCAAAAATTTTTGTTAAAGCCCAATATGACCCACAAATTACTTTCAACATAGGGATTTGCATTAAGCCTAAAGGAATTCATTACTAGAATAAAAACAAATGTGATCCATAAAGAATGGACAATAAAACAAGCTTACATGAACTAAATCTTAATAAAGGTAAACTAAGAAACATTTGTATGGGGAGAATGATTTCATTTTCTAGGAAGAGGAAACTTTAGATATAAAGCGAGCTGATGTCTAATAATTATGGTTGTGGGTCATGTGAGGGATCCAAAAACACGGATGCAGCACCAACATTAAAAACACAATGAACAAGTTTAAGACTTCCTCTGCCACTTACCCAAGATTATATTCCAGGTAAAATAATTCGGAGAAACATGTCAGAAGAAAGTCAGAATGAGGCATTCACTGAGGCATCAGGACCCTAAAAATATTCAATTCCTAGAACTGATACTATATCAAAGAAGAACACCTAACATCCCTTTTACATGCACTAGAAGCAATGTTTAACATATTGCAAGTGCAGCTCCTGGCTCGTTAGGTACACTATACAATCAAAAAACTAAGAAAGGTGCACACCAATACAATGGCGCCTTCTTGAAATGAAAAAAGTAGCATAAGGTTTATGTCATCTACCTTGAGAACGCAGCATGAATTGATTAAACAAGAGTGCAAGGTATTCCCATCATCCCTCATCATGGAATTCGCATTGCTAGTGAATTTAAGAATACAGTTAAACTTAAATTTTTGAAAGCATGTGTTAAGAGTTACTTTGCAAGAATTCCTGCCCCTTAATAAAGACATTCTATAACATAAAGGCACATACCCAACTCCTTTTGAGCGTCTCGAATTCCTATCCATGATAAGTCTGACATCCCTCACCTGAAATTAAATTCCCAGACTATTTCAAATGGAAAATAAGATAGCTTAAATGCTAGGGCATGAAGGATGGCATTTACCATATTATTTCAGTGCATCAGCAAACTCATTTACATTTCCAAAAACTTCAGCATGCACATACGTTAAGACACAGGAAAGTAATTATCCTACTTGGCACCCAAGGACAACGAGTGTTTAATGCAACAGTAAACAGATATGGCTCACAAACATGCACTCAATGGATGATCCTACTAGAAACTTAATGCATTATATATCCGCTCATAGAAGCCACTCTAAGCATGCAAAAACCAAATAACTTATTGGGCAGGAATGCTAGATTTGTTCAGCAGCAATGAGTATATTGGGTGAAGTGATCGAACTCTGACCCATGCAATAATGTTATAGTATAACAAATAATGAAACAGATTATAAACCCAGATCGTTTTTATGAGATCCAGGTTTGATTTGAATCAAATAACTAAATCAACTAACCTTGCCTGCTTTGGAGAAAAATTCATAAACGTCTCGCTCGCTCGCCTTCAAAGGCATCTGCCATCATAAAGAAGTAATAGCAAGTGAGGAAAAAATAGACTGAAATTTAAAATAAAATAAAATAAACAAAATGAAATACTAGAAAAACAAAACTATCAACCTGGTAAGCAAAGACAGTTCTCTGATCCCTCTCAGGATCAGCTTCAGGCTCCACCACTTCTTTTTTGTCTTTAAATCTTCTGCCAGCCAGACGAATTTAACGGATGTGAGAGAATTTAATGGGAAAGAAAAAATAAGATTTACTCAGTGCAAAAATAACACAACAATAAATGTCAGATTGTACACTGTACCGCTAAAGATTGCAAAACTCCATAGCAATTATGAGCATTTTAAAATAATCATAAAGTAACATTTTGTCCGTGATTGTCAATCAGCTCAGTTTCAGACCAAGTCACATCTTCATTTGCCTTTTACTGGTCATAAAACTAACGACGTCCGCAAACCAAGCTTAAAAAAAAAAGTACTAGATAAAGCATAAACGGGATTTTGGGTGATTTTCACCGGCATGAGGGCACAAGATGAGCATCTAAAACTACTTCGGGGAGGAAATACTTCCTTGAGTACCTACATAACCTCAATTACAGGTAATTATTAATGCCCTGAACTGATGTTCTAATTCCAGTGAAGCCATGCAATGTTCAAGCAAGAACACACAAATAACAGTATGAAATAAGGCCACACCACGCCACGCCCACCATGGAAATTTCGAAGGAGTAAACTTCACCTGCTCTCTCTCATCTCAAGTTCCTGCTCTCTTTCATGGAGTTCCCTCTCGCTGTCGTGCCTCCTAGAGCTACTCCTGCTTCTCCGAGACCTTTCTCTCTCCTTCTCCCTCTCCCTTCTCTCTCTTTCCTTGTCCCTCTCCCTCTCTTTTTCTTTATCCCGGCTCCTCTCCCTATCCTTTCTCTCTCCTCTCCTTTCTCTCTCTACATCTTTTTCCCTGTCCTTCTCCCTCTCCCTCTCCCTGCTGCTTCTGCTTCTCTCTCTTTCACCATCCCGGTCCCGGTCCCTCTCCCTATGCCGCTCCGAGCGGCTCGACCTCTCCCTATCTCTATCCCTATCCCTGTCCCTATCCCTATCCCTATCCCTGTCCCTATCGTCGCGGCGGTCTCTCCTCCCACCGTTCTCTTCTTCCTCACCCCTGGGCCGCTTATGGCGCTTCCTCTCGTCGCCGTCTTCTACGGCGGCGTCTTCGCCGTCCCTGTCTCTCCTCCGGTACTCTCTCTCGCCCTTCTCGGAAGAGCTTTTCTTCTTCGAACTGGAGTCGTCCTCGTGTCGGCGGTGGTCGCTGTTGTCTTCCACCGTCTTCTCCAAGTACTCGTACTCATCGAAATCCATCGAATCCAAAGCCCGAGCAGCTAGGGTTCAGACAATTCGACCCAAATCCGATGCTTTTCTCTCTCAATCGAGAGCCCCAGCTAGGGTTTAGGCCGCCAATCCCAAATACGATTTCTAGGGTTTTTGTCTTTTTGAGGGGAAAGATAGGTGGGGAGAAGAGGTTAGCCGTGGCTCTTATCTGCTACGCGAACACTCGAAAAACTGGATTGCTATGCGATTCCGCAATTTTGAGGTGCCTTCGGCTTCATTAAAAATTACGAGGGACTGGTTTTATAAGAAAAGGGCTGGGCCGCGTCCAGAAGCTTCATATTAAAATTAATACACGGATAATAATATTAAAATTATCTTTTGGAGGGCAAGTTCCATTTATATGGAACCAAACCCTCTAGGCAAAATTTTAAGCAACCGTCAGATTTTATTTAGTTTAGATAGAAGACTGTAATTAAATTTTTGGACACCCAAAATATCCTTCATTCATCTCTTTCCTCTTATCATTAAAAAAAACTCTCTAAGCATCGATACCACTCTTATCTGAATTATTTCCTACTCACCTTATGCCATTATAATTTGTAATCCATGAGAGGGGACTTTTATTTTTCATTTCATGATACATTCCATAACAAGGGACTATATTAAATTGCCTTTAAAAATATGTCAATAAAAGGGCTTGAATTTTTCTTTGGCATTATGAGCTTGCAATGTTGAAATTCATACACATGTTAGTTATACTATGTAATGACATTTTAGTACTATGGTATGTTTTAAGTAGTCTTATTGTTATCTCTAGAAATTTCTGCTGTTTTTCTTATTTATTGTTTTTCTCGCATGTGCAGTTTGAGATAGATATCATGTTCCATCCAACGGAGGAAATAGTCATGAATGGATGTATGAAAGAGATAAGCACCATTAATATTATGAGACCTCATACAAGTTATAGCATTTTAACTATTTTCCAACCATATAGTTTGAAATATACAGTGGATTACAACTCTAAGTTTTAATGTGTAATCTTGTAAATGTTATTGCTTATTGTATAAAGCAAAAATTGTGTCATCCATTTAAATTAAAGTTGGAGAAAATTTTGCTGTGAATTTGATACTGTTGTAATTTTCGGAAAGGCTTGTGATATCTTTGTTTTATCATGTTTTTTTTTTAAAAATTATGGATACATTTGATTATGAACTTTTTTTATTTTTCTGAACGAGAAAGGTAAAATTGAACAACTGTCTATTTGGAAATAGATGAATCTTGCATAATTACGCCAGTAAGTTATAATTTTATGTCATACTAAAATTGTAAAAGATAAAAGCTGCATAGGCACCAAATGGATGTGGCATTAGAGTTTTTTACGTGATTCGACATGATTTGCTCTCTAATTTGCTTATAAGGACGCCATTAGGTATAATTGAGTTTTTTTTTCAATTCCTTTTATGTATAATTTACACAGCCAATGCAATAGAATGTACATTGATGGATCTAAGTTATGCATAAGCTCCAACAGTAACTATTTAATGTTTTTAGAATGCATTTGAAAATTTCAAAAATTGACAAATAAATTTAATATGTAATTGAGAAAATTCTCGTATAATTATTACATTGAAAATATATGAAATGTATTAGTGCAGAATCCAAATACACCATGTACACTGCATAAGGAGGGGCGGTGCAGAAAACATAATCGGTGCACAACAGAAGGCTCTGAGACAAGTTTGTGTGGGAGAAACAATAAAGCCCTATTACACAAACTTATCAAGAATTGAAGTTGTCCTCCTGACAAGTCCAAAGCAGGACAAAACCAATCTACATATGACTCATGCAGTAAGGCTTGCTTAGATCAACTTTCTCTCACAAGGTGACTTAGCGTCGCAAGGGTTAAAATTATGACAACGTGACAAATAGTATCAGAGTAGTTCGGCTCATATCTAGATAACTTTCCGAGGACACTCGCAAATTAGTTTGCATAGCCCACACGTGTGGGAACCCATAAAAGATGTGAGTCGACCGGTAAAGTCTTGCATGCAATGCATCCACTCGCATTGGAGTATCCAGGTTAGAGTGCCCAATGAGCAATATAGAGTTGTAGAAAGAGAGAAACAAAGAATGCATTAGATGATATTGATTCCTTTGAGCCTAAGCAACACAATTGGGTGTTTAGAAATTGAATGGAGGAGGATGTCATGTCTTAAGCATTTGGGACGTCTCTTAATGGCGCAACCTAAATTGGTGTTCATGTTACTTGAAGAGGGGCAATGTGGAAAGTAGAGCTAGTGCGTAATAAAAGGCTCCAAGACAATTTTTTGTGTTAGAGAAACAATAGTACTCCTTTGGAGTTTAGATATGCTAACTCGATTAAGTATTAGGAGTATGCCGTTAGTCGTGGACATAACGGTGAAGAGGGGATTTGGCTATCCTTACACAAATTGATTGAGAACTGAAACTATTCTATTAATGAATCCAAGTTGGTACAAAATCAATTCACATGTGCCCCAAAATAGTAAGGCTTGCTTAAATCGACTTTCTCTCACAAGGCGATTAAGCACCGCACGAGTTAAAAATATGTTCATATGACAATATTATGCTACATACAGTACCCTATATTATATACTCACTACTCGCACACTCGATATCCCATCTCTCTCTTGTTCTTATTATTCCATAATTTCTCAACGAGTTAATAGATATGGATTTTAACAAGGATTTTGAGTAAGAAGGATATGAAGTGAGATAAAATTCAAAGTTCTTCTTTTTCGTTGTATATTTTTTGAAGGTTTTTTTCATATCAATCGTTTTCTATGTTAGGTCACATGGTGAGTCCTCTAGTAAAACATCATAACATTATAAAGTATCATTTAACCTTATATGAGGTGTATATGAAAATAAAGGGAATATTTGTACAGTTTTCTCACAAGTTTTAAATAAAATTAAGTTTATCATGTCGACATCAAAGGCGAGGACATGGTTTGATGTGGTTAAGGTTTTGTGCAATGATTATCTATTAGAATCTCCCAGTCGATACCTATAGGTAGTATGCATAGATGAAGAAATCAATTTAAGTGTCATTTTTCATAGACACCGATAATATTTACTTGTTAGGCTTTTTTAATGATAAGAAGTGTTTAGCGATCCTTTTTAATGGCGTCGATTCTGAGACAATTGAATATATGTCTAATTATCTTACATACAAGAAATGTAAGGAGATCAAATCATTTGGATTTGGTAGTAATTACTTTCATATGAGTAAGAGGCATTACCTTGAATTGAGTTTCACCAGGCTACAGTATGTTATTAGGAGCCCGAGAAATAATAACACATCCAACTATTCGTCTTATATGTGAATAGTCATCCTAATGTTGTGTGAATATCTCAGTTGCGGGAATTAGAGAAAAGTATAATTGGAATTCCAGTGGATAAATGACAAGGATGGAATGAATCAGGGGTCCTATAACCCCTAAAACCATACTTTTTTTACTGTCGAGGACATGAAATTACAAAACAATTGGTTAATATTAGTAAACTGATAGGAAAATATTATACAAAGAATTCTCAAGTTTTTAAGGAGTTGAGTCAAGGGTTGTTGGCCAAGTTTAATATATCTAATATTGGGGTAGTCACCTTTATCAAAATTACTAAGAAAGGCAAACACCCTTCTTTTTTGCAACATAATTCAAATGGGAAAAGTTACAGTTCTTAATCAAGGAGGAAAAGGTTTTTTTTTTAAAAATCTCATAGCACTTAATACCTAGTTTGGCATACCATCCTATTGCCACTAAATTCTCAATTTCATAGATTGTTTGATCATGCGATTAGGTTTTCTGAGTAAGTTAATTGCTCGTAATTGTAGTATATATATATAGCTTTCTTGAAAACTTCCTTAGATACAGATGTTAATTATATACTTTGAGGGAAAATCACACTAAATCATTATTAAATTTATATTTACTCAACATGCATCACAACTAACCACGTTTTTTACCCACATGTTTATATATATATACACACATGCACGCATAAACACACATACAAAGATGGATTTATTAGGCATAAAATTTTCCTTTTGTAATTTATTTTTTCTCCTTTCTGAAATTGTGTTCAGTTTATATCATGCCTCATTGCCTCTAGATATCGATTCTAGACCCTGTTGGGGTATTTTATAGGAGGTTGCTGTAGGTGTTATTTTGTATATATTGCTGAATACTTTTTCATAGGTGTTCATGCTACTTGAGGAGGGATAGTGTGAAAAGCATAGTTGGTGCGTAATAGAAGGCTTCGAAGTAAATTTGTGTGGGAGAAACAATGAAGCCCCTTCAAAGTTTAAATGTGTCGACCTAGTTAAGTTCAGTGAGCATGTTGTTAGTTGTGTACTTGCAGTAATGGCGTAATCTTGCCATAAATTCATAAATTCACATCACGTGTGAAAAAAATTGGGGACATTTCATTATTGGAAACAATCTTTGAGATCAAGCCAATAAATTTTTTCTGATCGAGTTAGCATATATGAGACTCGTGGAGATCTCCTTTGAAACATAGTTTAAACAATATCATTGTTCCGAACCACAGATTCACCATTTTAGGATTGAAGCTTTGTGGTTTGACAATAGAACTGTCGACAAAGGCCTTTTTGTTCTTGATGAACAACCCAATAACATTGCTTAACTCCAACTGGCGTAGTTGTCTCCGCCAATGAGCAATTAAGACACGAGAGCCTACATAGGGCTTTCATTGTGATGCAAGTCTAATGGATTGGTCAATCTGATTTCGTCACATGTGTCGATTGACTTAACCATTGCAACTATCACTCTAATACCATATTAAGAGTTGTAAATTAAAGAAAGGAAGAAATAAGAAAATGAAAATTGAGAAGACCAAGATGATTTCTTGATTTTATTACGGGTGAAGATCGATTAATAAAGTTGTTACAAATGGTCAACTATTTCTATGGGCTTAAAACCTTATTAAGGAGTGACGCTTTTACCCATCAATAACCATCAATTGAGAATCTTAAGTAATCCCTTGATATATTTGAGGGAAAATCTTTTATTCTTTTGATATTGGCAAAAATTGTCAAATTGAAAGCTTGATGCAATTGAACAAATGTTCTCAAATAAGAATGAAATGGCTAGAGCACCATCCTTGAATTATACTTTAGGAGTAGACAAGAACCTTTGAAAGGAAATATTGTCGAGTTTTTTCATTGCATAATCTTTTGCGTTAGAATAACTCGATAGAAAGAGATAAAAGGGAGTTTTGTTAAAATAGGGTTAGAGATATGAGGCCATGAATGGCTATCAAAACAATCCACGGTAAATGATTCATCGTAAAACTAAAAGCCAAAGAGAAGTTAGAGCTAAAATTATAAAATTTAGGTCATCCCATTGTTTTTCATCATCATACAGTTTAGTGCTGGATCTTTGAATTAATTAGAGCACTTGTAGCAGATTCCCTATAGAAATTTGTTTTCCTATATTTAAGAAAAAAATTAAAAAGTCATAAAATCATTCCCACATCAGATACCTTATATTTAACTTTTTTCATGAGATTTGTATAGTATTTTCCAATGTATTAAGAAATACTATTTACTCTTTATAATTATTAAATTATATATAAAAAACTTCTTCCACTAGCTCTCTCTTTCACGTTTCCTATAATATTTATTTTTATTTCATATTGAATTATAAAAATATTATTAAATAAAAAATAGTATAAAATATTATTTTAATGATCTAGATAGTGATTTAGAAAATATATTGTAACATATATTTATATAAAAAATAAAGAATAATTTAAATATATAAATTTAAGAAAAATAATTAAAAAATTTATCCATGTTTTTACATGACAACATGATATTAAGACACACACACACACACACATATATATATATATATATATATATATATATATATTTATTGTGTTCAATGAAAAGGCTTACCGTTCATGATCGTGTCCGTTACATAACCGTAATGATGAAACTATGATTATAAGAGTTTTAGGTATTTAGAGAGATAAAAACTACTCAGTTTCGAACTAAAATCCAGAATATGATAAAATTTTAAAACAAAAAGGATAAAATATAAAGACCCGATTAATTTCACAAATAGCTGGCAGCCGGCCGTACCAGCTTGGCTGCGACAACCGGCCATGACTGCATCCCTACAGCTTGACTCGTTATACACCTCCGGCCCCGCTGCCGCAAGTCGCAACCGCAAGCTTTGACCGTGCCCGCATGTCGCTACCGCAGGCTCTGGCCGCACCCGTATGTCGCAACTGTGCAGCAAACGTGCCCAAAGGCACCTCATACCCAATGACTTCTAAACCCAAATTAGCAGTTATATTCTAAATTTTATGAATTTTGAGATTTGGCGATCTCTCCAACAATCGACACTTTTTCAAAGTTACCTATAAAAATACACTTTATTTATTTATTTATTTTTAAAAGGCACCTGAAAAACCATCCACATTTAAAAATGACCTTTGTTCGCCATATCAAACCAGAGGAAGAAAATAAAATAAAAAATTTATAAACGGCTTTGGTGCGGAAACAAAATAATAGCAATAACGAAGGGTGTGCATTTTTACAAAATAAATAAATAAGTAAAATAATGCCATGTTCTACCTTTCATAATTCAGATTTATTTTTTCTATTCAGATGTACAGTTTCATGTCCCTTCCTATCTCTTCCGTTCTCTTTCAGATGTTAAATTTTAAATAATGTTAACGATTGAAACGTTATTGTATTGTACGCAAAACACCAGTTATAAATATCTTTTTCCCTCAATCATTTCACGCATTAATCACTGACCAGAAGCGGCCGCCTGTTCCATTACCCGTGCCTTCAAACCATATGACCCACGATCCGTCGCTATCTCTCTTAGCCTCCCTCCACATCCAGTTACAACAGTTACAAATCGTGTCTGTATATAAACCAAACACGCTCATGCTCTTTTCTTCATCAGTTCCATCAATCACTATCGTATATATATATATATATATATATATATATATATATATATTCATCTTCCTACGTACAAATCCTCATTATTCAATGGCACGCTCTTCCACTCTCGAGTCCCTTCTCGCTGTGGCGGTGGCAATAATCTTGGTCTCTCTCGCCTCCACAAACAACACCGTCGCGGTGTCGGCGGCGCGGCCGCTTGACCACCAGATGGATCCCATGGTCAGGTTGGCGCCACTGTCAGGTCTGCACGGGATGGATGAAGACGACAACAGCAGCAGCAACAACTCAACGACGTGGTCTGACTGTTGGGAATCGCTGTTCGAGCTGCAAGCATGCACCGGAGAGGTCATACTATTCTTCCTCGACGGCGAGACCTACCTCGGTCGGGAATGCTGCCACGCCATCCACATCATCGAGGTACAATGCTGGCCTTCCATGCTCACCTCCCTAGGCTACACCGCTGAAGAAACCGACATCCTTCGTGGCTACTGCGACGCTGCTGATGCTGTCCCTCCTCCGGAGATGGGGATTCACTCTTCCCAACCCATCGTCGACCTCAACCACGACTTTGTCGTCATCAGCCCCTAGGGTGGCTAGCTATATATATAGACCCCACGTTAACTATAAAATTAAGTTCGTACTAATTATTATATGCATGGAGGAAAATTGGGGAGGACCTTAATTTTTACTACCTGTCGAGGGAGCTTTGGTGTTTTTTACAATAATAACTACCCTAATTATTATGAGTACGTACTAATAACTATTAATAGGCTTAGTTTTAATGTATTGCATCCTTAGAATCCGAACTCCTTCATCTGTTTTCTCATCCCATTATTTATGGAACCGTTTTTTTTCATGGAGTGATTAAAAATACAAATCAATCAGAGGCTTGCGTCGCGTTTTGACTCACGTTTGTTTAAATTATACATTATTAAATATTAATCAGTACGTGTTTTAACTAAACATTTTAACAAATTATAATTTTCACCTCTAAAACTAACTAATATTCTATAAGAGCATTCTATAACCATAGTGATTAATATATTTAATTACATACATATAATTTAAAAAATAATTTAGTAAATCCAATTTGCATGACAAGATATGGATTCAATTTGATAATTTATGCTTTTAAAAAAGCTATTTTATAGTTGTGCTTAAAAATAATTGTAAAAATAAACATATAAGTGTTTTGGTAAATTATAATTTTAAAAGTACTGGAATTTTAAAAGTATATAATAAGTGTTTAGTAAATTAAATATGAAATTATTATATATATTTAAAAAAATAAAATATTATTAATTTTAAATTTTTAAATGTATGTTTTTCCCATTTTATTTTTAATTAGGATTAATGTTAATTGGTATTTTATAAAAATTACAGTTAATGCATAGTAAAGCAACTTTAGAAAATAACTTCTAGATTGTTTCTATTTTTATCATAAAAAATAAAAAAAATTATAAGTTTTTTTTATTTTACTAAATGAATTTTAATGTTTTTTATTTGATTAGCATAAGTAGTTTTTTAAAAATAATATTAAACTTGACCATGGCATTGCCCACATAAGTTAATCAAATCAAATAAAACTTGAGTAAGAACTTCCCAACAGTTTCACACACTATCACTCACCACATATGACATCAAAAACTCGGGAAAACAAACAAAGCAAACAAAAACAAAAATGGTAAACGTTGTACATTTAGACACAACGAGAGCATAGGGAGATGAGGTGGCTCACCATTTTCGATGCAAATATCTTGGCTTGATTAATGACCCCGCTACAAATTTGGGGTTTGGAAGTTTGAGGAATAGATACGAGCTTAGTTTTCTAATCAGCGTCATTAGAGCCATCGTAGTGATTATTTGTATGGGTGATCATATTACTCTAAAATTATGTTTTCCGTTGATATGATTCTCGGAAGGATTTTTGTTTAAGTTCTTGCAGCATTGTATTCTTTTATATGTTTACCATCACATTGGGTTTGTTCGTTGTGAGTAAGTCCCAAGAATGATAATAAGGTGTTTTCCTCATAATCAGTCGTGGTGTGTGTAGTAGCCCTCATAATTATCTAACTAGTGAGGACACTATTTCTTAAATATTTTGCAGGCAGTAAGTTTTCCTAAATTGTGTGTAATAATTCCAACCAACTCTAATAACAAAGATTACATTATAGCTTAAATTTGATAAAGTATATGAGATTACCAGAACAATAATTAAAAATGAAAACAAAGGTCAGAAGTGTGGGAACAAATCATGGTAACATTAATGGCGCAGTGAAAATATTAGAGCGTGTTTGGTTGCTGTATCCGTTTCGTGTTTTCTGCATTAAAAAACAGAAAATACCTCACTTTTCTTGTTTGGTTGTTGTTTTTAATTTTTGTTTTTCAAAATTGAGTGTTTTAAATACAAGAAAACGGAAACATATTTTGGGTGTTTCCAATATGTGCTTTCTGTTTTCCGGCGACCACCCCACTGTCGGCGACGGCGACTACCCTCTTATCAGTCCGGCGACCCACCCCTGATGACCCCAGATCTGTGTTGCAATGCCCTCCCCCGGCTCCTGCACAGTCCGGCGACAGCTCGATTTCCCCTGCACAGTCCAGCGACAGCGCCCTCCCTCGGTCAACTCCAGATCTGCGTTGCGATGGCTCCTCCCAGCCAGTCTGGCGACAGCGCAACGCTTCTCCTACCAGTCCGGCGACAGCGCGACGATCTCCTTGCCCAGTCCGGCCACGGTGCGACGACTCCCAGCACAATCCGGCAATGTCCTCCGGCGAGCTTATATCTGTTTTTAATTTTACTGAAAATGACTACCAAACAAAAAACCTATATCTAAAGCAGTTTTCAATATATTTTTTAAAAACGAATTTTGAAAACAAAAAATCAAAAACACTGACCAAACATAGCCAAACTGCATATTAAGGCTTGATAAAAAACCAATAAATGTGTTAGAGAACAAAGATTAAATAATTTTAAAACTGATAAACCCACAAGAATGGTTTAAAAACTTAGAGCATGTTTGGTGTTATTTTTGATTTTCTACACTCAAAATTTGTTTTTACAAACTGCATTTGAAAATTGTTTTCAAGGAAATTAAATACAGCTTTTTTGTTTGGTTGTCATTTTTTTTAATTGAAAACATTGGTTCTGCGTCACAGAGGAAGCCGTCACAGGGAGGGAGTCGCGTCGCCGTTTGGGGGGGCATGGGAGGGTCGCGTGGCAGGGGGCGGGGGCTCGCAGCGGCAGCGGCGGCATCGTAGGCAAAGGAAGCCATCGCAGGAGGGGGGGATCGCATGGGGGAGGGTTGTCGGGCATCACATAGGGAGAAGATCCAGGCATTGGGGGGCTCACCGACGTTGCGGGAGACGTCGCCGAGAGTCGCGGGAGCAGATCTAGGTATCAAGGAGGTCGCCGGCCATCACGGTAGCAGATCCAGGCGTCATGTACGGTGTTGCCGGCCATGGCAGCGGGAGGTGGTGGTGGGAGAGACAAGGAAGGCACCGATCCAAGAGGAGAGAGGAAAGCGAGTGCAGAAAATGAATACCGAAAACACCGATTATGTGTTTTCATTTTAGGCAAAATTAAAAGCAAGTTGCGCTTGAATTTAGAAGAAAAAACGCAGGCCAAACAAACTGCAACGGCTGTTTTCTGTATTAAAATACAAAAAATAGCCGAAAACACGCTGCGCCAAACACGCTCTTAATTTTTCGCATGAATTAACTGCAATCTTGCATTGGATTCGCCACTGGATTCACTAAAATATTTATATAATATGAAAATGAGAAGAGATGGAAGAAAGAAAGAAAGAAAACAGAAAAAAGAGAAAAAATATTAAAATAAGAATTTGTTGAATGTAAATGATTTTGTAATTTGGGATTTTTTTTTTCAAAAGTTACTGTAGCATATAGTTACAACTTTTGATGAGTTTTGAATTTCTCACATGTGCATCAAATTATATATTTGAATATATCAATGATGTAATTTAATGTAAGTAATCTAAAAATTTTAAAAGCATATATTAATTAAAATCACAAATTAATAAATATATACATTGGGCATAGACGACCACCCTTTAATCTATTAAAAATCATGAGATTGGGTGCCTCATAATGGTAGAATATAAAGTGAAGTAAATGAGATGAAGATGCTTTTATTATACCACGAACACAAAAGAGTTATACGAAAATATTGCTTTTATTATTTATGGAAATATATATTTATTGGGTATATGAGTCGAGATGCTCAACAGTTACTGCATAGTATAACGTCAAAAGTTTTGATTTTTTTTAAAAAAATTCATATATATGGGTCTGCTGCTCCTTCATTGGCAGGGGCTCATGCATTTAGGATGTGCATTAGTAACTGATCATTTCTCTCGATATGAAACGGCTGTCTTTTCCATTACCCGCAACGCGCCTTTAAACCAACCGTCTGATGATCCGTTGCCAACTCTCTCGGCCTGCCTACCTTCGACATGTGCCTCTCCACATCCCGACCCCACTCCATCGCAATCGCATGCATGGTGGTGTCTATATATAAACCAAAACACCCCATGCCCTCTTCATAGTTTTTCATCGATCGATCACTATCATATTTTATATATACATATCCATCTCCCTACTCCTCACTATTCAAAAGCCATGGCTTCCTCTCCCACTCTCGAGTCCCTTTTCGCTGTAGCGCTGGCACTAATCTTGGCCGCGCTCTCCCCCACCAACAACACCATCGCTGTGTCGGCGTCGCGGCCGCTCGACTACCAGCAGAAGCAGCCCATGGTTAGATTAGCACCAATGGCAGCTCGTCTGCAAGGGATGGATGAAGACGAAAACAACAACTCAACAACGTCGTCTACCTGTTGGGAATCGCTGTTCGAGCTGCAAGCATGCACCGGCGAGGTCATACTATTCTTCCTCAATGGCGAGACCTACCTGGGCCGGCAATGCTGCCACGCCATCCACTACATCAGGGCACAATGCTGGCCTTCCATGCTCGGCTCCCTCGGCTACACCGCTGCAGAAACTGACATCCTCAGTGGCTACTGCGACGCTGCTGATGATGCGGCCTCTCTCGCTATCCCTTCTTCGCCGTCCTTGGAGATGGAGATTATTCACTCTACCCAACCCACCGTCGTCAGCCCCTACGCTGGGTAGCTAGACCCCGTGCTAACTATATAATTACTAATTATGTCTGGAGGACTATAGGGGAGGGCTTTGATTGCCACTTTCCACTTTTTTGTGTTCTTCCTCTGTTTTCTTCATAATATATTTTTATATTATTCCGGAAACGTGTTTTTTTAATAATAAAACAGGGCGCACGATATTTGTGAAAAAAAATGATATTTGTAACTTTATCGCATGTAAGTTATCACGTAAAACTTAAAGTGCAGCGCAGCACCACATAAGATAGAGAGAAAGAAAATGGGAGAGAGAGAAGGGTCTTGAGTTGTGGATTTGAACATGAAGAAGTAAAAGCATGACATAAAATCAGATTTTGGAAGTGAAGAGTATTTTTTGGAAATATAGAGCGGCGAACTGCTGTGGGAGTTTAAGCGTCATAGCTCTCATCGATACCTATAAATTAAGAAATAAGCTTAAATCGGATCACTGTGCGCAAAGTTATGACTATTTAAAGTTTTCATTGAAAATTACAGTTGATAGAACCCAGAAACCAGTAGATCTAGTTGTATGAGAGATGATTGATGCCTAATCGAGCTTGCTCAATGCCTAATCGAGGCATGCTCGAGGCTTAATTACTTGAGACCTGCTAAGCCTCAAGCAGGGCTCGAGCACGCCTCTAGCAAGGTGGCTCGAGCGCATATGCTCGAGCCCTGCTTGAGACTTACTCGAGTCTCAAGCTCGAGTAGCGTCTGCTACAAATGCTGCTTGATCCCTGCTCCAGACCCAATTGATATTGAGGCTTGAGTAAGTCTCGAGCAAGGGCTCGAGTAGCATATGCGCTCGAGCCCCTGCTCGAGATTGAGGCTCGAGCAATGAACCAAAAGCGCGTCAAAGCATGGTAAAAAATAGTGATATGACTTATTCCATGTCAGTCAGAGACCCAAAAATGTCGTAACGCCTATTGTACCTAGCATCACTCATTTGTGACCTCCTTTGGATTCCATTCAAGCCTTATAAAACCCCACAAAGAGCATTTGTGATACCTTACCTAGCTTTTCTCATGAACTCAAATTGGATACATAATCGATGTTGGATTGAACGTAACAGTCACGTTGGAAAATATATATTCATGGACTATTTTTTTATGGTTTCTTGATTTCTGACTTTTGAGTTATCAAGTACTTTTAAGAATCCGCAGAACATGTGATATGAATTGAACAATTGATACTAATTAAACCTTAATTAATCTCAGTTACTTGAATTGTTTATCTTACTAATAAAGTTGAGTACATATAAATGTATGTCACTTATTTTTTGTCATGTTATTATTACGAAAATGTACCACAACAAATAATTTATTTATTAGAGCTAGGAATTCATAAAAACTTTTCTTGGGAAATGAGAACATGACACTCAGTGTAACATTTGGAAGAACAACAAACGCAATCTATAACTTGCTCTAATATTGCTTGTCATAAACCTATAACTTGAATTGTTGCGAAATTATATCCCACGTCGAAAAAAAAAGCCAAAGAACTTATCATAACATGTTTTAAAATCATACGAATATAGCGAGTCAAAAACGAATAATACGTAACGTGCGAGTAATATTTTCGCACTTTGCCTGAAATATTAGAAAACGTTGGTCAACTGCGAATAAAATAAGGAAAACATAGGTTTTTGGTGAGTAAAATAAGGTAACAAACAAAGGTCTTACATTTTCCTTAAAAAAAACCGTTATTTTGCCACATTTGGTTAACGGCTAATTTTTGCGTGGGAATCCAACTTTTGTCTAACCAACCGCCCTCAGAATCATACAGCAAATTCGAACTTTACCTGAAATATTAGAAAACACGTTATATAATCTAATCTAATCTAATCCATACAAACATATTGGCAGTTTTATAGTAAAACCCTTATCGGGCAGCCTGCGACAAGGGAATGGATGAGCCAGAAAACGTGACTTGAAGTCATATTTGTTTTAGTTATGTTTCATTCCTATTTCAGGATTATATAACACCGCATCTGGTTCAATTTTGCCCTGTTTTGGGTTGCATTAATCGCAAGAAACTAACCGTCCGTCATCTCCCACGCATACATATCCACATGTGTCCCTGATTCTCAATCTTTGTCGTTTCTGTTACTGTTGGTGGGCCAAGAGAAATAACAACGATGGGATGGTTTCCCTGTACAGCGACAGGGAAACCAGCCACAAATGCCAATCAGCAGAACAGGAGGACCTGTGATCGTGATCGATTCCCAATCCCACCCTCTTTGGGTACAAAACCCACAAATCGTTCTCACCAAATTTTTGCAATTCAATATGAGCCACTGTTATAGAGCCCACTGCCTTTTTGCTTCGTTTACCACATGATTCTGTGTTTTTGGACGTTTCCAATTTGCTTAAATTCGTTTCTGGGAATTGTTTTTATCTGGGTTTTATTAAAGTAGTGAATTTTTTTTGTACCAAACCGCACCCCCCCCCCCCCCCCCTTCAAACGTTGATGTCTGCCTGCCTTGCTTTTGTTTTGTTGTGTGGGTAATGTATCAGAGATTGATTTCAACTTTAGTGATGTAAATTTGCAGCGGTGGTATCTGATTGGCTACAAATCATGGATGTCAGTTTAATTTTGAAATCAAGCTTAGGGCAAATTAATTTGTATTGTATGGATTTTCATACATGACTCATAATTTGAACAATTTTAATTTGATTGAATTTTCTGCGGCTGTGGAACTAGTTAACTTGAATACTGACGTATTACCTAGCTCATGGAGTAGATGATCCTCTTTATTGTGCTAACCCACTTCCTATTTTGATGCTGCCTATTTTGCCTTTGCATGATCTAGAATAACTAAATTGGGTCCTCATATATGTTGTGCTACTTTTCTGTAATATATAGCCTTCTTATTCATTGTTCTGATCTCACTTCTATTCTCTTTTCTTTTCTGCTTAGGGTCAAATATATTTGTGATTTTATCAGTCTGCTGCCATTGAGTATTTCTTCTTTCTTATTTCTCAGAGAAACTTAAAGGGAATATGCAGATTGACATAATGAGAGATGAGTTCAAGGATGCAAAATCTGAATATATTGCTGCACGTACATTTACATATCGGGAATTGGTTGCTGCAACAAAGAATTTCCGTTCAGACTGTTTTTTGGGTGAAGGAGGTTTTGGTAGGGTTTATAAGGGACGGCTGGAAAGCACCAATCAGGTCTGTTGAAATAATCAAACTCTAAATTTCATGAAAAGCTTGTTCATGACTTGAGTAAATGTTGGATGCATATCTCAATTTTAATATCCAACTTTTAGATGTAACAATATTCATCGAGTATATATAAAATTTTCAACTGGGTTTTGATTTGTATCTTATATTTCGTTCTAAAAGTATAATATGTTTATGCTTTTTTGGTTTGGTGTAGATTGTGGCCATCAAACAACTTGACCGCAACGGGCTTCAGGGAAACCGAGAGTTCCTTGTTGAAGTGTTGATGTTAAGCCTACTTCATCATCCAAATCTCGTTAACTTAATTGGCTATTGTACTGATGGATATCAGAGACTTTTAGCCTATGAATACATGCCGCTAGGGTCTTTAGAAGACCATCTTTATGGTAAATGCAATATTTTGCCTCAACAATTTTCTATTCTACATAGTTATGGTGCTCATATAGGCAATGCTCGTGGTCCTATCATCCATTCTCTTCCTCCATCTGCTAGTGCTTAGCAAGTGGTTACATTCTGTTTTTGTAACTTCTTTCAAAAACAGAGTTTTTTTATCTCACATCTATACACACTCCCCAGACCTCCCGCCCGGTAAAAGACCAATGGATTGGAACAAAAGAATGAAAATAGCTGCAGGTGCTGCAAAGGGCTTGGAGTACTTGCATGTCAAAGCCAACCCTCCTGTCATATACCGGGATCTTAAGTGTTCAAATATCTTGCTTGACGGAGAATATAATCCCAAGCTTTCTGATTTTGGCCTAGCAAAATTGGGTCCGGTAGGGGATATGACCCATGTTTCCACAAGAGTAATGGGAACTTATGGATATTGTGCACCAGAATATGCAATGACTGGTCAGCTTACGCTGAAATCAGATGTCTATAGTTTTGGTGTTGTTCTGTTGGAAATCATTACTGGCAGAAGAGCAATTGATGATACAAAAACACCTTGGGAACACAACCTGGTTTTATGGGTAAGATAACCAGATTTTCCCTCTTCCCTGTTTTCATTAAATTGATATAGACTATCTTTGTCGTTGAGATATATATTTTCTAGTTCCATTAGAAAGTATTGATTGACTATGTTTACAATTTTTAAATAGCTAACTTATTTTTGGGTTTCTTAGTAAGGGAATTCTCTGTGGCCATGGAGGTTGCCACAACATAAGATTAGAGTCACTTTTTGGAATCTCCATCAAGTGCTTCTATATGCTAGTGAATTAGATTGACACATGAGGTTTCAACTTTTTTAGCAATTCTCTTGCTCATAATGGTTCAACAGACATAAAATTTCAGTGATCATTGAACTTGAAAAGGCCCTCTTGACATATTTGGGAGTTGAAGTTGGCTCAAATATTCCTACACCATGCTCAGACCAAATTACTTAGGCTTATAAGAAAAAACTAATAAAAATCTTGGTCTCGCTGCTCTATGTGAATTGTGCACTATACTCATGGGTGTCTTGGAATGGTGTTGCTTATTGATATTTGCAATCCATCCTGTATAAATAAACTTGGTGATGCACTGTTGTAAATTGTACCTAAATCACGCTATACAGATGATAAAATTTTAGAACTAAAAAGGAACAGTTTTCTATGCTTTGATAAGTAGAAAGCCTTATTTGAGAAAAAGTTAGCTGTTAGTTGTACTTATCTTCATGGAATGATTTGCCTATTATGTTGCAGGCACGTCCATTGTTCAAGGACCGAAAGAAATTCTATCAGTTAGCTGACCCAATGCTCCAAGGGAGATACCCAATGAGAGGCTTGTACCAAGCTATTGCCATTGCTGCAATGTGTGTCCAAGAACAACCGTCAATGCGACCTCTCATAGCAGATGTAGTTACAGCACTGACTTATCTGGCTTCTCAAGAATATAATCCCGAAAGCCACCAAGTCCAGCAAGTTCATTCTCGCTCTTCAACCCCTTGAAACAGAACAGAACCTTGGAGAATAAACTGTTATACTAATCCAAGACCACCCTAGCCTAGAAGGGAGGTACCTTCGATTTTTGAGCCAGCGTAAGTTTGTCATCATGCCCATGTCTGCACTTCCTAAGTTGGCAGTGGCAGGGATTGTGGATAATTGGTCTGAAGCTATTGGCTGCAAGCACTCACTATAAAGAGTCTTTTTTTGTATATCAAAATTTGCATCAATTCAGGTTACAGAATTAATCTTAAGCAGTTCGCGATTGTTGTGATTGAGTTGGTCTCATCAATCTCATTTTGCATCTCTTCCTCTTTCAATAGCATTATTGTACCACAGTTGGAGCTTGAGTTTATTCTATCTAGACATCTTTAATTATTGATCATTACACTTAAATTTTCTGAGCAATTATTGATGAAAAGATGGATTGTGAATCATTATATCTGGATTGTGAATCATTACATCATTTTGCAATGAGCGTTATTATACAGTTGGATTGTGGATCATTACATATTTTAGTATCAGCTGTGACTATTATTTCTTCTCCTTTTTTTTTGTATTTTATTTCCTAAAATCATCCTTCAACTGCTCTATTAGCCAGATGGCTAGGCCTCCTGTTTTCACCCACAAATTATCCTCAAGTATAGGTAGTTAATGACTTGATTTTGGGATAGTTATATTCTCAGACCTCAACAGAATTTTTAATTTCCGAACCTATTAATTCATTTTTCATTAACAGTTATCATTTTCTAATATCCAAACATAGGATTCACCGATTAGTTGATTTCATAATGGTTTATCGAGAAGGATATTTTGGGAGTCATTTGGATCATCATATTTTTAATGTGAAAACCCATCCAAATATATCCATCTCAAGTTGTCATTTCTCTCTGTCTCCCCTCAATAAACAACAGGCCTCCGCATTGGAATTAGATCACTAAACCAAGTGCAGATAAGCTTCCTATAAAGCCACCAGTGATTCCTTAAAAAATGTAAACAGAAGACTTCTCAACTAACCTGATTGTATTTTGTAACATTCTTAATGATTCTGATAGAAATTTAAATATATCTATACAAAAACTCACACATACTGAACACCCGCTTAACAGGGATCCTTTTCTAATGTACAACAAACAAATTTTTTGATCAAAGCATGAAATGAAGCCAAAATTATGCACTTGTGTGAACACCCAACCCTTTTCCTACACTCTCCTCTTCTCCTAAAAATTATATATAATTATCATATGGTTATGAAACAGTGTAGGGACTGATGAGCTGCCGCTTTAAGGAAAATGAACTGGAAGGAAAACTGTGGGATTTCATGGGAAGTTTAAGAAACTTGATTGATTCAACTCTCACTGCATAAGACTTTCATGAAAAAAAAAACTATTTGTCATCATATTTGCCCTTTAATGATGGATCACTCTCCTGCGCTTGATGGTCATTACTTTCTTTCCGTGCAATAGTTGGGCTCTGTGGAACAGTACTAGACCTGCTAGCACTTGGCTCTTCACTGTTCCTCCCTTTCTGCAACAATGAAAATGATTCACATACAAAAGTTAAAATAAACAGGAACTCGTCAAAACACCTGTGTGCATGTGTATCAAGATATGAGGGAGGTTACCTTCTCTTGTTTAGCTATCAAGGGAAACATACTTGTTTAGAATAAGTCAACGGATTCTTCTTTTGTTTCATTGGTTATAAACTTTCATTAGTCTAATTCTTATTATACTTAAATTACTTTTTAGTTAAAAAGTATGAAAGAACTTTTCTTACCAGAGTCCTGTCACGCCAAGCAACTGCAAATGGTCTAGCTAGCAAACTAATCTTGTTCGTAGGTGTCTCTTGTACAGTCTCTTGATTATTTTGCTGAGGCGATGAATCCAAATTTAGAGATCTACAATATAAAATTCATCCATCATAAGAGGACACCCATAGAGACATAATATCCAAGCAACATAATTTAGGTGCCTATGTCTTCTGACACAGTGGCCATTATAAATGAGAGCATTAGAAACCACCATTAGAAAGTGCGAAAAAATAACCCCCATGAGAAATTAATCATTTTCGAGTCACCTCCCCACTCATAAAAGAATACAAAACTGACACTATAATTTGAGTTCTTAGATTAGAATTTAAGAAATATTATTTCATGTGACCTTACCCCTCTTTATTTTTTGATTTTGTATTTAATTATTATGTAACTATTTGTTTCTGCATAAAATTATAAATCAAATTAAATGAAGGTCATTGTTGGAAACGTGAATGTGGGAAATTATTTTGGGGCAAATCCAAAAGAAAATGTGGACAATTATTGTGGGATAGAGCGAGTATGCAATGCTTGCAGCTGGGCTACACACCGTGAAATAGATTGTGCTTTAACTTGTCCTGTCTGATACTGTAGAGTTGCCTCTAACATTGACTCTGCCATGACCACTCTCTTCTCCATATTATCTAGTGACATAAGAGCAGCTTCATATTTTTCCTACATTAATATATTCACTGCAGCTTTAATAAAATATATATTGTAATTGAAGCTCATTATTAAGAAGAAGATAATAACTATGATTATATTGGCAAAAGGGTTCGAGACTTTCTATTGCAAATGTCTACATGAAGTGTTAAAAGGTATGACATAAACGTAGTCCTTGTTAAATGTATGGAACATTAAAATGAGCGAGTAAAATAAAAGTACCTGAAGAGCTCGAGAGACATTTCTTTGAACTTCTGCTTCTTGCTCAGCAAACTTTCGGGCATCTTCAGTCACCTTTTGTTCTTGCTCCACCCGCATCAAGACCTATAAAAACAGCAAGTGACAATGCAAATTCAATGACATGTGCAGAGGGATTATTTACAACAGAAATGATGACTGGTTAGCAAATACAGTCATGAAACATGAAGCACAACAGGTACCTGAAGCATGACACGTTCTTGTTCTTGTTTATCAGTGAGCAATTGCTGAAGTTCTTTAAGCTCCTGTTCTAACTTCTCAAGCTGGACAAAATGTACCCACTAGTCATAAACTTTACTGAAAACGACAACATTTTAAATGATATGAGCTAATCAGGAACGCATTTAGAACTCAGAAGGCATAGATGTGATCCCTCCCTCCCTCCATCGATTTGAATAAGCACAACTTAAATAAGGAATTTATTTAGTAGTGTGCCATAGTGCACAATTGTGCACTGAACATTTCAAAATGACATTGATTTAATTGTAAATTTGATGGTTCACCATGTGCAATGGCACACAAAATTGCATGGCAAAAGCAATCCCCTTGGCTAAATAAATAGCAAATGATTGCATAATCAAGAATAAATTCCATGTGTCATAGCATTATATTTAGTAAGAGAGAAGTGACAACATGTTTTCCTGCTGCCGAGTGCAATGACTTACCCTTGCACTCAACTGCCTTCGATTATCCTGCTTGACCATCTCCATCAATGCTGTCTCCAGTTCCTCTGCTCTGGAAACAAGAAACGAACAGACCTAAAATTAATATTGTACAAAGAGAACATTCAAAATCCTAGAGGCTTTTAAAGTCAAATTTCTGATTTCCAGTTTTGTAGCTTACGAAGAATAACTTCTTTAACTTCCAGAATGGAATGCCTTGGAGTTGAGACAGACACTGAAAGAGTGCTATTTTAACATAAATCAAGATTCTTCAGTTTCCACAAAATACTTGCACATTCAACGATGCTTCTTGGCACACACAAATATAAATAAGAATTAATGTTTTCCAAAGAATCAAATTCACATGGGCATTATATTTGCAAAACCTGCCAGATGCTTCTACACTGCTACACTAGCATACACATGCAAAGCAGAAGAAGAATCTTTTTAATTAGGAAACTATTCCACGATATACAGTAGTGGGATTTTGTACTGCTAACCACCACAAAGAGGGGGAACGCGCGAGAAATCAGCTGAGCTATGCCCATTGTTGAAGTGCTCATGTTAAAATACAAAGACAAAAGAAAAGAAAAACCCTGTTCCAACCATTTGTATGAAGTTCCTAATAGGGACACGGAGATTGAGTCCCCTGCAAATGCTGATTCTTTATTTACTTAACATAACCTTTACAAAATAGTAAAAAAAAAAAAAACTAAATTTGAAAGTCTCAATGTCTATCAAATAATAGAAACCTGAGAATGGCAGATCGTTTCTCTTCCAGCAACCTACATAATTCAACCCTCAACGATGCCACCTGCATGTCATTCATACATCAGAACTTGAAACTGGTTTATCTATCTGAGAAGTGGTACCCTGCATTACAATGCAGAGGACCAGTCAACCTTGCCTGCAAAATACACAAGGGGGAGTAGTGCCATTTTTTTTATAAACCGGAAAATCAATGGACGTGTTTATTTACTGATTTTTGGCTACATTAAACATAAACAAAGTAGGCAAGGTTGAGTTGTCTCCGCATTGTAAAGCAGGATACTATTTCTCATACCTTATTAAAAACTGCATCCATAAGATGATGAATAACATTTATTCAGGACTCTACTTGTAATAGAGATATCGGAAGAGCCTATAAAACATTTTTACAAAAAAAAATCCAGAAGAGATATATTTAATTATTTAGCATGCTACCTGTCCTTGGAGATTCGCAACAGAATTAATTTCCACATCCTCTGTCAAGCTTACAAGAAACTGATCGTTAGCAGACTCAACCTCCATTTGTGATACACCAACTGTGTCAACAACAATTATTCTTATTTATTTCGATTATCAATGATCTAGGGTCATAATTAAAACTATATATATTAGGTGCCAAACCTTGGGAATCTCTCCAAGCTTGGAGACCCTTTGATCTTTCTTCAATTGCAGCCATTACTGATGGTCGATGTTTATCTCTCAATTCTTGTAATCTGGTCTCACTTACATATTGATGACCCATGCATGCTGTTAATACAAGTTGACTACTATCAAATGTCGATCCAGCCAGAGATTGCAACATAGTAACTGCATCACCAGCATCCTTGGCAGCAACCAAAGCAGGCCCTACGAACACAACAAATTTTAGACTCACACTGTACTGAAGCTTAAATAGGTAGTAGATGTTAGAATCCCCCCTCCCCCACCCTTCGGGACAGCATATTAATGACACTAAATTGTCTTACACAGTACCGTATAGCTCCATAAGTGCTAGTGTGGTTTTAAATAGCATGACACGATTTCCTTCAAAAAGCACCACATCCCAGACTCGAAGTACTGAAGTCAAGAGGAAGCACACCATTAGTCAGTGACTTTCAACACTATCAATGCTAATCTCAAGAATGGCAAATAATTTTATATTCATGGTCTATGAAAAAACAAATATTTTTTATAAGCTTTTATTTGACATGAGATACCATAGAACCTAACCACTTTCCCATGGGAGCATATTCACAAAAATTGAAAGGAACCATGGTCCAGTAACCCATGCAACCTGTACTCCCAGGTAGTCCAGATGACTAACTGCACCAGAGGCACATGTGAAGTAAGAAACCATTCTATTACTTCATATAGAGAATATACTTTCAAAATAATATAAAAACTGCGTTACTTTACTATCGAAACAAACCTAATCGAGGAAACCTTTCCCGTACCAGCTCCTCAAAAACATGTTGGTCCACCTGAAGACACAGAGAAGAAGGGGAAAAAACTTACAATCCAGTACAGGCAATTTACCTTTGCAAAGATAAGTGGCTTCTTAACTCCATCGTTATGACTAGTTTGGGGATTAGATTATCAAATATTCACCATCATGATAATAAACTATTATCATTATTTTCAATAGCATTACATCAGGGTAAAAAACAGCCGTTACATAATTTAACCTCTTTGTAACAGTTACCTTCCCATTTTGGTTGCCAACTGCTTTCGGGGTGAGAATAAAATTTTCAAAATAAGAGCCGTTTAGCACTGTTATACATTTTAGTGACTGTTATTTTTTCACTATTGCAGTCGATTCGATATAAAATCCACAAAGGTGAATCAAGACTTGCCAAACTGAGAGACGGAGAGATAGTGAGTTATGATAGAAAGTTTACGTTGAAAAAGAAGAACAATCCATTCAATCTGAAATAGTAGCCACAAAAAGGAAAAGGAAAAAAAAACAGTTTCCAGAGTTGTTAGGGTAAAGGTGAATAAGAGATTAGATTTAGAAGGTTAGAATATTCATCTTAGCATATTTAGTAAAAGAAAAGTGCCTAGTATGAGAAAAGGTTAACAAAAATTTAATATGAGATAAATACATTAACACTTATAATTTTAGCATTTCTAAATAATACATTTAGCTATTTTATTTAAAACATTATACACATACATAGAACATACATGTATTCAGTATAGTACTCAAGCCCCATATAAAGTAACTTTTCTCTTCTTACATATTTACTTTTTCCTTAAAAAAGGATAATAATGTTATTATATGTTAAGATAATAATGGTTTCCCCTTATACGCCTTGACACTATTCTAAAAGTCCATTTGTATAAATCGTGAAAAAAAAGGTTGTGCAATGTCAAAAAAAATTACAACTGTTACGTCCATTTTCTGTTACATAAAGAATCATTGCACCCACTTTTTGTTACACTGTGACCTTTAAGTTATATTATATGTTTTCATTATTTAAAATACTACATTATATTATAATGCGATAAAAGAGCAAAACAATAACAAAAGATCATCTGACAGAAAATATAATAAATTACCTGAGACTCAATCATTTCTTCAGAATAATATCCATCAAAATAATCATCAATAATGCCGACCAAAGTCCTGAAATTTTCTAACAAAATTAGGAGTCCATATAGTTCGTCAAATAACTATGAGCAGAGTACTGTTAATGGCAGCGTCTCATTTAATGACGAGAGTGTTGTGTAAATCATGAAATAAATGATGAAGAGAGAGTGTGTGCGGGGGCGCTTGTTAACTTTCTCCAGCATAAAGCTTCACTATATCATATTGCAAGATCAAAAAATTTATTTTCTGCACATACCAGAAGGCATTTTCTTCAGGCATCAGAAGTAGCAACAAGCCACCAAAAAAGTTCATGGCCTGTAAAAACATGAGTCATTATGCCTGAAACAATAAGCATGAGAAATCATAGGCATGGTTTTGTAACAGCTAGCAACAATAAAAGATTGACAATGTTATTTTTAGACGAAGATCATAATCATAATATTCAAAAATACGGTACATGGGAGCACGATTTCTACTTCAAATGGAACAGTATATAATAACTTAAAATGTTCAATAGTCTTGTTACAATTTCAACAATCTTGAACAAATTAAAATTTGGAATCATAATATCAATAGCTATATTTATTTATTTATTGGTATCAAGCTCAAGATATGTAAATTTCAAAGGAAGCTATGAAAATGGCATCCATAAATTGAGCATTTGGCTTAATTAAAGGTTGCAATACTAAAGGCAATCTTGCAAATTCTAAATGACTACTCTATGATGTGTGCAAAATAGAGAGAGATGGTAATTCTATATTGATCATTACCAAAGTGATAATACATACATATATAGGGATTCATGACTTGCAACCTTGTTTGTTAATTACATGACACTCCCTGCTCCAAGTTGGAGTACCCAAGTCTATTTAACCTAGTAGGATAATGGTCCAGGCCCACTACAAAAAGCGCAACAGTTTATACTCTAATATGCAGTCTAATTAAATAAAATCCATGCTGAGATAGAAGATAATCTCCTATCAGAAGATGAATATGGCCGTGAGATCTACAGTCGTAGAAATAAGCACCACAGAGCCCTACATAGATTGGCACTCTTTTTCTAGCTTTTAATGCCTCCATTTATTTTATCCTGGGTAGAGGGGTACAATGACGTTCTATAAGCTAGTATTATTATTAGATCGGTGATCCTATAATCAAAACATAAAGTAACTGAAGCAATCAATAGGCCGAGCCCATTGATACATTGCAACTTTTTTCAAAGATAAAGAAATCTGATTTTCCATTCAACAGGACTTGCTTAATAATTCATAATTGCACCGACTTTCCAATTTCACATTTTTATTCCTTGTTAATATGTTGCAGTGGTTGAGGATTCGCTCTTCTTTTGGTGCATGCCTCCAGGCATTTTTCTAGAATCACCAATAAACTTTCACTGATTCTTTAAAAAAAAACCATGAATAAGTAAATCAAATCCAAATACCTGACAGTATCCAACTGAAGGGTTATGTCGGGCATATGCTGTAAGTAGACGCCTCAAAGCATTCCTACCATCCTTGTCTAGGGCGGGATGACCAGGGAATGTTCGTGGCAAATCCTGTCAATATAATAGAAAATTGAGTTGAGGAATTTGACTTGCAAATACCATACTAAATTTAAAACTCCAAAAATTTAAGAGGTGAAACACTGAGACCTTAAGATATGCTCATTCCAACCTTTTCAATCTGTCCTTTCCATTTCTCAGGCGTACTTATGGAATCTGCAGGTAAGCTATGATCATATGACTGCAAACCATGTTGCTCCACATTATCATCAGAGCTAGTTTCGGGAGACAGCAGACCTTGATAGTAATTCTCCTCCCGACGTTTTTTCACGCCCACAAAAGCTTGCCAGAGCTGTGATTGAGAAAGTATGGCAAAGAAGTTTGTTCACCAAGAAAGTAACTTGCAAAGGAAAAGAAGAAATAAACTTTTGATAAAAAATAAAAAAAAAAAACAGGGTAAGAAGAAGAAATAAACTTATTTCATGATATACCTCTCCTCTAAGAGCCATTGGCACTCCCCCACGAACAAGGCATTCCAGCTCGTCTTTACAAAAAGATAAAGATTCTGGAGTCTTGGATTCACCATCATTTCTAGCTGCAGAGGCACTCCAACCATCACTTGATGGGGCATCTTCTGACCTCTCCACATCATAAAACTCCTCATCGGAATCTTCTTCCAATGCACCTTTTAAATATTTTTCCTCTTCAAACGAAGAAAGAGACTTTCTGGTATCCGACTCAGACTCGCTTTTCGATAAAGTACTCATCTTTTGTACGCGAACACTCATCATATTCTCGATGGCGTGTAGAGATGGTCTAACCTGTGTCCATATTTGGACCTTATGAGCCTTTGTCTCAGCTGTGACCCGCACCTCCTTTTCTGTAACACTTTCAATTGACAAATCAGAACCAGGTTTTCCACGACTAATTTGGTCCCCTCCAACACACAACGCAATGCTAGCATCTTCTTCCTGTTCACTCACCCCCCCGAAACTGCAACTCGATATCGTCAGCCACTGATAACCCATTTTCCAGCAACTGAGTAGACTCAACTTGCCGTTCCAAGAAGTCCTTCCACCTGTCTGACCTTTCCTCCTCTTCCTCCTAGACAAAAACTCATCTCTTTTACTTGCACTGACCATGACATTGATATGTATTTTATGCTTGTTACGTTTCGACTCCATTGGATTTCCCGAAGAACAAAGAGAGGATAAAATTCTTATATTATTACTACTATCTATGGTCATTTCTTAATCTTCTAAGCAGACTGAGTAGGGGAGAATAAAATACAACTGCAAAACTAACCTTGTAGATGTTAGCATATTCTTTATATCTTTGCACGTGCTGAGGTCTCACAGCAAATCCATAGGCATCCCTGATTGACATCAATGGCTTTTTCATTTTCCCCAAAGCGAAATTGAAATGTAGTTTTACTAAAAAACCATGAAAATTCAAACATGAAAGCACTATATGGGGAATCATAAAGGCCTGTTTCCCGCATAAACCCTTCGGCCATCCATACCATATAGGCGGCTTGGCATTGCCTCCAACAAAAATTCAAAGCACTAAATTAAACCTATCAACAAAACAACCCACGTCGCACGCCGTAACCCTACCTATTCGCCGACACATCAAACACACGATTCAAATCATTGATATTTGCAGTTGCACTCACCAAAACCGAAACGAACCCCCCCCCCCCCCCAAAAAAAAAAAAAAAAAAACAGACATGACAAGTATTATACGCAATAATGGATCGACTCGAGAAGGTATTTTGATTATACATCAAAATCTACATTATACAAAACGAATTAGCGACGCTAAAAATGTGACATTTTTGAGAGAAGTGAACCTCTTGTGCTCGTATGTGAGGAGCGGGTTGTTCTTCACTGACTCGCCCTTCATTGCGTCGTGGATCAATCTCATTGGAAACGCGAGAGAGAGAGAGAGAGAGGCAAGGCAAGTGTTTCTGTGTGTATTTATATGAGAGAGAGAGAGAGAGAAGCAAGGCGAGTGTTTCTGTGTTTGTATTTATGAGAGAGAGAGAGAGAGAGAGAGAGAGAGAGAGAGAGAGACGTTCTGGTTCCGTGCAGGGTCTTAAGACAGGGGACAACCTGGGACTTGGGTGGACAGGTAAAGACGTTGTGAACTGGTTCGATTCAGGAGAGATGAGGACCGTGTGCGCCTTAATCACAGCCGTCTGTTTGGATTGTCTGTCTTATACGCTACATCCTTTGTGCTATGTGTATGGGTTTTAAATAATAAAACGAACTTATGAAATGTTGATAGCCTTAGCCTACGTGGGAACATAAATAAATCTTACCAAAAGTGAGTTTATAAAAATAATTCATTTCATAATGCGTTTTTAATGACAGTTAGTTTTAAGTAACAGATTAAAAATAATTTATTTCATTAAAAAATTTGTTTTTACCAAAATTATAATTTATTAGTGACAGATTAAAAACAAATCATAATAATTAATGAAAACAAATACCAATTATTCCATTAATAATTTTATTATAAAAGAATTTAGACGTTATTATTTAAAAAATGGTTGTTTCCCTCCATCATGAATACAATCTGTTGAGTCTGAATGGGATACCTTAGATTGACATTGAATTTGGCTATTCTAATTTTCAAATTTTGAACTGCTATAATACTTTTCAAATATTAAAAGCACTTTTCAAATATGAAAAAAAAAAAGATAAAAGATAAAGATACTGTTGCCTTTTATGATATAAAAAGTGTTTAATGTTTACAATCCGATGTAGGGCGTTTTTATGAAAAGTATTTTGAATTAAGGGTTGTCACTGTGTCGTTGCTCTTAATATGATCAAAACCAAACTCATTGTCATTTTATTATAATTCGTTGTAATTAATACTGTTTAATTATTATTTTAAAATAACTGACAATTACACGTATTTATACATATCGTTTAAAGTTTTTTAAAATTGTCAAAAATTTGAAGGTCTACAGAAATAATAAAAATTCATAGCGATTATTTTCCAAATCTTAAAGAATAATATTTATTTATTTATCTAGTCACCACTATATATATGCATCCTCTCTTTTACGTCTTTGCAGTGGGTATTATTGCGGTTCTCGAATAACGGCAAATAAATACGAGAGGCAAGCTGCCCTGTAATGTGAAGAGAGCATTCATTTGGGAGATGTAAACTAATTATAATCATACGTTTACTGTTATCATAAGTAAACCAATATTTATTATAGTGACGGTGTAATACATAATATAGGAAATACCTTGATAGAAGGAAAATTTGACACTGCCATGCGTCTAGTACCACCTTTACCATCTTTGTACCCGCGGGTCTGGGTGGGGTTCAAGGCATGATTCCGGTAAAGGAATAATGAGTTGAGCACAGTGACGGATTTAGGGGGGGGTTCGCCGGGCATGCCTCCTATTTAATTTTTTTATTATTATATGTATATAATTATATTAAAATATATATAGTTATAGTTATATTTATGTGTTTATATATATATATATATATATATATATATATATATATATATATATATATATATCGATTTAGTTTATTAATTTTAAAATTTTTAAAAGTTAAAATGATATGAAAAAATAGTATATGCACATCAATGATAATAAATGTGAAATAAAATCAGCTTGACCTTTAGAGTAATTGGGTATCCGGATGGAGATTTGAATTGCGAGAGTAGTTATTCTCTTTTTTCTGGGAATATAAAAGTAAATTATAGAGAATTTCTCCTCCTTTATGAAATATACTTTTGTCCTTTTCTTTTATTATGTGACATTTTTTCAATATTGCAATCCATTAGATTTTACTGTTTATTTTGACAAACTTCATTCAAGTCTATCTAGTGCACACCTCTATTTAAGTGTATTATATTTTGAAATATTTGCAAGAGGATCTATGTGCATCCTAAGTTAAGGGCAAACCTGCTACACGAAGCTCCTGCGATTAATGGAGTCCGGGAAGGAGTTGAGCCACAAAAGTCAATATGGACACAATCTTTCTCATAATTAATTTAACTGCAAGAGGCCTATCCGCTACTTGAATCCATGACCTCCATATCGCAAGACATTAATTCTACTATTTTTGTGTATCCATTTGAAAGGCTAACTCTGTAATGGAGCATTCATTTTGGGGGATATAAGCTATTTATAATCGTACTCTTTATAATTACACAAATATTTATTATAACAACTGGTGTGATATATATTCTTGGAAAAATGTTTCCTACCATGACATGGATATTCTCAATAATATCTTTTAAGGCCCATATTTTCACATGTTCCAAGAATGAATAAGAAGATATGTAACGGTAGAATGACAAAATAAGGTTTCCTTATATTTTGTTTGCATACGAATGTTGAAAGCGTTGTTAAATGTTAATAAGCAACATAAAATCTAGTACAGAGCACATAAGATTTAAGCTGCTGCAAAAATTAATTTGTTGCTGCAACCTAATTTGTAGGCTTTTGATAGTGCTTAGTGGCAAAATAGAACTATATAGTCAGCAACCTTTTGAGATGTACTTTTTGGGACTACTAATTCAAGTTTGTGTGACATTATCCTATTTACCAGCATGCATCACTAACATGCTTTAATATAAGTTTATGCAGTTTGATTCTGATCTGGCTTTAGCTATTAGCGTAATACAATAATATGTTGTGCAATAATATTTTATCATTGCAGTGGATTTTGGAACTTGATTCATACATTAAGGAGCTCACAAAAACAAAGGGTGCTATAAAGGAGTTCGTTAACCCAAAGTATTGCTTTATTTTTAACAGTTAGTGAAGTTTCTTGTTGGTGATGTTGTTATGATGGTTTTAGTTCTTGCTTTGCATAATGATATAAATATTTCATTGTGGTGACTCCTTGTCATGATGTATTTGTTTATTTATTATTCTTGGACCTTGGTATTTACAATCAGTATATAATCAATTAATCATACATGAAATTCGAAACTGATGCTAAATGAATGTGGTGTACTGTTTGTAAAAACTGGGGATGCTATCAAATTTCAAACATAATGATTTTATAGGAAATGAAGCAAGGAATAATAACTTCTCTTTCTGATATAATGATGTTTTATTTTTTATTGTTTTTATATATCTTTTAAAATATAGTTATAGTGCATGCCCTTTGGGTGAAATCACTTTTGGTCCCATGGTATTAACTATTAAGGCCTGATTGGAGGTTGAAGCAAAAAAAAAAAAAAAAACAAGCACATTGCCTTTCATATTCCATTTTTGTTTTTTTTTTTTTTTTTTGTTTTTTTCAAAGTAAAAATTTTATTGAGAAAATCAAGCTCACAAGAAGAACACAAGAAGCAATAGTACAATGAGCTATGTGAGTAGTTTTCAAACATATTAAGAGTAGTTTTACCAAGCTAGGTGCAAGATAAACTCACTTTCCTTGGCACCTGACTTGGGAAGTTCATCATAGGCACATTGTAGTTTTAATTGATTTTGTTATCTTATTTGCTTTCTAAATTATAATTACTCTTATTACCAAAAATTATACTGTAATTTGCCCTACTGTCATTTAGTTTAGCTCTCAACCCAGGCTTCGTAATTTTATAAATGACAAAGCACACGTCTCATTCTTTCAGTGGCAGAACTAATCCATTTCTTGGATGTCAACGTTGCTTGAAATTTATGTAGTTATTTTCGAAGCATTATAATAATTAATGCAGTTATCCATATGAATATTAGATATAAAGATTCTAGCAAGACTTCATTTAAGTCTTCAACTCCCATGATATGGGTCAAAGAGGAGGACTTGAGGCCTGGGTTTGATAAGGACAAGGGTATAAGAAAAGGTAGATAATGAGGTTCCTTTTGAACAGTTCATAGTACTCCCATGATGCCACCTGATTATTAAATATACTCTCAAGTGTACTGGATAACATTTTGACCGTGCCTGGATCCTACAAATAATTTATTGTTATTGATTATTTTCTTTTTAACAGTTTTATGGTGGCTTAATTATTAAAGAATAAAAGTTGGGTTCTCGATGAAGTTGATTACAAAGATGCATTGATCTCCAAAGAAATTAGAATTATGAGTAGCTAGAATTCAATTATTGCGAGCCTGAAAAGTTCTACTTGACTCCTTCAAGATGAATTTACTGGCCAAAAAAGCCGCCACTCAAATTATATTCATAAACTCATCCATTGAAAAGCTAATAAGTTGCGTGCAGGAAGAGTCAAAGCCTAGCTTGTGTAGGATTTTAGGAATCAAGTCATTCATTCTATAGAGTTTTGTACCAGCTGTGGAATAGGTGACATTCACCTTAAGTCTTAAGAGAAATAATGGTTACAAATTTTGATGGTGGTGGTATTAGAGAGTTGCAACCATGATGAAAACTTGTAACCATTATTTAGCTAGGTTAATATAAAATGGAAAAAAGGAAATACAAATGATCATTTTAAATAACTAAATTAAAGTGTGATTTTGATTTTTTTAAATATTATAATCGAAATATTTGTCAAAAAAAATATTATTTTGGTAGGTCGTAAAATGTTCTATAGCTCGTATAAGCTACTACAAGTCTACACCTATCTACCTAGAGTATAGAATTGGTTTACATGTGAAGATACGTGTATTTGTTTTCTTGCCAATCAAATCCGTCAATATAAACCACAAAAAAATTGGGGTATTGAATTTATGGAGATGCATGTGCATTTGTTTCGTGCCAAGCGCCAAATAGTAATATAGAACATCAGTCATCAATAATAGCCAACAATTTGATTTATGTGGAACATTTGACTATTACAACGCTTTACAGTGGACGTGTCATAAATTTTTAAAATTGTTTTTAAAAAAATCACCAAATTGATGAAAGACCATTATAATTCAGAAGGAAACAAATCAATTAACCAAAAAAAAAAAGGAAAGCGCGAAAATTCTCCAGCACTTCGAATTCTGGATTTGTTTCCGTTTTTCTTATGTTGTATAAATCCGGAACAACCAGCGTGAAATCAAATGTTCCAAAAAGTCCACGTACCTCCACTCTCTAGCGTGCACGTACGAGGTCTACGAAACTTGATTCATTCAACTCTCACCGCATCACTCTCCTGCGCTTGATGGTCATTACTTTCTTTCTGTGCAATAGTTGAACTGTGGAACAGTACCTGCTAGCACTTGGCTCTTCAGAGTTAGTGTTCCTCCCTTTCTGCAACAATGAATATGATTCACACACAAAAGTTGAAATAAACAAGAACTAGTCAAAACGCGTGTGTGCGCGTGTATCAAAGTAGCAGAGAGGTTACTTTCTCTTGTCTAGCTATAAGGGAAATGAAAGAAAAATAAGACGCAAAGTAGAATAAGTCAACAGATTCTTCTTTTGTTTCATTGGTTATAAACTTTCATTAATCTAATTTTTATTTTACTTAAATTACTTTTTAGTTAAAAAGTATGAAAATACTTTTTCTTGTCACGCCAAGCAACTGCAAATGGTCTAGCCAGCAAACTAATCTTGTTTGTAGGTGTCTCTTGTACAGGCTCTTGGTGATGAATCCAAACTTAAAAATTGACAATATAAAATTCATCTATCATAAGAGGACACCCATAGAGACATAATATCCATGCAACATAATTTATGTGCCTATGTCTTCTGACATAGTGGCCATTATAAATGAGAAACTGTTGCTAAAACCACCATTACAAAGAAAGCATTAGAAATTGCAAAAAAATAACCCCCATGAGAAATTAATCATTTATGAGTCACCTCCCCACTCATGTAAAAGAATACAAAACTCACACTAATTTGAGTTCTTAGATTAGAATTTAAGAAATATCATTTCATGTGAACTTACCCCTCTTTATTTTCTGATTTTGTATTTAATTATTATGTAACTATTTGTTTGTGTATAAAATTATAAATCAAATTAAATGAAGGTCATTATTGGAAACATGTACAATATATATATATATATAAAGGTAGAATGTGGGAAATTATTTTGGGGCAAATCAAAAAGAAAATGTGGATAATTATTGTGGGATAGAGTGAGTGTGCAATGCTTGCAGCTGGACTACACACCGTGAAATAGATTGCGCTTTAACTTGTCCAGTCTGATACTGCAGAGTTGCCTCTAACATTGATTCTGCCATGACCACTCTCTTCTCCATATTATCTAGTCACATAAGAGCTGCTTCATATTTTCCCTGCATTAATATATTCACTGCAGCTTTAATAAAATATATATTGTAATTGAAGCTCATTATTAAGAAGAAGATAATAACTATGATTATATTGGCAAAAGGGTTCGAGACTTTCTATTGCAAATATCTACATGAAGTGTTAAAAGGTATGACATAAACGTAGTCCTTGTTAAATGTATGGAACATTAAAATGAGCGAGTAAAATAAAAGTACCTGAAGAGCTCGAGAGACATTTCTTTGAACTTCTGCTTCTTGCTCAGCAAACTTTCGGGCATCTTCAGTCACCATTTGTTCTTGCTCCACCCGCATCAAGACCTATAAAAACAGCAAGTGACAATGCAAATTCAATGACATGTGGAAGGATTATTTACAACAGAAATGATGACTGGTTAGCAAATACAGTCATGAAACATGGAGCACAACAGGTACCTGAAGCATGACACGTTCTTGTTCTTGTTTACCAGTGAGCAATTGCTCAAGTTCTTTAAGCTCCTCTTCTAACTTCTCAAGCTGGACAAAATGTACCCACTAGTGATAAACTTTACTGAAAACGACAACACTTTAAATGATATGAGCTAATCAGCAAGGCATTTAGAACTCATCCCTCCCTCCCTCCATCAATTTGAATAAGCACAATTTAAAAAAGGAATTTATTTAGTAGTGTGCCCTAGTGCACAACTGTGCACTGAGCGTTTCAAAATGACATTGATTTAATTGTAAATTTCATGGTTCACCATGGCAAAGGCACACCAAATTGCATGACAAAAACAATCCCCTTCGTTAAATAAATAGCAAATGATTGCATGATCAAGAATAAATTCCATGTGTCATAACATTATATTTAGTAAGAGAGAGAAGTGACAACATGTTTTCCTGCTGCCAAGTGCAATGACTTACCCTTGCACCCAACTGCCTTCGATTATCCTGCAGCTTGACCATCTCCAACAATTCTGTCTCCAGTTCCTCTGCTCTAGAAAACAAGAAACGCAGAGACCTAAAACTAATGTTGCACAAAGAGAACATTCAAAATCCTAGAGGCTTTTAAAGTCAAGTGACTGGAAAATGCCCTTAACAATTTCTGATTTCCAATTTTGTAGCTTGCGAAGAATAACTTCTTTAACTTCCAGAATGGAATGCCTTGGAGTTGAGACAGACCCTGAAAGAGTGATATTTTAACATAAATCAAGATTCTTCGGTTTCCACAAAATACTTGTACATTCAATTATGCTTCTTGGCATACACAAATATAAATAAGAAATAATGTTTTCCAAAGCATCAAATTCACATGGGCATTACATTTGCAAAACCTGCCAGATGCTTCTACACTGCTAGTCTAGTCTTCAATAGCATACACATGCATAGCACAAGAAGAATCTTTTTAATTAGGAAACTATTCCACGATATACAGTAGTGGGATTTTGTACCGCTAACCACCACAAAGAGGGGGAAATCAGCTGAGCTATGCCCATGGTTGAAGCGCTCATGTTAAAATACAAAGACAAAAGAAAAGAAAAACCCTGTTCCACCCATTTGGTTGATGAATAACATTTATTTAGGAGTCTACTTGTAATAGAGATATCGGAAGAGCCTATAAAACATTTTTACAAAAAAATCCAGAAGAGATATATTTAACTATTTAGCATGCTACCTGTCCTTGGAGATTTGCAACAGAATTAATTTCCATATCTTGTGTCAAGCTTACAAGAAACTGATCGTTAACTGACTCAACCTCCATTTGTGATACACCAACTGTGTCAATCAAACAATCATTCGTATTTGTTTCAATCATTAATGATCTAGGATAATAGTTAAAACTATATATATTAGGTGCCAAACCTTGGGAATCTCTCCAAGCTTGGAGACCCACTGATCTTTCTTCAATGGCAGAAATTACTGATGGTCGATGTTATCTCTCAACTCTTGCAATCTAGTCTCACTTACATATTGATGACCCATGCATGCTGTTAAGACAAGTTGACTACTATCAAATGTTGATCCAGGCAGAGATTGCAACACAGTAACTGCATCACCAGCATCCTTGGCAGCAACCTAAGCAGGACCTACAAACACAACAAATTTTAGACTCATACTGTACCGAAGCTTAAAAACTCTTCACATGTTAGAAACCATTCTATTACTTCATATCGAGAATATACTTTCAAAATAATATAAAAACTGCTTTACTTTACTATCGAAATAAACCTGATCGAGGAAACCTTTCCCATACCAGCGCCTCAAAAACATGTTGGTCCACCTGGAGACGCAGAGAAGGGGAAAAAACTAAACCAAAAAAAAAAAAAAAAAAGGTTGCTCCTGTTCGTCAAAAAAAGGTTGCTCGAGAAAAAAAGGGTTGCGCAATGTAAAAAAAAAAAAAAAACACTCACAACTGTTACGTCCATTTTTAGTTACATAACGAATCATTGCACCTGTTTTTTGTTATACTGTGACATTTATGTTATATTATATCTTTTCAGTATTTAAAATACTACATTATATTATAATGAAATAAAAGAGCAAAACAATAACAAAATATCATACGACAGAAAATATAATAAATTACCTGAGACTCATCATTTCTTCAGAATAATATCCATCAAAATAATCATCAATAATGCCGAGCAAAGTCCTGAAATTTTCTAACAAAATTAGGAGTCCATATAGCTCGTCAAATAACTACAAGACGAGAGTGTTGTGTAAATCATGAAATAAATGATGAACAGAGAGTGCATGCGTGTGGGGGTTGCCTTGTTAATATGGAAATTAAAAGTAATAGTGTTTTATAACCAGAGAAACATTTATCTACAGGACTGAAATTTTCTCCAACATTAACATTGCAAGATAATATAATATTGCAAGATAATATAATTTTCTCCAACATTAACATATAATAATAATATTGCAAGATAAAAAAAAAATATTTTTCTGCACATACCAGAAGGCATTTTCTTCAGGCATCAGAAGTAGCAGCAAGCCACCAAAGAAGTTCATGACACAATTTTGTAAATGATGGGGCACACATCTACATAAATGTTCATTGTTGCACTGGTGGAACCAATCTATTTCTTGGATGTCAACGTTGCAGTTTTCCATCCGAATATTAGATATAAAGATTCTACCAAGACTTCATTTAAGTCTTCAACTCAATTGGAATGTGTGATGCAAGATTATCCAAAGACATCGTCACCATCAGCCAGGGTTGGATTTACAGTAAGCTTATTTAATTTCTACTTTAAGTAAAAGATAAATTTAAAGTCAGTGTCTTAGAATGGTTTGTAAAAGGGTGAAGTTATCTAGTGTTTGGTTTTCTGTTATGTGCTTGAGACATCATAATTTCAGTGGGCGCTGTTCCTTGAGTTCCAATATACACAATCAAATAAATATTGATATGTGAATGTGGGCATCTGAAGAACTATATACTAAATTTTTTGTTCTAAAATTTTATTTCACACTACCCAGTAGTTTCCTTGAATGAATCTCAATTTCTATCAAGCAACCCTTTTTTTTGTTTTTTTCGTTACAATGGAACAATAACAACAACATAATAAGCATATACATCCAAGGAAGATTTCAAAAAACCAAGCTATATTTATAGTTAAAAGACAACTAACTCACCCAGAAAACCGAATCACATGGAATATTGTATGATCAAGCAATTTATGAAATTGAGGAGAATAGGATACATGCAATTTTTAAGTGCTATCAGATATAAAAAAAAATACCTTTTGATCTTTAAGAAGAACTGCAGCTTAATTAAGAACGTAGTCTTAGATCGTCTCCCAAAGGAAAGCTTAAACTTAATCTTGTTAAAAATAAATAAATAATTAAGTAGTATATGCAATGGATGTAAAATTACTATGCACAAGCTAGATTCAAAAGTTTAAGTTTTGATTTGAAACTGCAGCTTGATTTGCAGTAAAAATTAATTTAAAATAAATAGTAAATTAAAAAAAATTACATAAGCTAAATTAATAATTAAAATAAATAAAGCAAATAATTGATAAACACGAATAAAACTAATTAAGATCAAACATTAACTCTCACAATATAAAAACTTAAATTAAACCGTATAACTAAATGTGATACGAGAAAAAAATTGAAATATCATATTACAATTATTTTTAAACTTGCAAAAAAATTGAAATAAACAATCGAAAAGTTATTAAACCTAAAACAGAATTAAAATAACAAAAATCTTTAGAAAAAAATAATTCTGAAATAATCTGAAAATACTATATCTCTAGAGCATCAAATAAAGTTATCTTGATCTTCTCTCTTCTAGCCTTACTTAAGAAAAGTACATGTTCGCACTTATACTAAACAACGTAGTTCTGAGTCAGAATAAAAGCACACGTGTTCGTGCACGTGCCATTGAATGTGTTAATGGTGAACACGTGCATTACTTTTTCTGATACGTGCATAGTTACTTGAAATTGTGTTTCCTTCTATTCTATTTCTATACGTGTCGATAAATGTGTAAATGGCAGATACGTGCTTATCTTTTTTTGATACGTGTCTTTACAAATAGTTATAATTAGGTATAAGTAACATGCAATTATTATTCATAATCATGAACCACCACTTTTTACCTTTGTCCGGGTTTCAAAGAAGGACTATCGTGACTTTTTCCTTTCTTTTTCGGATCGGATTGGAATGAAAGCCCTTTCCCCTTTTGATCGGCTTGCAATGAAGAAGGCTTTTTGTTTGTCTTAATCATTTTAATGAGCGCTACTACTGTAATATTAGATATACGAAACCTCTCAAAGAGTTCCTGACTCGTTTCTTCTGGGGAATTATCCATATGATGTTTTACAATAACTTCGCTAATATCAGTCCAATTGTTTTCCTAATTTGTGTCCTCACGTGTAAGATAGTAGGATCCAAGAAAATATACAACATCTAATTCAATCCCATCTTTACAAGTATCTATAGGAATTTCGACTATTTTTTACTATGCCTCAAAATCGTGAGGCTTCACATATCATTTGTATGGCCACTAACATATGAGACTTATAATTTGATGAGTCCTCATTTAACAGGCCTTTAATCGCGCATTGTAGTCTAGAAAGCTAAGTTCAAGGTCGGTCCTATGAGTCAATTGCATGTAATTACCATCAAATTCAAACGATACTCAAGATATTCAATTAGAAAAGTGGTTATACTCGAATCGACATCATCATAAAGGTGCATTTCATGCTTTTCCTCTACATAAAATCCTAACAAGTAAAAATTATTGGTATCTAATAAAAATGACAATTAATCTGATTTTTCGATCTTTACATACTAATTCGAGATATCAACTGAGCAAAGACAGCGAATAGTCATTACACATAACTCTAACAATTTCCAATCATGTGACCGAGACAGACACAGTAGACCTAATATTATCTAAAACTTGTAAGAAAACCTCACAAACATTCCCTTTCTCCCCATGTACATCGGATAGAAATTTAAACCGTATTTGATATAGGTCTGACCCTTCTTGAGAGGCTTCATCAGATGACCTAAAATACAGAAACATGTAGAAAAAAAAAATTCACAAAATATACAACGAAAAAGAAAATTGAGATAGAATTAAAATTTTATGAGACATCAAAATCTTCTTTATCTACCTCCATGTCTCCTCCCTCACATAGAAATTGTGGAAGTAGAAGAACAAGAGAGATGGGATTAATTTTGGGGAAATTTTTTTCCTATATTTTTCTGTATTTTAGGTCGTCTTGATGAGGCCTCTCTAGAAGCGCCAGATCATTATCAAATACAGTTTAAAATCCCATCCAATATACATGGGAAGGAAGGAAATATTTGTGAGATTTTCTCACAAGTTTTAGCTAATATTAAGTCTACTGTATCTGCTTCGGTACTATGGTTGAAAACTGCTAGAGTTATATGCAATGACTATTCACCGTCTTCGCCCAACCAATACCTCGAATTAGTATGTAAAGATCGAAAAACCAGATTAATTGTCATTTTTATTAGATACCAACAATTTTTACTTGTTAGGATTTTATGTAGAGGAAAAGCATGAAATGCACCTTTATGATGATGTCGATTCGAGTATAACCACTTTTCTAATTGAATATCTTGAGTATCGTCTGAATTTAGTGGTAATTACATGCAATTGACTCATAGGACCGACCTTGAACTTAGCTTCCCAGACTACAATGCGCGATTAAGGGCCTGTTAAATGAGGACTCATCAAATTATAAGTCTCATATGTTAATTGTCATACAAATGATATGTGAAGCCTCACGATTTTGAAGCATAATAAAAAATAGTCGAAATTCCTATAAATACTTGTAAAGATGGGATTGAATTAGATGTTGTATATTTTCTTGGATCCTACTATCTTACACGTGAGGACACAAATTAGGAAAACAATTGGACTGATATTAGCGAAGTTATTGTAAAACATCATATGGATAATTCCCCAGAAGAAACGAGTTAGAAACTCTTTGAGAGGTTTCGTATATCTAATATTACAGTAGTAGCGCTTATTAAAATGATTAAGACAAACAAAAAGCCTTCTTCATTGCAAGCCGATCAAAAGGGGAAAGGGCTTTCATTCCAACCCGATCCGAAAAAGAAAGGAAAAAGTCACGATAGTCCTTCTTTGCAACCCAGACAAAGGTAAAAAGTGGAGGTTCATCTAAGGGGAGGAAGCTACGGTTTTTCTTCAAAGATGGAAAGGTATTTTTTATATCCAATAGCACTTAATACCTAGTTTTAACATGTATCATATTGTCCTTAAATTATCAACTTCATAAATTGCTTGATCATGCAATATTTCCGTGTGATTCGGTTTTCTAGGTGAGTTAGTTGTCTTTTAATTGTATATATATAGCTTGGTGTCTTGAAATCTTCCTTAAATATATATGTTTATTGATCGGTAATTTGAAAGTGTATAAATAGTGACAAGTAATAAAAGTAAATTTTAAGTCCGATTGTCAAACCTAAGGATGAAAAAATTAGAAATTTTAACTAGCTTATAAAAAAATTTTTTAGTAAAATAATATAAAAGCATAACTAAATTTAATTAATTTGCTTGAAGAAATGTTTGAGATGAAAAAATACTTTTTCCAAATAGAGATAAGTCAATGATAAAAGCGATTGGAGTTAAGATTTCGTTTGATATATTTTTCCAAAGATTATGTCTTAGTTCAATTTAATTCTTTTTTTGTGATCATGTTTAATACCCAACCTGTAATCTATGAATTAGTCTTTTTCAAGTGTCATAATTCGTGTGTATACCCTAACAAGGGAGACGGGTAATCTCTTAAGATTTAGGTTGTTTAGTCTAAAGCTAGCATCACACCCACTCTTAACTTGATATCTTATGTTTTACAGTGGCTTCCGCAAATTATGAAACACGTAGTTTGAATATCTTGATTTTTTCAGTACTTATTTATTTTTCAATCCTTCACATAAATACCTAATATGAAAAAATAAAGTAATCAAATTTATTTTATATTTAAACCCACGATATTCAACAAATATTCACAATGTGAAAAGATTAAACCAAAACATTTCAAATTAATTCATTACATCAAACTTCATCCTAACTTCAATCAAAGGTTTTTAAGCTTCCATAATTTGATTGAAGACAATAGAATTACAAGATATAGAATACGAATACCAAAATGATTGCTTTCTTATTTTGACCAAGAAATTCCAAAGTTGATTTTTTTTTCAAGCAAATTGTCTTCAAGCTCAAGTGAAACCCAAAACTTTCTTCAATCTCACTTTCTCTACTCTAGATGATGATGAAAATGTAAAAATAGAATAGTAAAAAATTGAATGATTTACAATGAAAGATCTGACGCCCTTTTATAGCCTTTCCAACCTGATTTTAAATTTTTGAATTTGAATCTTGCATAAATCCTTCATAATTTTTCAAGTAAATAACTCCTATTAAATCTCTTGTAACCCTCTTATTTTTGAATTTAAAAAAAAAAATAGTCTCTTAAATCTCAAAAAGACTCCAGTTCTTATTCAAAGTACCATTTTTTAATTTAAATTTCTTCTATTAATTCCCTTTTGACTTTAAGTGTTTGGCGTTTGTCTTTTGTTCAAATGACTTTAGTCCAGAAAAGAATAAGTAATCTACAAAAATAAGATTTCCATCACCAAAATTTGGGCTTTGGTCGAGTGAAGAAGCTTTCACCCGACCATCATCTAATGACCTTAAAATTCACCCAACCATCATCTAGTGACCTTAGAATTCACCCGACCAGAAGGCAGTCATTTTCCCTAAAGTTTGTAGACTCTAAATATGTAAAATGACCTTCACCCGACCAACATAAGATAACTTTAGATTTTACCCGATCAGAAAGAAAATATCGTCAATGAGGCTTCAGGACTCCATATGTGCAATTTGGGCTTCACCCGACCAACGTGAAATTGGATCATCATGATCTTTAGGTCTCTTAGATTCTTTCTTCCTTCTGTTGATCTGCTAAATTCTTTCTTGATTTTTGAATTTCTGTCAAAATATAGCAAAAATACCACAAAAGCTACAAAAAAAAAATCTTTCTTTCCAGGTTACGGCATGAAAATGTGATAATGTAACACAATTAGGTAGTAAATGAATCAAATAATATGAAAATGTATCCAAAATGACCCTAAAAGGAAATATAAATCCCCCTGATCATCTCTTTCACACTTGAACCTTGCTAGTCTCGAGCAAAAAAATAAATAAATACTCAATCAAATAAGTGAAAAATAAAAAAAGAAAAAATCACAAGTGAGATAATGTCAACAGAAAACACATGTAACATATGAAAGTGCATTGAATGCTTAGTAGTGCAACCCAAAATACTTCACATTGCCTTCTTGTACTTAGTCCAACAATTATATACAATCCTAACCAATACTAAGGAACAACCAAGTTAATCAAGATAAAAGCTTAACAAGCAAATCTATGGAATCCTCACAAATGAAACAAGGCAACCTCACTCAAGTGTAAGTCTCACACCACTCACTCTCAATACCTCTAAGGGTTTTCAGACCTTAAGTAAGTACAAGCAGTCCTTTCTCATGGTGACACATCCAGTCTTACCACAAACCGTAGCCTTTGCCACATGCCACTATGAGAGGTGAGTTACCCAAATGATGCTCAACCCTAAAAGATGTGGACTCAAGAACTCATCAAACACAAAATAAAAGTGGCACAAAAATATGGGGTGTACAATATAATTATTTGGTAGAGAAAAAGTAATCCTCAAAAGATGATAAAACCCCATTTACAACAAATGCCACTATTTTTTTCCTGTTTTTTTTTTTCATGTTTTTTTTTATTTTTGTCTCTTCGTTTTCTTTTTCTTTTTCTTTTTTGTTTTTTTTTTTTCAAATGAAGTAGAACTAATACTAAGAGCATCAACTAGGCTACTCACATCACTGTAATATGTGACTCTAGCCTATCTTAGCTAGCACAAACCAATCACCATAAGTGGGTCAAACATGCACTTGCCCAAGCTCATCAACCAAGAGATAAAATCACTCCAATAATAAAATGTGATGGTGGACTATTTCTCTCTAAATACACAACTCCAAAGATTAAGCAAGCTTTTGCATTTAAACATGAATAACCTAATACGAACCCAAGTGTTGGCTCATGCATATAATGATATCATTCCAAGCATAGAGAAAACAATGTGAAGGGTCCAAGCATTACTACCAATACACACAATATACTTCAAGTAGATACATGTGCTCCTATTATAAAACATATGCTATCTCCAGAGGCAAACAAGCATTCATGCAATCAATCAAGCATATACAAGTGATACAATAAAAACATACAAACAAACATAACTAAAAAATAAAAAGTATGCAATATTTTTCCCTCCTTTACACTTAAACTAAGGCATGATCCTCATGCCAAAAATGAGAGTAAAGTAAGGAGAAACATATCCGGGCTAAGTTGGCCAGCTGAAGAAGTATATAAATGCCATGTGTATCAAGTGAGAGCTTCAGTGTAGAAGTCCATGTGCTGCCATGGGCCTGAACGCAAGCACTCATATAATAACACACAAAAGCTCCACAACTATTGGTATTGGATTGCTAAAAAACACCCTGGCACTTAAAGAGTGAGAGGCGCTAAGATGGAGGATGTCGTCCGCTTTGGTAAAAAAACCCAAAGGTGTGAAGAGCATCACTAATATTGGCGACAATGGAATGCTGGAGTGACAAGAGATGGTCACCGGGCTCCAACTGAGCACAAGAGTCAAAAAGCTCAATAATTGAGGCGTGGAGGTCGACTCACAAAAGCACGAAGTGGTTGGTGTAGTGGACTGGGATGAGAATAAAATCAAGTGTAACCCATGACTGAAAACCATTACGACAGCCCTCAATGAACTGCTAAAAATTGGAAGCCGGTGTCGCAGGTTGATAAGACATGGTAGGCAATATCATAGTGAAAAAACTGTTGAACAATGAGCAATGGCAGTACGCAAGGCATACCCAAAGTTGGAGATATCTAAGCTATCAAACCAATTTCCCTATGTGATGTAGCACAAGTTAGCAGGAGATGTATACTGTGAGAAACCTGTGCTCCAATAAGTTTCTGCCCTGATAGTTTTGTAAGTGACATACTCTGTCTGAGCGGTTGGTGTTGTCGTGCACAAAAAATTAAGAACCTGCCAGAAGAATGCATCCTTCTTGCGACCCTGCATGTGTGTCAATGTGTCATAGCAACTTTACTAGCAGCCCGAGAGGAGGATGGCCATCAAAAAGCTTGAGGAGTAGATGGTTCCTCGTACATAAACAAGCACATGAGAAGCGGCAGGAGACATCAACTACAGATCAGTGACCTACCGAGGAGACATCAAACGAATATTCAGATAACTTATATCTCCACATCTCATGTAATAATAAACAAACACTCATCAAAAATCCAAAAAATAAAATAAAATAAAATAAAATGTATAAACATAAAGACAGCAGGCTCCCACGCAGACCTTGTCTCCAGTCTCTAGACGAACCTCAGCCTTCTCTCTGTCTTCCCGAACGTCAACAAGGTATCGCACGTACGATGTGGCCGCAGCAAGCTTCCACCGTTCGCTCCACGACTACAGCAGCGGCGAGCTTCTCCTTCGTGAGATCACCAGGTAGGACGACACCCTTGATGGATGTCTCCCGCAACTTATAGGATTTGAGGTCGTTTGGTTAACGTTTGAGATCAGGCGACTGGTATTGGTGGAAGGAGAGCAGATGGATGAGGATTAGGGATGGCGGATTCTGGTTTTGTGGTGGTGATGGCCGGCGGTACAGTTTCCGGCCGGGGGACTCTCTTTAGAGGTGAGGAAGAAGACGGTGTTGGTTGAGAGAGGTGATCCTTTGACAGGGTATTTTGGATTGTGAGAGCCCCCTTTGCAATGGTTTTGGTTAGGCTTTTATAGAAAGTTATGGAGAGAGGAGTGTTGATGGATTGAGCCCGGCCGAGGGTGACTTGGCTTCGTGGCTCGGTCCGGCCATGGATTCGATCACTTGGCCTTTTGGCTCGACCGAGGGATTAGTGGTTTTGGTGGCTCTGGTGGACTCCGTCCGAGGGAGGGAAGAGGATGAGAGCATAAGGAATAGGTGTGGGCTAGCTGTGCTGTTGCCAGTTGGGGATGGGCGGGCGTCGCGGCGGCCATGGCTCGTCGTTGGGGAAGAGGACGACGAAGAGAGAGAGAGAAGGGGAAAGAGACGGATGGTTTAGGTGGTGAAGAGATAAGGGATGTGTGGTCGCTGTTTTTTTTTGTTTATGTTTTATTTTTATTTGGTTTTATTTTTGTATTTTAAACGCATTAAAAACTGACACGTAGAGAAGAGGAGGCGGTAAAGAAAAAGTAAAAGAGAAAAAATAATTTTATTGCGTAATTTTTTTACTAATGAAAAAACACATGACTTTACAAATTACAATGTTCAAAAAAATATAACTGCATTAACATAAAAAGCATGGAAAATTAAGTACACATTACAATAGTATGATTTGGTTGTTTTGTTATTTTAATATATATATATATATATAGAGAGAGAGAGAGAGAGAGAGAATTACAAATCTTAGGTATACATTAAGAGGTGCCCCTCATTACTGTTTTTTATATGCATGCCCACATGCAGACACACAGAGAAATGTACAGAACAAAATCTAGGTACAAAGCCAGACATGACATACAAAGAAAAATGTGCCAATTTTCTATAAAACCAAATGATGAAAGAATCATAGCATTCAAAATGGTAGAATGTTTGGGTGCTACTTAAAAATGACAGTCATGGTGCTATTGTTTTCATGAGCCAAATTTTAACATTGGAATTTCCAAATGCCGCTAAAAGTGACATATTCATACAATATTTCGTGAGTATTCTTCATCTTTTGAAATTTGAATTTCTGTGTGGGTTAAGGAGGGAGTGAATGGATCAAAGGTGCAAGGGTAGTAAAATTTCGGTTTTTGCTATTGATATTCGTAAAATATATTGCTTAGTAGTAATAAATTGTATACTTATCATTGTTTGAGACATATCTCACTTAATTATTCAAAAAATGGTTTCTCTGTTCAGTGCAGTAGCTGACTATGATGCACTTGATATTGAACTTCCCTACATTTAGAGTGAATCAACTAGCTAATATGATAATTTATGCGAGTTAATGGTTTTACTTTCCATGTCTTTGTTCAAGTTGGGTATATATATTATATTTGTACCAACTTAAAGGAAAAAATTAGAATGAGTTGTAATTTATTGTAGTATTAGATAAGTTACCTAAATTAGCTTCTTTCTTAGTTAGGTCTTTTTCAACCTTGTATATATATGTTGTTAATTTGTTCAATTGTGAATGAAGAGAATTATTATTAATTCTAATATTTTTATTGTTTTCACCTAATTGACGTTTGCTGTAAATTTGTAGGTGATTGTCAAACACAGATTCCTTTTGTTATTATGACGTCAGACGACACACATGCACGTACTTTAGGATTGTTAGAATCAAATGATTATTTTGGAATGAAATCCACACAAGTAAAACTTCTTAAGCAAGGTAATTGTCAGTATCATGGCATGTTAACGAAGCTTACTAAAATTATAGCTTTCCATCGAAACAAATATAATCTCCACAAATAATACAGGAAAAGGTTGCTTGTGTTGATGACAATGAAGCAAGGCTTGCTGTGGATCCATGCAACAAATTCCGAATACAGGTTGCCAGCCATAAGTGATTAATTTTTATGGATCAACATGTCTTTTTCCATTAGTGATTTATGGGTTTTTTAATACCACTTTGTTCCTACAGTAGTATCCTTCTAATGTTCTTCTTTCTGTGTACTGATGATAGACAAAACCCCGTGGCCATGGCGATGTGCATTCACTTCTCTTCTCTAGTGGTCTTTTAAATGCATGGTATGTTTGTGCTCTATCAGAACAGCTAATTTTTGTTAGTTTTCTTATAATTTTCAATTGTTTCATGACTTATTCTTTCTTTAGGTTTTATTATACTTATCTTGTACTTATTTATGTTATTTTCTGTAGGTGAGAAAAATATAAAAGATCATGAGATTATGTGTGCATCTTTTTGTGGTGCTGCACCTCTTTAGTGGAAACTAAAAGTACATTACATTTTTGACCACTTGCCCTCTGGCAGATTTGATTATAGATTAGTCTTAAAATAAAAGTTATTTTGAAAACAAGAGTACCACATGCATACAAATCATGCAACAGTTAGTGGGTAATCTGGCCACTGCATTCTCACTGTATCTTTGATTCTTTGTTTCATGTTAGTTGTCAAAACTACAATTATCAAGCTGACCTAGTTACGCCTATCCAGAATGAAATAGGCTCGCTGATGACATAGCAAAAGCCTAAAAGTTTCATTTTTTTACTGAAAATTTTTCAATGTATTATTTGCTTGTGTCATTTAAGTCTTGGGAATTTTATTCTTTTGATTTGAAATTATCTTGTTTCTCAGGCATGATGCTGGTTTGAAATGGGTTCTGTTTTTCCAAGATACAAATGGGCTTTTATTTAAGGTCATTTTTTAAAATTATTATTATCATTATTATTTTATAGACTACTCTTTTAGGTTATGCAGATAACATACTTACACTCTTTTTTGTGTGCATGCAGGCAATTCCGGCAGCCCTGGGGGTCAGCTTGATCAGAAAATTCCATGTTAATTCGTTATCTGTTCCACGCAAAGCAAAAGAAGCTATTGGGGGAATTACGAAGCTCACTCATGCTGATGGTGCTGTGAATTCGTTAACTGGGTATCCTGATGGAGATGTGAATTGCGAGAGTAGTTATTCTCTTTTTCCTGGGAATATAAAAGTAAATTATAGAGAATTTCTCCTCCTTTATGAAATATACTTTTGTCCTTTTCTTTTATTATGTGACACTTTTTTCAATATTGCAATCCATTAGATTTTACTGTTTATTTTGACAAACTTCATTCAAGTCTATCTAGTGCACACCTCTATTTAAGTGTATTATATTTTGAAATATTTGCAAGAGGATCTGTGTGCATCCTAAGTTAAGGGCAAACCTGCTACACGAAGCTCCTGCGATTAATGGAGTCCGGGAAGGAGTTGAGCCACAAAAGCCAATATAGACACAATCTTTCTCATAATTAATTTAACTGCAAGAGGCCTATCCGCTACTTGAATCCATGACCTCCATATCGCAAGACATTAATTCTACTATTTTTGTGTATCCATTTGAAAGGTTAACTCTGTAATGGAGCATTCATTTTGGGGGATATAAGCTATTTATAATCGTACTCTTTATAATTACACAAATATTTATTATAACAACTGGTGTGATATATATTCTTGGAAAAATGTTTCCTACCATGACATGGATATTCTCAATAATATCTTTTAAGGCCCATATTTTCACATGTTCCAAGAATGAATAAGAAGATATGTAACAGTAGAATGACAAAATAAGGTTTCCTTATATTTTGCTTGCATACGAATGTTGAAAGCGTTGTTAAATGTTAATAAGCAACATAAAATTTAGTACAGAGCACATAAGATTTAAGTTGCTGCAAAAAATTAATTTGTTGTTGCAACCTAATTTGTAGGCTTTTGATAGTGCTTATGGCAAAATAGAACTATATAGTCAGCCAACTTTTGAGATGTACTTTTTGGGACTACTAATTCAAGTTTGTGTGACATTATCCTATTTACCAGCATGCATCACTAGCATGCTTTAATATAAGTTTATGCAGTTTGATTCTGATCTGGCTTTAGCTATTAGCGTAATACAATAATATGTTGTGCAATAATATTTTATCATTGCAGTGGATTTTGGAACTTGATTCATACATTAAGGAGCTCACAAAAACAAAGGGTGCTATAAAGGAGTTCGTTAACCCAAAGTATTGCTTTATTTTTAACAGTTAGTGAAGTTTCTTGTTGGTGATGTTGTTATGATGGTTTTATTTTTTGCTTTGCATAATGATATAAATATTTCATTGTGGTGACTCCTTGTCATGATGTATTTGTTTATTTATTATTCTTGGACCTTGGTATTTACAATCAGTATATAATCAATTAATCATACTTGAAATTCGAAACTGATGCTAAATGAATGTGGTGTACTGTTTGTAAAAACTGGGGATGCTATCAAATTTCAAACATAATGATTTTATAGGAAATGAAGCAAGGAATAATAACTTCTCTTTCTGATATAATGATGTTTTATTTTTTATTGTTTTTATATATCTTTTAAAATATAGTTATAGTGCATGCCCTTTGGGTGAAATCAATTTTGGTCCCATGGTATTAACTATTAAGGCCTGATTGGAGGTTGAAGAAAAAAAAAAGCACATTGCCTTTCATATTCCCTTTTTGTTTTTTTTTTTTTTTTTTCAAAGTAAAAATTTTATTGAGAAAATCAAGCTCACAAGGAGCAATAGTACAATGAGCTATGTCAGTAGTTTTCAAACATATTAAGAGTAGTTTTACCAAGCTAGGTGCAAGATAAACTCACTTTCCTTGGCACCTGACTTGTGAAGTTCATCATAGGCACATGGGTAGTTTTAATTGATTTTGTTATCTTATTTGCTTTCTAAATTATAATTACTCTTATTACCAAAAATTATACTGTAATTTGCCCTACTGTCATTTAGTTTAGCTCTCAACCCAGGCTTCATAATTTTGTAAATGACAAAGCACACGTCTCACTCTTTCAGTGGCGGAACTAATTCATTTCTTGGATGTCAACGTTGCTTGAAATTTATGTAGTTATTTTCAAAGCATTATAATAATTAATACGATTATCCATGTAAAGACCCGTACTTGGGTGACGTTGGAATACGCATTTGACAGCGTGACCTCAACTCGAGCGTTGACCTCACAATATTATTATTATTATGATTATTTATTATGAGATTTTATTTTTATTAATATAATTCGTTGCGATTAATTCTTCTAATTAAATATTATTATTATTACTATAAATCAAATGAACTCATATTAGTATAAATAGAGGGACCTAGGGTAGAAACCCTACATTCCTTTTGGTGCACAGATTTTGACAGAGACGTAAAAGGGTTTGAAGCAGTTCAATCAATCTTTCCAAATCACATCTAGGTAGGTGACGCTTGAATTCTCACTGTTTGTATGAACGTAAATTTAGAGGTTAGGTTAAAACTATTTGCATACAGATGAAATTGTACATGTATAGAGATATGTATATCTTTGGTAAATATGCATCGTCTGGACGTGGAGGGAGGACGTGACGACGGCGCCGCCGTCCTCGTAGAGCGCGATGCCAGAGCTCGCCGGACGCCAGCCCGGAGAGGACGGATCTGCGACGGCCGTATCGGAACTGGTGGTGTGCCGTGCGCTAGCAAGGGGAACGACGTGATCGTTGCGCACCGGCGGGGTGGTTGCGCGCCGAGGATAGAGACGGGGACGCCGTGGTCCCTGCACGCCAGAGAGAAGGAGATCGGGCAACGACGCAGCCGTCCCGTGGTCGCCGTGGTCCCTGCACGCCAGAGTGAGAGAGAGATCGGGCAGCGATGGTCGTCCATGGACGCTGTCTCCCTGCGCGCCGAGAGAGAGAGAAGTATGGAGGGGTGGTGGCTTCTGCGCCACCCCTGGCTCGTCAACCCTAGTGGGCTGACGGGTGGACTGGCCCACTCGTTGGGCTGGTCTTGCGGGTGGTTTAATTAGATAAGTAAAAATAATAATAAATAATATAGGTTGTAGACTATAAATATAAATATATATATATATATGTAGTTCTTGTTTTACTAGACATTTGAATATTTATTGTGTGAATATTAATGGTAATTATAAGTGCATAATTAAAATATTTCTATGCTGTATTTGAAATTTAAATTATGAACTGTTTAGTGGATTCGTGTAAATGAACAGTCACATATACGTTTACAAATAACTACTGTAACTTTGTATTAATTGGACTGGTGACTTAAATGCTTATTGGTGAGTATGAATCTTGTGCTTAAATTGATGTCGATTAATTATGGGTGTGAATAATTGTCAGAAAATTGGTTGGGTTAACTGCGGGTCCCACATAGGGCTGGCAAGAGGCCGCAGGTCCCCTATGTGGCTGGTAACCCAGGTCCCATATGTGGCAGGTTGTCGCTGAGGACACCACAGGTCCCACATATGGCTGGCTAGTAGTATTTTGAATCCCTGGGGTTGGTAGCGGGAATCCCATGGATGGATGGAAAGGGGGGACCGATGTGAACCTTAAATAATGGAAACGTGTTTTGATGTCTTGAAAATTTAATTGGGTTGGAAGGTGACACTACACTAGCACAAGCATACACTGATCATACAGACTTAGGAAATCATTTGATAGGGTACCGGGGTGGGGTCACCTACTGGGCACTCGTGCTCACCCTACTTTATTTATATCTTCTACAGGTTGTAGAGGATAGCCGTTGGAGCCATAGCAGAGCGGTCGTGGCATCTTTATGTAGGATTCCTTTTCATGGATTTATTTATTGGTTTGGGTATTTATCTTCCGGACTCGGGTCCGTGACAGTTGTATTAACTTGGATAGCTGGACCTTGTTAATTTATGTTCATGGGTGTTAATTGTTAATTTATGTTCATGGGTGTTAATTGTTAATTTATGTTCATTGGGATGTACAATGCTACCCCGTTGTAGTATTGTGTACGTCTCCAATCCCCCGACCTCCGGAGTGGGCGTGGGGAAGTCGCGTTCCTGGTTCTGTGGGTTTCAGAATTTAGGGGCGTGACAAGTTGGTATCAAAGCATGGTTTAGTGGACCTAGGTTAGTGAGGGGTGGTTGATAGACACTTAGAAGCTTAGAAGACTATAGGGAGGGCGCCTGATCAACGCAGTCCTTATATGTGTTCTGGGTTGACTGAGGGTCCATCAGATCATCCTAGGAAGCATTTGGGTTGGGTGCATACATGCTGCGTGACTATGTGCATATCTAGGCACTAGAAATTATCTGCTAATGATGCTTTAATGATGTGCTTGTATTGATTATACAATTGGCTAATTGTTGTTTGTTTTTGTTTGGTGATTGATTGTGCTAATTCGAACCTAGGAAGTCTAAGTGAATAACCACATAATTTGGTAAATAAAATAAGGGGCTTAGAAACCCCATTATTTGTGAGGCGGACTTGGTTTTGCTTGTTGGTTTAAATAATTTGATTGTTTGACTAGCGCAAGTAGTTAAATAGATGTTGTTGATATGTGTTGGTGCGAATGGCACCCAAGACTAGGGCTCAAGGTCCAGCAGAGGAACTATCCATTCAATCCGAATCACAAGGAGAGCAGAGTTCTCCAAGACCTGCCTTGGGTTCGGACATTCTTTGCTCAGATTGGGGCTCAAATATTGAGCCAGATCCAGGGTGCCATGCAGGGTACCATGAGGGAGGTGGCCAGAGAAGTGATGCAGGAGGAACTGAGGAAGCAGCAGCAGCCTCAGCAGGAGGTTCTAGAGGAGAGCCAGCCACAAGTCACGGCAGTCCCGCCTGCAGTACCGATCGACTGGGTGAGTCGGTTCCTGAAGCAGAAACCGACAAAGTTTGAGGCGAATACGAGACCCGATGAGGCCGAGGAATGGGTCAAATGGACAGAAGATATCTTCGAACTGATCCAGGTGCCCGATGAGGCTAAGGTCCGCTTAGCCACACATTTCCTAGTAGGTGGGGCCCGCAGGTGGTGGGATGCTGTGAAGCATGTTCACGAGAGCCCGATGGCATGGGAGGACTTCGTAGAGCTCTTTTACACGAGTATTTCCCTCGCTCGTGCGAAGACGAGGCGACGGGAGTACTATACTTTGGAGCAGGGCGATCGGACCGTGACGAGTATGTCATCGCTTTCACCGAGCTAGGGAGATTTGCCCCGAGTCATGGAGGGTTGAGGCTAATAAGACCCAGGATTTCATAGATGGGCCGAGACCATCACTCGGGAGGGATTAAACATGATGGAGTTGACCACGTACGGTGACGCGGTCAACAAAGCACTTATTGGAGAACGGGACTTAAACCAGATCAGGACTCAGAAACCAGGGAGCTCATCGGGGCCTAGCCAAAAGAGGCCAAGAGAGGAGCAGTCTGAGGGACAGGGGGACAAGAGGCCGGTGCCCAAATTCTCACATACGGGGAACTCAGGCAGCGGTTTACCTCACGGTTTTCAGGGACGTGTCGATCCTGTGGACTTCGAGGACACAAGGAGGCGGATTGTAGGCGAAAGAGTGGTAACCCACTCAAGTGTTTTCGGTGTGGGGGACTAGGACACAGGATAGGAGAGTGTCCTTCGCAGCATGGCTAGTGTTGTGGGGCCACATCGACCTCATAACCAGGGCCCAGAGGAGCGGTGCTCCATATCGGAGACCGGCTCGGTCAGGGCGGTCGGTACAGGGGCGACTGCTACACGGCGGCCTCGGCGGGAGGCTCAGGCTCGAAGGGACAGAATGATCGAGCTACGGCGAGTCAGGCCGGTGGAAGTGTACGGAAGGGGAGGAACTATGCTATCACCGATGGAGAGGCGAAATTCCACCAATTGACGAGGCGAGTCGGGGGCCACTGCGGTGAGAGGTACGATTTTGGTTTCACGTACTATTTGTCTTGTCTTGATTGACACCTGGTGCTTACTCATTCTTTTATCGCACACTCCATTGTTGAGGGATTAGAGTTGGATTGTACTCATCGTTGATCAGCCCCTTGTGGTTGATACACCCGTAGGGGGCCTAGTGGTGATTGATAAGGTCTGTTCGGGATGTGAGGTTACTCTCGGGGGTGTTAACCTCCGGTGTAACCTATTTGTGATGCGCCTTGATGCCTTTGATGTGATATTGGGTATGGGCTGGTTGACCCGTGTAGAGGCAGTGATTGAGTGTTATAGGCGACGAGTGACCTTCCTCACACCTGAGGGCACTCGAGGCACCTTCGTGGGTGAGTGGTCTGATGATGCGTGCAAGTTGGGGCCATTGAGGCAAGGATGGGGTGACGTAACCCATCAGTTGGCCGGTTGACACTTGTCGACACCCAGCGGGAGGGTAAGGCGGTGTTACCTAAGGTGGTGGATCGTTTCCCGACGTGTTTCCCGAGGACTTGGTTGATTTACCACCAGGAGAGAGAGGTGGACTTCTCGATAGAGTTGCTTTACCCGGGACAGCACCTATCGGTTGGCGGCTTACAGGATGGCACCGGTTGAGCTCCGAGAGCTCAAGAGGCGATTGACGATCTTTTGGTGCGTGGCTTTATCGGACGGAGTAGTTCGCCTTGGAGTGCTCCGGGACTATTCGCCAAAAAGGCGGATGGTTCGCTTCGGTTGTGTATCGACTACCGACGGTTAAACCAGGTGTGATGAAGAACAGATATCCACTACCGAGGATCGATGATTTGTTTGACCAGTTCAGGGGTGCCCGTTGGTTTTCCAAGATTGACTTGAGGTCTGGATACCATCAGCTACGCGTGCGGGGGTCAGATATCCCGAAGACGACCTTCGATTGTAGGTATGGCCATTATGAGTGGCTAGTGATGCCCTTTGGGCTCACAAATGCCCCAGCGGTGTTCATGGGGTTGATGAACCAGATCTTCACACCTTATCTTGATCAGTTCGTGGTGGTCTTTATAGATGATATCTTGATTTACTCCCGGACAGAGAACGAGCATGAGGAGCATTTACAGGTGGTGTTGCAGACGTTGAGAGACCATAGGTTGTATGCGAAGTTCACAAAATGTGACTTTTGGCTACAACAGGTGAAGTTCTTAGGGCACGTGGTAACATCGGAGGGTATCACCGTAGATCCTGGCAAGATTGAGGCAGTGATGTCTTGGAAACGGCCAACAAATGTTTTTTGAAATTCGGAGTTTTTCGGGGTTGGCGGGTTATTACAGGAGGTTTGTCAAGGACTTTTCCCGTCTATTGCACCTATGACGGGCTTGACCCGAAAGGGGGTGCGGTTTGACTGGTCGGATGCTTGTGAGGAGGCTTTCGACGGCGGTGAAGGACAGATTGACTTCAACACCTATCCTGGTCCTGCCACAGGAGGGTGTACCCTATGAGGTTTATTGTGATGCCTCTAATGTTGGATTGGGTTGTGTGCTCATGCAGGAAGGGCGGGTAATTGCTTATGGTTCCCGTCAGTTGAGGACCCATGAGAAGAACTACCCTACACACGATTTAGAGTTAGCCGCAGTGATCTTTGCACCGAAGAGTTGGCAGCACTATCTCCTTGGGGAGAAGTTCGTGGTATACACCGACCACAAGAGCTTGCAAGACATCTTCTCTCAGCAGGATCCGAATCTTAGACAGAGACGTTGGGTGGAGTATATCGCGATTCAGTTTGATTTACAATATACACCTGGGAAGGGGAATGTAGTAGGCGATGCCTTGAGCCAGGAAGAGCCAGGCCACGATGGCTCTGTCGTTGTCAAGGAATGGGAGATGATGGGGCAACTAGTTGCTCCGAGGTTACGACCGGTCCAGGGCATAGTGCAGGGTATCTCGAGTGTGGTTATAGCGGTGCCTGAGTTGCGGCGTCAGGTTATTGAAGGTCGGTTGGGGGATGTTGAGTGTGAGGTCATTCGAGATCGATTCAAACTGCCGTACTTTCTGCTGATTGGACAGAGGATTCCGACCATGTGTTGCGCTATCGAGGTCGATTGATAGTTCCATCTCCTCTTCGGGAGGCAGTTTTACGAGAATTCCATCACTCTCGTTTGGCTGTTCATCCTGGGGGAACGAAGATGTATCATGCTATTCGGCGACAATTTTGGTGGTCGGGCCTTAAAAAGGCTGTTGCGGAGTTTGTTCGACGGTGCTTGACATGCCAGCAGGTCAAGGCCGAGCATTTGCGGTCTGCCGGTGAGTTGCAATCGTTACCTGTGCCGGAGTGGAAGTGGGACCATGTGACTATGGACTTTGTCACAGGGCTTCCTCGTTTCTAGAGGCCATGATACTATTTGGGTTGTTGTAGACCGTTTGACGAAATCTGCCCACTTTATTCCGATTCGTGAGACCGATCCAGTCCGGACCTTGGGACAGCGATATGTCGACGTGATAGTACGGTTGCATGGTGTGCCATTGTCGATCGTTTCTGATAGGGATGCTCGGTTCACTTCACAGTTCTGGCGGCAGCTACAGCGTGCATTGGGCACCCGAGTGAATTTGAGTACAGCTTACCACCCTCAGACAGATGGCCAGTCAGAGCGTACTATCCAAATTCTCGAGGACATGCTCCGTGCTTGTGTGTTGGATTTTGGCGGTTGTTGGGAGGCTCACCTCCCCTTGGTGGAGTTCTCCTACAACAACAGTTATCAGGCTACGATAGGAATGGCGCCATATGAGGCATTGTATGGGCGACCGTGTCGCTCCCCTCTATGTTGGGCCCAGGCAGGGGAGGCAGTTGTTTTGGGTCCTGATATGGTTTAGGAGACTACCGAGTTGGTTCAGCTGATCCGACAGCGGATGTTGACGGCCCAGAGTCGGCAGAAATCATATGCTGATAGACGGCGGCGACCGCTTCAGTTCGTCGTGGGGGATCGCGTCTTCTTGCGAGTCTCGCCACGGCGGGGGCACAGGCAGTTTGGGCGAGGTTCCAAACTCTCACCTCGATTTGTGGGTCCTTTTCCTATTGTTGCTGTTGTGGGACCGGTTGCCTATCGATTGGAGTTACCACCCGAGTTGGCTCGTGTTCATGATGTTTTCCATGTCTCCCAGTTACGGAAATATTACCCAGATCCTTCCCATGTGCTAGATTGGCATGAGATAGAGCTAGCAGACGATGGTTCCGTGGTAGAGGCACCAGTTCAGATTTTAGACCGCCGGGAGCAGGTCTTGCGGGGCAAGACAATTCCTTTGGTTCGCGTTTTATGGCGTCACCACAACATGGAGGAGCAGACCTGGGAGCGGGAGAGTCAAATGCCTGCTCTTCACCCTGAGCTGTTCGAGGACGAACAGTCCTCAGGTGGGGAGGCTGTCAAGACCCTTACCGTGCACTGAGGTAGTTAATCTTGTTATTTTGTTAGTGCTTATGATTGTTAATTTGGTTGTGTGGTTTGTTGCACGGATGGTTACTTTGTTCACGGGTGTTTTGTCTATCTTGTTAATTAGGGCTAAGTCGTGCATACTTTCGTTAGCCGGGGTAGTGCTGCCTCGTAGTGGATAACTTGTCTTTTCGGGGACGAAAAGTCCTAAGGTGGAGAGGATGTAAAGACCCGTACTTGGGTGAGGTTGGAATACGCATTTGACAGCGTGACCTCAACTCGAGCGTTGACCTCACAATATTATTATTATTATGATTATTTATTATGAGATTTTATTTTTATTAATATAATTCGTTGCGATTAATTCTTCTAATTAAATATTATTATTATTACTATAAATCAAATGAACTCATATTAGTATAAATAGAGGGACCTAGGGTAGAAACCCTACATTCCTTTTGGTGCACAGATTTTGACAGAGACGTAAAAGGGTTTGAAGCAGTTCAATCAATCTTTCCAAATCACATCTAGGTAGGTGACGCTTGAATTCTCACTGTTTGTATGAACGTAAATTTAGAGGTTAGGTTAAAACTATTTGCATACAGATGAAATTGTACATGTATAGAGATATGTATATCTTTGGTAAATATGCATCGTCTGGACATGGAGGGAGGACGTGACGACGGCGCCGCCGTCCTCGTAGAGCGCGATGCCAGAGCTCGCCGGACGCCAGCCCGGAGAGGACGGATCTGCGACGGCCGTATCGGAACTGGTGGTGTGCCGTGCGCTAGCAAGGGGAACGACGTGATCGTTGCGCACCGGCGGGGTGGTTGCGCGCCGAGGAAAGAGACGGGGACGCCGTGGTCCCTGCACGCCAGGAGAGGAGGAGATCGGGCAACGACGCAGCCTGCCGTCCGTGGTCGCCGTGGCCCCCGCACGCCAGAGTGAGAGAGAGATCGGGCAGCGATGGTCGTCCATGGACGCCGTCTCCCTGCGCGCCGAGAGAGAGAGAAGTATGGAGGGGTGGTGGCTTCTGCGCCACCCCTGGCTCGTCAACCCTAGTGGGCTGACGGGTGGAGTGGCCCACTCGTTGGGCTGGTCTTACGGGTGGTTTAATTAGATAAGTAAAAATAATAATAAATAATATAGGTTGTAGACTATAAATATAAATATATATATATGTAGTTCTTGTTTTACTAGACATTTGAATATTTATTGTGTGAATATTAATGGTAATTATAAGTGCATAATTAAAATATTTCTATGCTGTATTTGAAATTTAAATTATGAACTGTTTAGTGGATTCGTGTAAATGAACAGTCACATATACGTTTACAAATAACTACTGTAACTTTGTATTAATTGACTGGTGACTTAAATGCTTATTGGTGAGTATGAATCTTGTGCTTAAATTGATGTCGATTAATTATGGGTGTGAATAATTGTCGAGAAAATTGGTTGGGTTAAGCTGGGGTCCCACATAGGGCTGGCAAGAGGCCGCAGGTCCCCTATGTGGCTGGTAACCCAGGTCCCATATGTGGCAGGTTGTCGCTGAGGACACCACAGGTCCCACATATGGCTGGCTAGTAGTATTTTGAATCCCTGGGGTTGGTAGCGGGAATCCCATGGATGGATGGAAAGGGGGGACCGATGTGAACCTTAAATAATGGAAACGTGTTTTGATGTCTTGAAAATTTAATTGGGTTGGAAGGTGACACTACACTAGCACAAGCATACACTGATCATACAGACTTAGGAAATCATTTGATAGGGTACCGGGGTGGGGTCACCTACTGGGCACTCGTGCTCACCCTACTTTATTTATATCTTCTACAGGTTGTAGAGGATAGCCGTTGGAGCCATAGCAGAGCGGTCGTGGCATCTTTATGTAGGATTCCTTTTCATGGATTTATTTATTGGTTTGGGTATTTATCTTCCGGACTCGGGTCCGTGACAGTTGTATTAACTTGGATAGCTGGACCTTGTTAATTTATGTTCATGGGTGTTAATTGTTAATTTATGTTCATGGGTGTTAATTGTTAATTTATGTTCATTGGGATGTACAATGCTACCCCGTTGTAGTATTGTATAAGAATGGGTACGTCTCCAATCCCCCGACCTCCGGAGTGGGCGTGGGGAAGTCGCGTTCCTGGTTCTGTGGGTTTCAGAATTTAGGGGCGTGACAATCCATATGAATATTAGATATAAAGATTCTAGCAAGACTTCATTTAAGTCTTCAACTCCCATGATATGGGTCAAAGAGGAGGACTTGAGGCCTGGGTTTGATAAGGACAAGGGTATAAGAAAAGGTAGATAATGAGGTTCCTTTTAAACAGTTCATAGTACTCCCATGATGCCACCTTGATTATTAAATATACTCTCAAGTGTCTTGGATAACATTTTGACCGTGCCTGGATCCTACAAATAATTTATTGTTATTGATTATTTTCTTTTTAACAGTTTTATGGTGGCTCAATTATTAAAGAATAAAAGTTGAGTTCTCGATGAAGTTGATTACAAAGATGCATTGATCTCCAAAGAAATTAGAATTATGAGTAGCTAGAATTCAATTATTGCGAGCCTGAAAAGTTTGACTCCTTCAAGATGAATTTACTGGCCAAAAAGGCCGCCACTCAAATTATATTCATAAACTCATCCACTGAAAAGCTAATAAGTTGCGTGCAGGAAGAGTCAAAGCCTAGCTTGTGTAGGATTTTAGGAATCAAGTCATTCATTCTATAGAGTTTTGTACCAGCTGTGGAATAGGTGACATTCACCTTAAGTCTTAAGAGAAATAATGGTTACAAATTTTGATGGTGGTGGTATTAGAGAGTTGCAACCATGATGAAAACTTGTAACCATTATTTAGCTAGGTTAATATAAAATGGAAAAAAAGGAAATACAAATGATCATTTTAAATAACTAAATTAAAGTGTGATTTTAATTTTTTTTAAATATTATAATCAAAATATTTGTCAAAAAAATATTATTTCGGTAGGTCGTAAAATGTTCTATAGCTCGTATAAGCTACTACAAGTCTACACCTATCTACCTAGAGTATAGAATTGGTTTACATGTGAAGATACGTGTATTTGTTTTCTTGCCAATCAAATCCGTCAATATAAACCACAAAAAAATTGGGGTATTGAATTTATGGAGATGCATGTGCATTTGTTTCGTGCCAAGCGCCAAATAGTAATATAGAACATCAGTCATCAATAATAGCCAACAATTTGATTTATGTGGAACATTTGACTATTACAACGCTTTACAGTGGACGTGTCATAAATTTTTAAAATTGTTTTTAAAAAAATCACCAAATTGATGAAAGACCATTATAATTCAGAAGGAAACAAATCAATTAACCAAAAAAAAAAAAGGAAAGCGCGAAAATTCTCCAGCACTTCGAATTCTGGATTTGTTTCCGTTTTTCTTATGTTGTATAAATCCGGAACAACCAACGTGAAATCAAATGTTCCAAAAAAGTCCACGTATCTCCACTCTCTAGCGTGCACGTACGAGGTCTACGAAACTTGATTCATTCAACTCTCACCGCATCACTCTCCTGCGCTTGATGGTCATTACTTTCTTTCTGTGCAATAGTTGAACTGTGGAACAGTACCTGCTAGCACTTGGCTCTTCAGAGTTAGTGTTCCTCCCTTTCTGCAACAATGAATATGATTCACACACAAAAGTTGAAATAAACAAGAATTAGTCAAAACGCGTGTGTGCGCGTGTATCAAAGTAGCAGAGAGGTTACTTTCTCATGTTTAGCTATAAGGGAAATGAAAGAAAAATAAGACGCAAAGTAGAATAAGTCAACAGATTCTTCTTTTGTTTCATTGGTTATAAACTTTCATTAATCTAATTTTTATTTTACTTAAATTACTTTTTAGTTAAAAAGTATGAAAATACTTTTTCTTGTCACGCCAAGCAACTGCAAATGGTCTAGCCAGCAAACTAATCTTGTTTGTAGGTGTCTCTTGTACAGGCTCTTGGTGATGAATCCAAACTTAAAAATTGACAATATAAAATTCATCTATCATAAGAGGACACCCATAGAGACATAATATCCATGCAACATAATTTATGTGCCTATGTCTTCTGACATAGTGGCCATTATAAATGAGAAACTGTTGCTAAAACCACCATTACAAAGAAAGCATTAGAAATTGCAAAAAAATAACCCCCATGAGAAATTAATCATTTATGAGTCACCTCCCCACTCATGTAAAAGAATACAAAACTCACACTAATTTGAGTTCTTAGATTAGAATTTAAGAAATATCATTTCATGTGAACTTACCCCTCTTTATTTTCTGATTTTGTATTTAATTATTATGTAACTATTTGTTTGTGTATAAAATTATAAATCAAATTAAATGAAGGTCATTATTGGAAACATGTACAATATATATATATATAAAGGTAGAATGTGGGAAATTATTTTGGGGCAAATCAAAAAGAAAATGTGGATAATTATTGTGGGATAGAGTGAGTGTGCAATGCTTGCAGCTGGACTACACACCGTGAAATAGATTGCGCTTTAACTTGTCCAGTCTGATACTGCAGAGTTGCCTCTAACATTGATTCTGCCATGACCACTCTCTTCTCCATATTATCTAGTCACATAAGAGCTGCTTCATATTTTCCCTGCATTAATATATTCACTGCAGCTTTAATAAAATATATATTGTAATTGAAGCTCATTATTAAGAAGAAGATAATAACTATGATTATATTGGCAAAAGGGTTCGAGACTTTCTATTGCAAATATCTACATGAAGTGTTAAAAGGTATGACATAAACGTAGTCCTTTAAATGTATGGAACATTAAAATGAGCGAGTAAAATAAAAGTACCAGAAGAGCTCGAGACACATTTGTTTGAACTTCTGCTTCTTGCTCAGCAAACTTTCGGGCATCTTCAGTCACCATTTGTTCTTGCTCCACCCGCATCAAGACCTATAAAAACAGCAAGTGACAATGCAAATTCAATGACATGTGGAAGGATTATTTACAACAGAAATGATGACTGGTTAGCAAATACAGTCATGAAACATGGAGCACAACAGGTACCTGAAGCATGACACGTTCTCGTTCTTGTTCTTGTTTACCAGTGAGCAATTGCTCAAGTTCTTTAAGCTCCTCTTCTAACTTCTCAAGCTGGACAAAATGTACCCACTAGTGATAAACTTTACTGAAAACGACAACACTTTAAATGATTTGAGCTAATCAGCAAGGCATTTAGAACTCATCCCTCCCTCCCTCCATCAATTTGAATAAGCACAATTTAAAAAAAGGAATTTATTTAGTAGTGTGCCCTAGTGCACAACTGTGCACTGAGCGTTTCAAAATGACATTGATTTAATTGTAAATTTGATGGTTCACCATGTGCAATGGCACACCAAATTGCATGACAAAAACAATCCCCTTCGTTACAAAGAGGGGGAAATCAGCTGAGCTGTGCCCATGTTGAAGCGCTCATGTTAAAATACAAAGACAAAAGAAGAAAAAAAAACCCTGTTCCACCCATTTGTATGAAGTTCCTAATAGGGAACACGGAGATTTTGTGTCCCCTGCAAATGCTGCTTCTTTATTTACTTAACATAACCTTTACAATATGGTTAAATAAATAAGCTCAATTTGAAAGTCTCAAATAATAGAAACCTGAGAATGGCAGATCGTTTCTCCTCCAGCACCAGTCAACCTTGCCTGCATAAGACACACACACACGGGGGGGGGGGGGGGTCGGTATTGGGTCATTTTTTTATAAACTGAAAAATCAATGGACGTGTTTATTTCCTGATTTTTGGCTACATTAAACATAGGCAAGGTTGAGTGGTCTCTGCATTGTAAAGCAGGATACTATTTCTCACACCTTATCGAAGACTGCATCCATAAGGTGATGAATAACATTTATTTAGGACTCTACTTGTAATAGAGATATCGTAAGAGCCTATAAAACATCTTTACAAAAAAATCCAGAAGAGATATATTTAATTATTTAGCATGCTACCTGTCCTTGGAGATTCGCAACAGAATCAATTTCCACATCCTCTGTCAAGCTTACAAGAAACTGATCGTTAGCTGACTCAACCTCCATTTGTGATACACCAACTGTGTCAATGAAACAATCATTCTTATTTGTTTCAATCATTAATGATCTAGGATAATAGTTAAAACTATATATATTAGGTGCCAAACCTTGGGAATCTCTCCAAGCTTGGAGACCCACTGATCTTTCTTCAATGGCAGAAATTAGTGATGTTCGATGTTTATCTCTCAACTCTTGCAATCTGGTCTCACTTACATATTGATGACCCATGCATGCTGTTAAGACAAGTAACAAGTTGACTACTATTAAATGTTGATCCAGGCAGAGATTGCAACACAGTAACTGCATCACCAGTATCCTTGGCAGCAACCTAAGCAGGACCTACAAACACAACAAATTTTAGACTCATACTGTACCGAAGTTTAAAAACTCTTCACATGTATTACTTCATATCGAGAATATACTTTCAAAATAATACAAAAACTGCTTTACTTTACTATCGAAACAAACCTAATCGAGGAAACCTTTCCCATACCAGCGCCTCAAAAACATGTTGGTCCACCTGAAGACGCAGAGGAGAAGGGGAAAAACTAAACAAAAAAAAAAAGGTCGCTCCTGTTTGTCAAAAAAAGGTTGCTCGTGAAAAAAAGGGTTGTGCAATGTCAAAAAAAAAAAAAACACTCACAACTGCTACGTCCATTTTCAGTTACATAATGAATCATTGCTCCTTTTTTTGTTACACTGTGACATTTATGTTATATTATATCTTTTCAGTATTTAAAATACTACATTATATTATAATGAAATAAAAGAGCAAAACAATAACAAAATATCATATGACAGAAAATATAATAAATTACCTGAGACTCATCACTTCTTCAGAATAATATCCATCAAAAGAATCATCAATAATGCCGACCAAAGTCCTGAAATTTTCTAACAAAATTAGGAGTCCATATAGTTCGTCAAATAACTACGAGCAGAGTACTGTTAATGGCAGTGTATCATTTCAAGACGAGAGTGTTGTGTAAATCAGGAAATAAATGATGAACAGAGAGTGCATGCGTGTGGGGGGTTGCCTTGTTAATATGGAAATTAAAAGTAATAGTGTTTTATAACCAGAGAAACATTTATCTACAGGACTGAAATTTTCCCCAACATTAAAGCTTCACTATATAATATTGCAAGATAAAAAAAAATATTTTCTGCACATACCAGAAGGCATTTTCTTCAGGCATCAGAAGTAGCAGCAAGCCACCAAAGAAGTTCATGACACAATTTTGTAAATGATGGGGCACACATCTACATAAATGTTCATTGTTGCACTGGTGGAACCAATCTATTTCTTGGATGTCAACGTTGCTTGAAATTTATGTAGTTATTTTGCCACATCACTATAATTAATGCAGTTTTTCATCTGAATATTAGATATAAAGATTAAGTCTTCAACTCAATTGGAGTGTGTGATGCAAGATTATCCAAAGACATCGTCACCATCAGCCAGGGTTGGGTTTACAGTAAGCTTATTTAATTTCTACTTTAAGTAAAAGATAAATTTAAAGTCAGTGTCTTAGAATGGTTTGTAGAAGGGTGAAGTTATCTAGTGTTTGGTTTTCTGTTATGTGCTTGAGACATCATAATTTCAGTGGGCGCTGTTCCTTGAGTTCCAATATACACAATCAAATAAATATTGATATGTGAATGTGGGCATCTGAAGAACTATATACTAAATTTTTTGTTCTAAAATTTTATTTCACACTACCCAGTAGTTTCCGTGAATGTATCTCAATTTCTATCAAGCAACCCTTCTTTTTTGTTTTTTTCATTACAATGGAACAATAACAACAACATAATAAGCATATACATCCAAGGAAGATTTCAAGAAACCAAGCTATATTTATAGTTAAAAGACAGCTAACTCACCCAGCGAACCGAATCGCATGAAATATTGCATGATCAAGCAATTTATGAAATTGATAATTTAAAGACAATAGGATACATGCTAAAACAAGGTATTAAGTGCTATTAGATATAAAAAATACCTTTTCATCTTTGAAGAAGAACTGCGGCTTCCTCTCCTTGAAGATGAACCGACTAACTCAAAATATTGAATAGCATTAATGTTATCCCAAGTGCACAATTATATCAAGTAATAATTAAGAACGTAGTCTTAGATCGTCTCCCAAAGGAAAGCTTAAACTTAATTTTGTTAAAAATAAATAAATAATTAAGTAGTATATGCAATGGATGTAAAATTACTAGTCACAGACTAAATTCAAAAGTTTAGGTTTTGATTTGAAATTGTTCTATAGCTTGATTTGCTCTAAAAATTAATTTAAAATAAATAATAAATTAAAAGAGAAATTACATAAGTTAAATTAATAATTAAAATAAATGAAGCAAACAATTGATAAACACAAATAAAACTAATTAAGATCAAACATTAACTCCCACAATATAAAAACTTAAATTAAACAGTAGTATAACTGAATGTGATACGAGAAAAAATTGAAATAGCATATTACAATTATTTTTAAACTTACAAAGAAATTGAAATAAGCAATTGAAAAGTTATTAAACCTAAAATAGAATTAAAATAACAAAAAAAATTAGGAAAAATAATCTGAAAATACTATATCTCTAGAGCAACAAATAAAGCTATCTTGATCTTCTCTCTTCTAGCCTTACTTAAGAAAAGTACATGTTCGCTCTTATACTGAACAATATCATTCTAAGTCAAAATAAAAGCGCACGTGCCAGTGAATGTGTTAATGGTGAGCACGTGCATTTACAAAAGTTACTTGAAATTGTGTTTTCTTCTATTCTAGTACATGTCGATAAATGTGTAGATAGCAGATACGTGTATGTCTTTTTTTATATGTATATTTACAAATAGTTATAATTAAGCACAAGTAACATACAATTATTATTCCTAATTATGAACCATCACTTTTTACCTTTGGCCGGGTTGCAAAGAAGGACTACCATGACTTTTCCCTTTCTTCTTCGAATCAGGTTGGAATGAAAGCCCTTTTCCCTTTTGATCGGCTTGCAATAAAGAAGTCTTTTTGTCTGTCTTAATCATTTTAATAAGCGCTACTACTGTAATATTAGATATACGAAACCTCTCAAAGAGTGCCTAACTCATTTCTTCTGGGAAAGTATCTATATGATATTTTACAATAACCTCGCTAATATCAGTCAAATTGTTTTCTTAGTTTGTGTCCTCACGTGTAAGATAGTAGGATCCAAGGAAATATACAACATCTGATTCAATCCCATCTTTCCAAGTATCTATTGGGATTTTAACTATTTTTTATGCCTCAAAATCTTGAGGCTTCACATATCATTTGTATGGCCACTAACATATGAGACCTATAATATGATGAGTCCTCGTTTAATAGGCTTTTAATTGCGTATGATAGTTTGGGAAGTTAAGTTCAAGGCCAGTTCTATGAGTTAATTACGTGTAATTATCACCAAATCCAGACGGCACTCAAGATATCCAATTAGAAAAGTAGTTATACTCGGATCGACATCATCATAAAGGTGCATTTCATGCTTTTCCTCTACATAAAATCCTAACAAGTAAAGATCGTTGGTATCCAATAAAAATGACAATTAATCTGGTTTCTCAATCTATACATACTAATTCGAGATATCAACTAAGCGAAGGCGGCGAATAGTCATTACACATAACTCTAGCAATTTCCAACCATGTGGCCAAGGCGGACACGGTAGCCTAATATTATCTAAAACTTGTGAGAAAATCTCACAAACATTTCCTTCCTCCCCATGTACATCAGATATGAATTTAAACCGTATTTGATAAAGGTTTGACCTTTCTTAAAAGGCCTCATCAGACGACCTAAAATACAGAAACATGTAGAAAAAAATTTCACAAAATTAATTCCATCTCTCTTGTTCTTCTTCTTTCACAATTTCTCTGCGAGGGAGGAGACATGGAGGTAAATGAAGAAGATTTTAATGTCTTGTAAAATTCTAATTCTATCAATTTTGATCTCAATTTTCTTTTTACGAGATATCAAAAATCTTTTTCATTTACCTCCATGTCTTCTCCCTCGCAGAGAAATTGTGGAAGAAGAAGAACAAGAGAGATGGAATTAATTTTGTGAAATTTTTTTCTACATGTTTCTGTATTTTAGGTCGTCTGATGAGGCCTTTTAAGAAGGGTCAAACCTTTATCAAATACGGTTTAAATTCCTATCTGATGTACATGGGGAGGAAGGAAATGTTTGTGAGATTTTCTCACAAGTTTTAGATAATATTAGGGCTACTGTGTCTGTCTCGGTCACATGGTTGGAAATTGCTAGAGTTATGTGTAATGACTATTCGCCGTCTTCGCTTAGTTGATATCTCGAATTAGTATGTATAGATCGAGAAACCAGATTAATTGTCATTTTTATTGGATACCAACGATCTTTACTTGTTAGGATTTTATGTAGAGGAAAAGCATGAAATGCACTTTTATAATGATGTCGATCCGAGTATAACTACTTTTCTAATTGGATATCTTGAGTGCCGTCTGGATTTGGTGATAATTACACGTAATTAACTCATAGAACTAGCCTTGAACTTAACTTCCCAAACTATCATGCGCAATTAAAGGCCTATTAAATGAGGACTCATCATATTATAGGTCTCATAAGTTAGTGGCCATACAAATGATATGTGAAGCCTCAAGATTTTGAGGCATAAAAAAAATAGTTAGAATCCCAATAGATACTTGGAAAGATGAGATTGAATCAGATGTTGTATATTTCCTTGGATCCTACTATCTTACACGTGAGGACACAAACTAAGAAAACAATTTGACTGATATTAGCGAGGTTATTGTAAAATATCATATAGATACTTTCCCAGAAGAAATGAGTTAGGCACTCTTTGAGAGGTTTCGTATATCTAATATTACAGTAGTAGCGCTTATTAAAATGATTAAGACAGACAAAAAGGCTTCTTCATTGCAAGCTGATCAAAAGGGGAAAGGGCTTTCATTCCAACCTGATTCGAAGAAGAAAGGAAAAAGTCACGGTAGTCCTTCTTTGCAACCCGGCCAAAGGTAAAAAGTGATTGTTCATCTTCAAAGAGAGGAAGCTGCGGTTTTTCTTCAAAGATAAAAAGGTATTTTTTATATCCAATAGCACGTAATACCTAATTTTAACATGTATCCTATTGTCCTTAAATTATCAATTTCATAAATTGCTTGATCATGCAATATTTTCGTGCAATTCGGTTTTCTGGGTGAGTTAGTTGTTTTTTAATTGTATATATATAGCTTGGTGTCTTGAAATCTTCTTTAGATGTATATGTTTATTGATCGGTAATTTAAAAGTATATAAATAGTAACAAGTAATAAAAGTGAATTTTAAGTCCAATTGTCGAACCCAAAGGAAGAATGAAGAAATTGAAAATAATGAAAATGTAAAAATAAAATAATAGAAAATTGAATGATTTGCAATGGAGGATCTGATGCCCTTTTATAGCCTTCCCAACCTGATTTTGAGTTTTTGAATTTGAATCTTACATAAATCCTTCATAATTCTTCAAGTAAATAGCTCTTAAATCTCTTGTAACCCTCTTATTTTTGAATTTAAAAAAATAAATAAATAGTCTCTTAAATTTCAAAAAGACTCTAGTCCTTATTCAAAGTATCCTTTCTGAATTTAAATTTCTTCTATTAATTTCTTTTTGACTTGAGTGTTTGACGTTTGTCTTTTGTTCAAATGATTTTGATCCATAAGGGAATAAGGGAATAAGTGAACTGCAAAAATAAGGTTTTCATCGCCAAAATTTAGACTTTGGCCAAGTGAAGAAGGTTTCACCCGACCATCATCTAGTGACCTCGGAATTCACCCGACCAGAAGGCAATCCTTTTCCCTAAAGTTTATAAATTCTAAATATGTAGAATGACCTTCACCCAACCAACATAAGATGACCTTGGATTTCACCCGATCAGAAGGTAATATCTTCAGTGAGGCTTCAGGACTCCATATGTGCAATTTGGGCTTCACCCGACCTTCACCCGACCAACATTAAATTGGGTCATCATAATCTTTAGGTCTCTGAGATTTTTTTTTCCTTCTGTTGATCTGATGAATTCTTTCTTGATTTATAAATTCCTGTCAAAATATAATAAAAATACAACAAAAACTACAAAAAAATCTTTTCCCAAGTTAGAACATGAAAATGTGATAATGTAACACAATTAGGTAGTAAATGAAGTAAAATAATATGAAAATGTATTCAAAATGACCCTAAAAAGGGAAGTATAAATCCTCCTGATCATCTCCTTCACACTTGAACCTGGCTAATCCGAGCAAAAATAGAAATAAACACTCACTCAAACAAGTGAAAAATAAAAAAAAAATCACAAGTGAGATAATGTCGTTGAGAAAACACATGTAACATATGAAAGTGCATTGAATGCTTAGTAGTGCAACCCAAAATACTTCACATTGCCTTCTAGTACTTAGTCCAACAATTATATACAATCTTGACCAATACTAAGGAACAACCAAGTTAATCAAGATAAAAGCTTAACAAGCAAATCTATGGAGTCCTCACAAATGAAACAAGGCAGCCTCACTCAAGTTAAGTCTCGCATCACTCACTCTCAATACCTCTAAGGGTTTTCAGACCTTAAGTAAGTACAAACAGTCCTTTCTCAAGGTGACACATCCAGTCTTACCACAAACCGTAGCCTTTGCCACATGCCACTGTGAGAGGTGAGTTACCCAAATGATGCTCAACCCTAAAAGATGTGAACTCAAAAACTCATCAAACACAAAATAAAAGTGGCACAAAAATATGGGGTGTACAATATAATTATTTGGTAGAGAAAAAGTAATCCTCGAAAAATAATAAAACCCCATTTACAACAAATGCCACTATTTTTTTCCTGTTTTTTTTCATATGTTTTTTTTATTGTTGTCTCTTTCTTTTCTTTTCTTTTCTTTTCTTTTCTTTTCTTTTTTTTTGTTTTTTTTCAAATGAAGTAAAGCCAATACTAAGAGCATCAACTAGGCTACCCACATCACTGTAATATGTGACTCTAGCCTATCTTAGCTAGCACAAACCAATCACCATAAGTAGGTCAAATATGCACTTGCTCAAGCTCATCAACCAAGAGATAAAATCACTCTAATGATAAAATGTGATGGTGGATTATTTCTCTCTAAATACACAACTCCAAAGATTGAGCAAGCTTTTGCATGTAAACATGAATAACCTAGTACGAACCCAAGTGTTGGCTCATGCATATAATGATATCATTCCAAGTATAGAGAAAACAATATGAAGGATCCAAGCATTACTACCAATACACACAATATACTTCAAGTAGGTACATGTGCTCCTATCATAAACCATATGCTATCTCCAGAGACAAGCAAGCATTCATGCAATCAATCAAATATATACAAGTGATACGCTAAAAACATGCAAGCAAACAAAATTAAAAAATAAAAAGTGTGCAATATTTTTCCCTCCTTCACACTTAAACTAAGACGTGGTCCTCATGCCAAAAATGAAAAGAAAGTAAGGAGAAACATATCCGGGCTAAGTTGGCCAACTAAAAAAGTATATAAATGCCATGTGCATCAGGTGGGAGCTTGAGTGTAGAAGTCCATGTGCCGTCATGGGCCTGAACGCAGGGGTTCATATAATAACACACAAAAACTCCACAACTGTTAGTATTGAGTTGTTGAGAAACACCCTGGCGCTAAAAGAATGAGAGGCGCTAAGATAAAGGATGTTGTCTGCTTTGGTAAAAGAACCCATAGGTGTGAAGAGCATCACTAATGTTGGCAACAATGGAATGCTAGAGTAACAGGAGATGATCGTCGGGCTCCGCCTGAGCACAAGTGTTAAAAAGCTCAATAATCGAGGCGCAGAGGTCAACTCACAGAAGCACGAAGTGGTTGGTGTAGTGGACTGAGATGAGAATAAAATCAAGTGTAATCCATGGCTGAAAACCATTGCAACGGCCCTCAATGAACTGTTGAAAAGTGGAAGTTGGTGTCATAGGTTGATAAGACATAGTAGGCAATATCATAGTGGAAAAATTGCTGAATAATGAGCAATGGCATTACGCAAGGCATTCCCAAAGTTGGAGATATATGAGCTATCAAACTAATTTCCCTTGTGATGTAGCACAAGTTAACAGGATATGTATATGTGGGAAACCTATGCTCCACTAAGTTTTTGCTTTGCTAGCTTTGTAAGCGACATACTCTGTCTCGCGGCTGTCTCAGCGGCTGGTGTTGTCATCTCAGGTAGCACAAAAATATCAAAGGACATGCCAAAGAATGCATCCTTCTTACGACCCTAAATGCGTGTCATAGCAACTTTGCTAGCAGCACGAGAGGAGGACGGCCGTTGAGAAGCTCGAGGAGTAGATGGTTCCTCATAGATGGGCTCATCAAATACATAGACAGGCACATGAAAAGCGGCGAGAGACATCAAATCAGTGACCTAACGAGGAGACATCAAACCAATATTCAGATAACTTATATCTCCACATCTCATGTAATAATAAACAAACACTCATCAAAAATCCAAAAAAGAAAATAAAATAAAATAAAATGTATAAACATAAAGACAGCAGGCTCCCACGCAGACCTTGTCTCTAGTCTCTAGACGAATCTCAGCCTTCTCTCTGTCTTCCCGAACGTCAACAAGGGATCGCACGTACGATGTGGCCGCAGCAAGCTTCCACCGTTCGCTCCACGACTACAGCAGCTGCGAGCTTCTCCTTCGTGAGATCACCAGGTAGGACGACACACCCTTGATGGATGTCTCCCGCAACTTATGTATGCAGGATGAGGATTTGAGGTCGTTTGGTTAACGTTTGAGATCAGGCGACCGGTATTGGTGGAAGGAGAGCAGATGGATGAGGATTAGTGATGGCGGATTCTGGTTTTGTGGTGGTGATGGCCGGCGGCACAGTTTCCGGCCGGGGGACTCTCTTTAGAGGTGAGGAAGAAGACGGTGGAGGTTGAGAGAGGTGATCCTTTGACAGGGTATTTTGGATTGTGAGCAATGGTTTTGGTTAGGCTTTTATAGAAGGTTATGGAGAGAGGAGTGTTGATGGATTGAGCCCGGCCGAGGGTGGCTTGGCTTCGTGGCTCGGTCCGGCCATGGATTCGGTCACTTGGCCTTCTGGCTCGACCGAGGGATTAGTGGGTTTGGTGGCTCGGGTGGACTCGGTCCAAGGGAGGGAAGAGGATGAGAGCATAAGGAATAGGTGTGGGCTAGCTGTGCTGTTGCCAGTTGGGGATGGCCGGGCGTCGCGACGGCCATGGCTCGTCGTTGGGGAAGAGGACGACGAAGAGAGAGAGAGAGAAGGGGAAAGAGACGGATGGTTTAGGTGGTGAAGACTGAAGAGATAAGGAATGTGTGGTTGCTGTTTTTTTTGTTTATGTTTTATTTTTATTTGGTTTTGTTTTTGTATTTTAAACGCATTAAAAACTGACGGAGGCGGTAAAGAAAAAAGTAAAAGAGAAAAACTAATTTTATTGTGGAAATGGTCAAACCAATTTGATTTTTAATAAATATTGTGAGTATCATGATAATATCTTTTTTATTTGAAAATAATATTATTTTTATATCAACGTCTTACCGTGTATCTTTAAATCATTTTATTATAGTAAAATAATTATTTTAAAAAAAAACTGATATCGAATATATGTAATATATACGTCAAAATTCTCACAACGATGAAAGTATTAGAAATATGAGGTTTGTGATCTGATTTGTTGCGTGATTTTGAATGTTAGTCACTAGTTGATCCCTATTAACAGTCAAAATATAATTTTGGTTATAACTTCTTCGTTTAACCACAGATTTGAGCACGTACGAAGATGCTGATCCTGTAACTCGGTTTTTTATCACCTCGGATTGGCTCTTTAGTGTTTGAAAGTCTTTTTAAATAAGTTATCGAAATACACCCTCCGAATTGACTGTCGAAGCTCTTTATTTCTCTATACAAGGTGATTAACAAATAGAAAGAGAAGTTTAAAGTAAAAAATAAATGTATATGTTTAACACGAACAAAATGGGATCCAACAATATTTATCCCAACATAATAAAAGTTTGCATTCATTTTGGCACTACAGAATGCAAGAATATGAATGGATTCCATTGCATTGCATTTCCGAAGAAATATTCAATAATTTTAAAAACTAATAAACCCTCCATAATAGATTAAAAACTCAATTCGCGCATGAATTAACTATACACAAAGATTTAAATGATAATCTTGACTTCAAAATTAAATTAATCAAATTTTAGCTCCATAAATGGAAAGCAAGGGAAAAGCCCCTAACACACTAAATACATATGGGCATAATTTATGGAAAATCTTTAAAAAAAACAAGCAAAAGGTATAAATTAGACCTAGTAATACATTTATATTAGTTGTATATAATTATTTTAAAATTATTTCTTATTTGTTTTATATTAATTTGAGTACTAGTAATGGACTAGATATAAATTTTAATAAATTTATCTACATCGAGTGATATTAACAGTTGACGGTAGATGGAAATAATAAATGAGAAAACTTATTATTGAGGTTGCATGGACAAAGAACTAACTTTAAATTATATTTATAAAAAATCAAAACATTGTTATTTTAGTGAAAATCAAATTGAAGAATTATTTTATACATCAAAACTTGGGAAAAATTGTGGTAATTATGAGTTTTTTTGTTTTGGTGTGTGTATTTTGTGTTAGTATGTGAAAATGATGGTTCTAATCCTGTATGTACAAGCTTTCCTCCATGCACCCCACAAAGTGCACACACCACACTGCTCTAGTTTATCTCTATGGGAATTTAGGATTGGATACCTAAAATAAAATTCTAAATAAATATAATACAACAAGCTTTACTCAGAATACTAAATTGTAAAAATGCTTCTCTTTCAAAAAACTAGATGAAAGTTAAATAAACATAATCATCATTGCCAGAGTCAACAAATTCATTATCAACTATTCCAGCCAACCCATCCATGTCATCTATTGAATCACTCAAGTATTGAGGCAAAACAAGATCTTCACCATTCAAAACATAAGGGATATTGCCAATTCCACATACCTAACATACTAATCGATCTTAACTCTAACAAACTATATTTATAATGTGAAAAAATATAAATATTTTTAAAACCATAATGCGTATAAAGCTATACTTGAAAACTTAAATCCAACAAGCATAAATAAAATGAAACTTCGTAATGGTCAAGTAATTAATTTAAGAAACATAATACAACATTATTACAGAATGATGAATTTAAAATCATAAATTCAACAAACATAAATATAATATTACTTTGTCGTACCGTAGTCGCCATTTGACAAGTAATCAAATATCTCTATGTCATGCCATAGTTGCCATTCGGTTGGTGCTGCAACTCATAATCGACAGTGAGAGTTATGTCCGATAGGATAGGTTATCTTCACCTGGGTCTAGGATTTGGCTAGGTAAGGGAATGCGACTGCTAGAAAATAATCCTTAAACAAACAAGGGAAAAATGAAAAGAAAGAGAGGCATGAGCGAATTTACATAGGCTGTATTATTTTACTTGAAAATAATATTTGGCGTGAGAGGGAGACTCAATAAATGTTACAAATGATATATGGCTAAAGTTATTATAGCATTATTGATTTTAGCGTAAATTTTTTATATTTTTTGGCTAGATATTAGTTAAATATTAGCTATATTGAGGCCTGGTGCTTTAATATATAAAATTCAATTTATTAGCTAAATTATAAATTTATAATTAAAATTCATTGAGGTGCATATTTTGTGTAATTCTTTACTATTGCTTAAATATAAATAAGCAGTGGAAAAATAATAACGTAAGAGCTTTTTCCACTATTAACTTTGACGCGTGTCCATACCTGGTCAAGTAGTTCACCGGAATCCTAACTCCTAAGACAGCAGATTCGCATCGCTGATGTGGCGCCACGGGCGCGCGACGCACGTTACCCCAATCATTAAAAACGGCCATACAAACGCGGCGTTTCCTGTCCCTCAGCGTCAGCGTCTCCTTCGTTTGTTCGGCAACAACATCAACCCCGTACCTGTCTCCTGTCTTTTCTCTCGGAACGACACAGATCCACAAAGATAGCCACTTTCATGGCGTCCGCGCTCGGATCCGTCACGGATGAGCTAACCAACCTCCGCGTCAATGGCGACGATTGGGCCGCCTCCGCCCCCAACCTTCGCGCCAACCTCAGCCTTCTCTCCCCTGACCAGGTAGGCTTATTCGATTAAATCATATATTTTTCCGAGTGTTCGCTGGCTGAATGTCGTTAACTTCGGGTGGTTTTGTTCGTTTTTTTTGATGTGGCAGATCGAAGTCGCCAAGGTGTTGGTGGACATGAGGCAGACGCATTTGTTCGAGCATTGGCCCGCGCCAGGCACTGACGATGTGGGTAAGAAAGGCTTCTTTGATCAGGTTTGTACTTTTGACAGATCTATCTATGGTACTAGTAATTTAATTGTTGTCAATTTCAATTCTGACAAAAAATGTGAATTTTTCTGGGTAGGTGACATTAGTCTGATGATGATGAGTTGTGTGTGTGGGGGATATAAGCCTAACTAGCGGCCGATCTAGGGATTACTCACAGCATCAATCAATCAATTTTGTTTTCAAAATTTTTAGGTACTCTACACCATCATCCACTTTTCATGCCCTTTTGATTTGTTTTGTTTGGAGATTTTCTGAATTCAGAATTCAAAATGAGCATACGTTTTCACTACAGTTTTTTAAAAAAAAATATATTCCAGTTTTTTTAATAATTCTTTTTACATGGGTGTTGTTGGTCTTTGTTTTCTCACCCTGGAGGGTGTCTTTGGGTGTCCTCGTTTCATACTTCATGAGATAAGGCCACTGGCACTTTCTTGTTTTCTGGCTTATGAAAAAGTTTACCACCTTTGATTTTTGTTCTTTTTGGTTAAAAAAATCATACAAAAACGCATTTTTAAAAATGTATTTCCCATTTGTATATAGGTGGCTCGGCTCAATTCAAGCTATCCTGGGGGTTTGGCATCGTATATCAAAACTGCTAGAGAACTCTTATCAGACTCAAAAGCAGGAAGGAACCCCTTTGATGGCTTTACACCTTCTGTAAGTTCATATTTTCCTCATATATTTCTCATGATTTTTATAAGAACTTGTTGAATATTAAATTTTCATGTGTTGGAGATATTACTTTGCATTCTTTTAAAAGGGCTAAAAGTTTTTGTAGTTGAACAGTGGTCTCATTGAGGAATTTAATCAAGAAAGCAGTCTTTAGAAGTTGTATTTTTGGGGATGGCTTGGATGTATTTCTGATGACAAATATCAGTTATATTACCTTTTTTTAACAGTGTCTCTCATGTTCTGTGAGTGCTTTCAATTTAGCGCCAATTTGATGATATGTGTATGGACAATTTTGCTAAGGTACCAACCGGAGAGACTTTGACTTATGGTGATGATAAATTTATTAATTTTGAGGAGGCTGGTATTAGGGAAGCACGGAAAGCTGCATTTGTGTTGGTTGCAGGTGGACTTGGAGAACGTCTTGGATATAATGGAATTAAGGTAAGGAAATATTTGGTAGGACAAGTGTTTTTTTTTAATTGGAAGAATATTTGTCTGCATACATAGTTGGACACAGGAGTATAATTCAGTGTAGTCATAAAATATAGAAGCATTATGCTCAATATGCTGTACTCTGAGTAGATACTATACAAATTAATTAAAATGTTACAAAAGAAATTTTTTTGTTTGTCTTTATTTTGTTTTAGAGAAAGGGTTTTGATTCTTTTTTTAGACTCATGCTTGTAAGGCTTGGCTGAACTGCCTTTTGAATTTGTTGGGGATTTTAATTTTACATTTTATAGTATTTCGCCTAAATGAATAATGAGTAATATATAATTATGTAATGCATGGATTTCACAAAATACAGTGAAAATTAAATTATAATTTATGATTAATTAATTATATGCAGAAATGATATTCTATTTCTTGCTCAGTGACTTAAATGTATCTTGGGAAAGCTAGCCACAATTCTGAACGTGCTTGTTTTTGCATCTTCTAGGTGGCTCTTCCTTCAGAAACTACCACAGGATCATGTTTCTTACAGCTTTACATTGAGGCTATTCTTGCTCTTCAGGAAGCTAGTTGTAGGCTAGTGCAAGGTATGCGGAGTTTATAGATAGTGTACAATATATGATTTTTGAAGTGAACGGTAATACATAAGAAATTTATTATATATATAGTGTACGGTATATGAGATGTAGCTCATATGAGTTGTGTAGATGTACTGAAAAAACACATGACTTTACAAATTACAATGTTCAAAAAAATATAACTGCATTAACATAAAAAGCATGGAAAATTAAGTACACATTACAATAGTATGATTTGGTTGTTTTGTTATTTTAATATATATATATATATATATATATATATATAGAGAGAGAGAGAGAGAGAGAGAGAGAGAGAGAGAGAGAATTACAAATCTTAGGTATACATTAAGAGGTGCCCCTCATTACTGTTTTTTACATGCATGCCCACATGCAGACACACACAGAGATGTACAGAACAAAATCTAGGTACAAAGCCAGACATGACATACAACGAAAAAATGTGCCAATTTTCTATAAAATCAAATGAAAGAAAGAATCATAGCCTTCAAAATGGTAGAATGTTTGGGTGCTACTTAAAAATGACAGTCATGGTGCTATTGTTTTCATGAGCCAAATTTTAACATTGGAATTTCCAAATGCCGCTAAAAGTGACATATTCATACAATATTTCGTGAGTATTCTTCATCTTTTGAAATTTGAATTTCTGTGTGGGTTAAGGAGGGAGTGAATGGATCAAATGTGCAAGGGTAGTAAAATTTCGGTTTTTGCTATTGATATTCGTAAAATATATTGCTTAGTAGTAATAAATTGTATACTTATCATTGTTTGAGACATATCTCACTTCTTAATTATTCAAAAAATGGTTTCTCTGTTCATTGCAGTAGCTGACTATCATGCACTTGATATTGAACTTCCCTACATTTAGAGTGAATCAACTAGCTAATATGATAATTTATGCGGTTAATGGTTTTACTTTCCATGTCTTTGTTCAAGTTGGGTATATATAATATATTTGTACCAACTTAAAGGAAAAAATTAGAATGAGTTGTAATTTATTGTAGTATTAGATAAATTACCTAAATTAGCTTCTTTCTTAGTTAGGTCTTTTTCAACCCTGTATATATATGTTGTTAATTTGTTCAATTGTGAATGAAGAGAATTACTATTAATTCTAATATTTTTATTGTTTTCACCTAATTGACGTTTGCTGTAAATTTGTAGGTGATTGTCAAACACAGATTCCTTTTGTTATTATGACGTCAGATGACACACATGCACGTACTTTAGGATTGTTAGAATCAAATGATTATTTTGGAATGAAATCCACACAAGTAAAACTTCTTAAGCAGGTAATTGTCAGTATCATGGCATGTTAACGAAGCTTACTAAAATTATAGCTTTCCATCGAAACAAATATAATCTCCACAAATAATACAGGAAAAGGTTGCTTGTGTTGATGACAATGAAGCAAGGCTTGCTGTGGATCCACGCAACAAATTCCGAATACAGGTTGCCAGCCATAAGTGATTAATTTTTATGGATCAACATGTCTTTTTCCATTAGTGATTTATGGGTTTTAATACCACTTTGTTGCTACAGTAGTATCCTTCTAATGTTCTTCTTTCTGTGTACTGATGATAGACAAAACCCCATGGCCATGGTGATGTGCATTCACTTCTCTTCTCTAGTGGTCTTTTAAATGCATGGTATGTTTATGCTCTATCAGAACAGCTAATTTTTGTTAGTTTTCTTATAATTTTCAATTGTTTCATGATTTATTCTTTCTTTAGGTTTTATTATACTTATCTTGTACTTATTTATGTTATTTTCTGTGCAGTGAGAAAAATATAAAAGATCATGAGATTATGTGTGCATCTTTTTGTGGGTGCTGCACCTCTTAGTGGAAACTAAAAGTACATTACATTTTTGACCACTTGCCCTCTGGCAGATTTGATTATAGATTAGTCTTAAAAGTAAAAGTTATTTTGAAAACAAGAGTACCACATGCTTACAAATCATGCAACAGTTAGTGGGTAATCTGGCCACTGCATTCTCACTGTATCTTTGTGAAAACTACAATTATGAAGCTGACCTAGTTACGCCTATCCAGAATGAAATAGGCTCGCTGATGACATAGCAAAAGCCTAAAAGTTTCATTTTTTTACTGAAAATTTTTCAATGTATTATTTGCTTGTGTCATTTAAGTCTTGGGAATTTTATTCTTTTGATTTGAAATTATCTTGTTTCTCAGGCATGATGCTGGTTTGAAATGGGTTCTGTTTTTCCAAGATACAAATGGGCTTTTATTTAAGGTTATTTTTTAAAATTATTATTATCATTATTATTTTATAGACTACTCTTTTAGGTTATGCAGATAACATACTTACACTCTTTTTTGTGTGCATGCAGGCAATTCCGGCAGCCCTGGGGGTCAGCTCTATCAGAAAATTCCATGTTAATTCGTTATCTGTTCCACGCAAAGCAAAAGAAGCTATTGGGGGAATTACGAAGCTCACTCATGCTGATGGTGCTTTATTCGAACATTGTTTTTCATAGATCAAAAGTTACTTAACATTTGAAAACTACCTATTGTATGCTATAATTGTGTTTTATAATCATCTGAATTGCATCTAAATCATAGTTTTTGTTTTTGTTTACTGTTGAGTAATATTTAAAGGTGTTGTGATATTTTAGCAACATAATCAATGGTTCTATTATTAATTTCTTTGTAAATGAATTTTTTTTAAGGGAGGACAATGGTGATCAATGTGGAATATAATCAACTTGACCCTCTGCTTAGAGCAACCGGGTATCCTGATGGAGATGCAAATTGTGAGACTGGTTATTCTCCTTTTCCTGGGAATATAAACCAAGTAAATTACAAAGAATTTCTCCTCCTTTATGGCATATACTTTTGTCCTTTTCTTTCATTATATGACACTTCCCAATATTGTGATCCAGCAGATTTTACTGTCTATTTTGGTAAACTACATTGAAGTCTATCTAGTGCACACCTTTATTTAAGTGCACCCCTATTTTTAAATATTTGCAAGGGGATCCATGTGCATCCTTAAGTTAAGGGTAAATCTAGTGTACAAAGCTCCTGCGATTAATGGTGTTTGGAAAGGGGTTGACTCACACAGGCCAATATGAATACAACTTTTCCCATAATTAATTTAATTACAAGAGGCCTATCCACGGCTTGTACCCGTGACTTCCATATCATAAGGCAGTAATTCTACTGTTTTTCGTGTATCCATTTGAAAGGCTAACTCTGTAATAGAGCATTCATTTTGGGGGATGTAAGCTATTTATAATCATACTCTTTATAATTATACAAATATTTATTATAACAACCGAGTGTGATATATATTCTTGGCAAATTTTATCCTACCATGACAAGGATATTCTCAATGATTTCTTTTAAGGCCCATATTTTCATATGTTGCAAGGATGAATAAGTAGATATGCAATAGTAGAATGACAAAATAAGGTTTTCTTGTATTTTGTTTGCATACAAATGCTGAAAGCATTGTTAAATGTTAATAGGCAACATAAAAGCTAGTACAGAGCACATAAGGTATAAGCTACTGCAAAACATTAATTTATTGTTGCAACCTAATTTGTGGGCTTTTGGTATTGCTTAGTGGCAAAATAGAACTCTGTAGTCAGCCAACTTTTGGGATGTACTTTTTGGTACTATTAATTCCAGTTTGTGTGACAGTATCCTGTGCCAGCATGCATCACCAGCATGATGCTTTAGTATAAGTTTATGCAGTTTGATTCTGATCTGGCTTTAGCTATCAGCATAATACAATAATATGTTGTGCAATAATATTATATCGTACTTTTATCATTGCAGTTGATTTTGGAACTTGATTCATACATTAAGGAGCTCACAAAAACAAAGGGTGCTATAAAGGAGTTCATTAACCCAAAGTATTGCTTTATTTTTAACCATTAGTGAAATTTCTTGTTGGTGATGTTGTTATGATGGTTTTGTTTCTTGCTTTGCATAAATGATATAAATATTTCATTGTGGTGACTCCTTGTCATGATGTATTTGATTATTTATTATATTTGTTTATTTATTATTCTTGGACCTTGGTATTTGCATTCAGTATATAATCGATTAATCATCCATGAAATTTGAAACTGATGCCAAATGAATGTGTACTGTTTGTAAAAGCTGGGGATGCTATCAAATTTCAAACATAATGATTTTATAGGAAATGAAGCAAGCAATAATAACTTTTCTTTCTGATATAATGATGTTTTATTTTTTTATTGTTTTTATATATATCTTTTAAAATATAATTATACTACATGCCCTTTGGGGTTTAGTTGAATGACAAAAACTTTAGTTGGTGTTTCATCCTTGACATCTCTAGTTTACAAGTGATCTACCTGACGATGGGTGGTGAAATCAGTTTTGGTCCCATGGTATTAACTATTAAGGCCTGATTGGAGTTTGAAGAAAAAAAAAAAAGCACGTTATCTTTCATATTCCCTTTTTGTTTTTTTAAGTAAAAATTTTATTGAGAAAACTAAGATCACAAGAAGAACACAAGGAGCAATAGTACAATGAGTTCTACGAGTAGTTTCCAAACATATTAAGAGTAGTTTTACCAAGCTAGGTGCAAGATAAACTCACTTTCCTTGGCACCTGACTTGTGAAGTTCATTATAGGCACATGGGTAGTTTTAAACTTTTAATTGCTTTTGTTATCTTATTTGCTTTCTAAATTACAGTTACTCTTTAATTACCAAAAATTACACTGTAATTTGCCCGAATGTCATTTAGTTTAGCTCTCAACCCAGGCTTCATAATTTTGTAAATGACATAGCACGCGGCTACATAAATGTTCATTCTTGCAGTGGCAGAACTAATTCATTTCTTCGAACGTTGCTTGAAATTTATGTAGTTATTTTCGCAGCATTATAATAATTAATGCAGTTTTCCATCTGAATATTAGATATAAAGATTCTAGCAAGACTTCATTTAAGTCTTCAACTCGATTGGAGTGTATGATGCAAGATTATCCAAAGACATTGTCCCCATCAGCCAGAGTTGGATTTACAGTAAGCTTATTTTAGTTCTACTTTAATAAGTAAAAGATAAAATTTAAATCAGTGTCTTAGAATGGTCTGTAGAGAGGTAAAGTTATCTATTGTTTGGTTTTCTGTTATGTACTCAAGGCATCATAATTTCCGTGGACGCTGTTCCTTGAGTTGTAATTTGCACAATCAGATAAATGTCCATATGTGATGTGGGCATCTGAAGAACTATATATTGAATTTATGTTATTACATGACTGACCAGGTGATGGATGCATGGGTTGCTTATGCACCTGTTAAGAACAACCCTGAGGAGGCTGCTAAGGTGAGCTGTTTCTTTCTATTATCAACCATATTCTGTTCATTGGACTTCACCTTTTCCTGTGAAACTGGATCTTTCCATGGCATGTACTAGGAATCAAAATTAGAGAGCATGATATTGATGCAGTACAAGTAAAGGCTGTACCGTGAAGTTATTTGATTATACAGTTCCAGTTAAAATTATTATTTATGTAAACTTTCAATGAAGGTTCAAATTATAAATGGCATACATAATATTCAGCATGGCTTTTATTGAAAATATAATTGGATTTTTGCTGGCAAGTAATATTAAGGCTTCGGCCAGTCAATCTTGCTTCACTTTTGTGATTTTGGATATTTGTCTTGTGGGAATTCTCAACACTGGCCATATAATTTTCAGACTGCTTTGGCTAGTGTAACATGATTTTAGATCAGTTGATGCTATATCTTATTTCGGTGATCTTCTGAAGGCTATCACGGAAGATCACTAACCAATATTTTCAGAGGGAAATTTGGAAGACTTTTACTCATAGGCAACATTTTGTAGGAAAGAATTTTGACGATTGATGAATCTCCAAAATAAGAAAGTTATAGCGAATTGATCCTAAAGGTGTTCAAATCAATTCAATGATTTGAACTTTTTACTATTGGTTTCATTTCTCATGCTGGTGTTGGTTAAATAGAACTGTAGATGCTGGTACACACATATAGATAGGGAGGGAGGGAAAGAGAGAGAGGGGGGGGGGGTGCTTATTTTGTTTCAATTCACTTTTGGGGTTTGAAAGCACATTAATTGTAGGCTTCCCGCCTTCCATATGGTAAGAGGAAATGACCTTCCATTCAGTTTACACTTTGTTATTCAATCTTTTGACATTGTTAAGTTTGCTTTGTTCTATCAAAGTTTTTTAAAAACACAAGGCAGTGCTGGTTAACCCCTAAGTGGAATTGTTGGCCCCTAGATGATTTATGCATTTTTAGTATAAATACTAATGCAAAAATATTACAAAAACAAACTTCAAAATCTTGCCTAACACTGACAGGCAGCAACATACACGGGTTAAGCGTTATATATTAGAATGGGGGAGAAGATATGGGTCAAAGAGGAGGACCTGAGGACTGGGTTTGATTAGGACAGGGGTACAACAAAGGGTAGATAATGAGATTCCTTCTGAACAGTTCATAGCACTCCCACGATGCCACCTGATTATTAAATATAACTCTCAAGTGTACTGGAGAACATTTTGACCATGTCTGGCTCCTACAAATAACTTATTGTTATTGATTATTTTCTTTTTTTAACAGTTTTATGGTGCTTAATTATTAAAAAGCACTGTAATTTTTACATCATATATACTTTATTGATGGATTTAATTGTAGGTACCAAGAGGAAACCCATACCACAGTGCAACTTCTGGAGAATTGGCTATATATAAATCAAATAGCCTTATTCTTCGAAAGGTACTTAAATCTTCCAACAAAAAAGGCAGTTACTCAATTCTAATCATATTATATTAACTTTGGGCTGGGTAAAATTCATTGGCAATGGAAAGATATAGCTTAAAAAGGAATTTTGTGCATGACCATGGTGCTTTAACAGCTCCATACCTCCTCTCTCTCTCTCTCTCAAACACACACACACACACATTGGTGGAGTTGGTCGGTGCTGAACTTGAATTCATGGTCAATTCTCTGTGGTGTAGGCTGGCGTCCAAGTAGATGACCCAGTCAAACAAGTCATCAATGGACAAGAGGTAGAAGTATGGCCCCGAATCACATGGATTCCAAAATGGGCTTTGAGTTTTTCCGAAATTAAAAGCAAAGTTAGTGGAAGCTGCTCCATCTCTCAGAGATCTAGCATGGTCATCAATGGGCGTAACATCTTCCTTGAGGGTCTCTCCTTGGATGGAGCTCTTGTGGTTAGCTCCATTGATGATGCTGAGGTATGTCACAAACTTTGAGTTGGTTTTTCTGTAGTGTGCAGAAGTGATTCACTAGGCGATCCCATGGTCTTCTCGTGACACGTCTCTACTTTATTTAGGTAAAAGTTGGCGGCTTAGTACAAAACAAAAGTTGGGTTCTCGATGAAGTTGATTACAAAGATGCTTCGATCCCCGAAGAAATCAGGACTAGGGGTTTCAAAATCAACAAAATTGAGCAGCTAGAATTCAATTATTGCGAGCCTGGGAAGTTCTGCTTGAATCCTTGAAGGTGAATTAACTGGCCAAAAAAGGTGGCCACTCATAAATTATATTCATAAACTCATCCATTTAAAATCTGTGTAAGATTTTAGGAATCAGGTCATTCATCCTATAAACTTTTGTACCAGCTGTGGATCAGGTGACATTCACCTTACAAGAACTGCATGTTTTGATGAAAAATTTTGTCTGCTAGTTTGTACCCCTTCATTTCTCTCTGAACATTTTTCTTTACAACTAGTTTACCTAATGTAAGCTCATGACCGAATGCATTGGCATTTCAATGTATTTTGCCAACCCTTTGTTTGTGTATCTTGTTTCCCTTTCTTTGTGCCCTTTCCATCTCCCATTTCTTTTTTGCATTTTGCATTTTAGGTTGGAGATTGCTAGTCAGGTCAACTACCAAAAGTGTGGTGTGTTTTAAAAAAATTCATCACGGCTGATTTTGTATCACATTTTTATCCGGTTGAATTCTATGGTATGATTATCTCATTTATTTTTATTGTGATGGGGAGGATATGTTTGTATTAATTATTAACATTTAACATTTATCTTTAAAATGTTACGATTGAATATATTATATGATATAATCTAAATCATTAAAAAGTAGTAGATTTGAACTGCAGTCTGCAGCCCATCATCATGGACTCATATCTCATGCAATATCAAAAACATTGGTATTGATTTCGTCAAAACTACATAAATTGATGAATGATTTTGGAATGTCTTGGTATTGGACTCATCAAAAACCTTTACGTCAAATTATGAGCTATAGTAAACTAGGTTAAGCTCGATAAGCAGCTCAGGATTCGCACGGACTGATGCTTTGACCACTTCTCCATTGTTGATACTCTCCACTTCGCCGACACGAACTCTAATAGCATAGTTGATAGTCTTGGCACCTCCCAATAAGTCTAATACGCATGAGTCCCATGACCCTAAGCTGCTTCAGCAAGTCAACGCAAACTCGAAGGTTGTGTGCATCCAGTGTCCTATCACATTACCAAGGAACAATCAAGCAATTGGGTCATGTTCCATGTGTCATGTAAGTGCTAGGGTACTTCAATGGTGATTTGCTATAAAAAAAACTATGGAAGGATGCTTCTGACCGCTAGACTCTAACTAATTAAAAGACTATGAGATCATTCACAAAATTATGACTTTGAAAATGCTTATTATTGCTTAATCACTTTTTGATCATCGAATCTTACTCAATTGATAGGTCACTTATTTGAGCTTCTGGCTGCTCTTTTTTTTTTTTTTAATTTGCAATGTATGTATATATATGTAGCATTAGGTGGAAAAGGGAATCCTATTTTAAACTCATAAATGGCGTGTATGCTTTCAAAAACTTAACTTAAATTCAAAAGAAAACAAATGACAAGGAAAAAAAAAAAGGAAAACGCCATTAAAATGTGAGAAAAATTTGACGCCCCTTCCTATTTTACTATTTATAAACACGTTGCAAAACAAAGGGCACTAATAATGGACCAAAATTATTAACCGGATTTATCATTTGGATTGACATGACAGCTGATATGTTTGCATATGTAGAATTATTAATTACGTTCGTGGCAGATGACGTGTTTAAATCGATTTAATGAATTTCGGTTTAATTTATGTCTTTATCGATTGTTACATTCACGGATATGACATGTTTACTTCGGTTTGGGATGAATTTTGGTTTGAAAAAATAAGACTTCGGTTTAGCAAAATAGGACTTCGGTTCGAGAAAATAGGGGTTTCGGTTCGGAAAATAGAGACTTTAGTTCGAAAAATAAGGATTTCAGTTCGGAAATTAGAGATTTTGGTTCGGAAAATAGGACTTCAGTTCAGAAAATAAGGACTTCGGTTCGGGAAATAAGATTTCAGTTCGGAAAATAGGTCTTTGGTTTGTGAAGTAAGGCTTCGGTTCAAAAAATAAGGATTTCGATTCGAAAAAAGTTGTTATTTCTCAAACTGAATCGTCAAATCGAATTAAATCATCACTTACCTGCGGGTTTTGCGTTCGTGAATTGTAGCTATCTCCAGTGGACTGTAATTTCCGATAAAAACTTCAAACGGTTATAACTTTGCGCACAGTGGTCGGAATTAGGTCTTTTTTTGATTTATAGGTATTGACGAGAGCTACGAGGTTGAAATTCTCAAAGAGGATTTTTCGCTCTCTGATTTAAAAAAAAACACTCTATCGCCTCAAAAACCTAATTTTTAGCATATTATTACATTTTTTACTACAGATTTTTAGCACTCTATTTCCGGCTTCTAATTTTTTATGAGATATTTAATGCGTAAAATAGTATTTCGGTTTTTAGTAATACAATTATTTTCTGAATCGAACCGATTTAAATGTTATTCGTTTTTGCCGTTGCCGCCTATTTTTTATACGATGTGCATAATATTTTTTTGCCACGTTGGATACCTCTCGCTGGACTAACATGTCAATCGGTTTTAAATTTGATAAAATTATCACGAGATTTTTTCATAATTAAATTTGATTTCAAAATTAGTCCAGTCTTGTCAATGGATTAAAAAGGAAATTAGTTCTTTATTAAGTATGGGTGGGGGCCGTTGCGCTACACGTCTTGGGTAAAAAAATGAATTAATGGAACTCGTTCGTTTTCTGACCTAAAAATTTTGAAATTTAATTTTGTAGGAAAAATAATGGTTACAACTTTTGATGGTGTGGACCGGTGGTATTAGAGAGTTGCAAACATGATGAAAACGTGTAATCATTATTTAGCTAGGTTAACATAGAATGGTAAAAAGGGAACAAATCAATGATCATTTTAAATAACTAAAACAGTGTGATTTTGATTTTTTAAAATGTTATACTCGAAATATTTTTCAAAAAAAAATAATTTTTTTTTGTAGTTCGTAAAATGTTCTATACCTCATATTATAATCTACTACAAGTCTACACGCCTATCTTTCTAGAGTATAGAATTGATTTACATGTGAAGATAAGTGTATTTGTTTTCGTGCCAAGTAATAATACCGCATCTGTTAATATAAACCACAAAAAAAAATTGGGTATTGAATTTATGGAGATGCATGTGCATTTGTTACGTGCGAAGCACCAATAGGAATATTATAGCACGTACATCAGTCAATAATATTAGCCAACAATTGGATTCATTATGTGGCATAGAATGGATTTAAGGAGGTGCATGCATGTATTTGGTTTTGTGTGGAACATTTATGGATATTACAACGCTTTACAGTGGACGTGTTATAAATTTTAAATATTGTTTTTTTAAAAAATCACCAAATTGAATTGATGGAAGACAATTATAATTCAAAAGGAAACAAGTCAATTAACAAAAAAAGGAAAGCGCGAAAATTCTGCGGCTCTTGAATTCGAAAATTCCGGATATGTTTCACGACACCATCCCCGAAGCTTCCGTTTTTCTTATGTTTTATAAATACGGAACAACCAACGCGTAATCAAATGTTCCAAAAAAAAGTCCACGCATCTCCTCCAGCGTACGTGCACGTACGAGGTACACAACAACAACAAATATAAACATATATATATATATATGACGACCAATCCGCTACTCACCTCCGGCGACCTCCGCCGCGTATTCGAGAAGCTGGACCAGAACAACGACGGCCGCGTCAGCATCGACGAGCTCAAGTGGCTGCTTCAGCAGACGTGGGTGGCGCAGGCGCCGCTGGTCGCCGGCGACGACCTAGCGTCGCTCGCCGGCGGGAAGTCCACCCTCGACTTCTATGACTTCGCTCTTTTTTACGACTCGCTGTCCACCAGAGGCGGTGACGGCGGGGCGGGGGTGGAGAGCGATTTGGCGGAGGCGTTCAAGGTGTTTGACGTGGACGGCGATGGGTTCATTACCTGTGAGGAGCTGGAGAGCGTGCTGGCAAGGCTGGGGTTATGTGAGGCGGCGTCCAACGGCGGCGGCCGCCGGGACTACCGGCGGATGATCGGTGCGTATGATATGAATTCCGATGGGAGGCTTGATTTTGAAGAGTTTAAACAAATGATGGCGCTCTCCGACATTTCTTGACTGTTTGCTAAGTCGTAGGACGATGGTGCATGGCCTTTTTTTTTAATTACAGTTGATTTGATCCACCTAAAATGGGTTGTTGCATCGCTAATATCATGGTTTTAAATATTGTAGTGTAACAATATAACTAGCCGTATATGAGATTGTCCATATATTTCATGGTTTGGAAGGGAAAAAAAGTAGAACAAAATAATCTAACAAACAATTAAGTATCCAAATTAAAAAATTTAACGTTAAATGAGCCAACATATATAAGTAGGGAAATGAAGAAATTGCATATGTGCAATCGTGATTAAGATTTTGCCATTATAGTTGCATGTACAGTGATTGAAAAAATTACCGATTTATGAGAAGATATAACACAAAATTACTAAATTAAACGACTACCGGGTGGAATGACTGAATGAGTGATCGAGTAAACAATTAGACAAACGAGGGAAGAGGTCTGCTCCGCACGCAATGTTTTTTAGGCAGAAGATTTCAAGACTAGTATTGTGTTTGGCGTTTGGGTGACTTACACGACATGTTCATCCAACATAGTAACTCACGTAATTAATTAATTATGGTATTTAGGGCGTCTCTGTTGAAAAACGCCAAGGCTGTTCAGTACCGTTGATATAGGCATTTGAAGCTGATCCGACTAATGATGAGAAGGCAACGCAAAGGGGGTGGCAGCTGACTGTCTGCGTGGCCATTAAAGCTGGTGGCCATTCTATATTATTCCAGTTTCTACCAATCCGTACTCTTCTTTTGCGCTCCTCACTTTTGGTATATATGCTTGTGTCTCTTGAATAGCTAATAAATATTGAGCCACATTGGGGCAATCAGTCGATTTGGTTTGAATTGGATTCAAAGTGAGATTACGTTTGATTTTTAAAACTAATACCATCAAATCAAATTAAACTCTCATTTTTAAAATCCTTGAGATTTTTAAATGAGAGTTTTTTGGATTGAAATTTCGGGCATGTCATAATATAAGAAAAAACATTCTCGTATATATATATATATTGTAAAAGTTTACCTTAACTGTAGTTTGTAGATATTTCTTTGTGAATATATTGAACAATTGAATATATTCTTTGTAAAATAACATAACAGTAATAATGTAATTGTTAATAAAAATTCACATCGCATAATTCTTGATTATCTGCAGCGCATTCTCATTTGTTTGCAATCAATAGAATTCAAATTAAAGCCTAACTTTCTACAAATAATTTTTAGAGAACTCTTATTTAGATTTATCTCTTACAGGTTAATATTCAGCCGGATAACTCAATCAGATTCAAAGTTAATTAGTGGCAATATTTAAACCGTAAATAATATTTTAAAATTTTTTACACTTTATCATCTACCTATTTTAATTAAGTCGTTTGGCTATAAATATATATTTTTATCTCACGGTTTAAGATAAAATTCTCAAGTGACATGCCATTTTTTCGTGTTAAAAAGAAAAAGAAAAAAACTGCCACCTCTCGTAAAGCATGAAATTCGGCCGAACCAGAAATTCTTGTGTTTGTTTAAAATTAGATTAAGAAATAAACAAAATAAATTTGAAGTAAAGTTAATGAGTAGAAAAAAAGAAAAAGCTAAAAGTACTTTTTAATTGAAGGAGAAAAAAACACAACAAAAGGAGTGGGACCGGTGCAGGATAGCTCTTATTTTATGTCCCGTCTAAAAGCAGAATCTCTGAATGTACCGATCGTTGGTCTCCCTGGAGCAAGTTTCACCACACACATATGAACACTACTGTAGTAAGCCACCCACCCCATAATATATACATCATAGATGCTCTCTACCATGACTTACCCACACGGCCTCTCTCTCTCTCTATCTCTGTGAAATTGAAAATTTGAAGTATTGAATGGAGATGTGCAGCGTGAAAGCACTGGTGAGTCGTCCTGGTCTCACGTCCGTACCCGCCAACTACGTCTTCCACGAGAGTCCCAGCGACCAACAATCCTCGGAGCAAGAAGCCATCCCCACCATCGATCTTTCCATGCTCACATCTGGCAATCCCGATCAACGGTCCAGGGCCATCCAAGACCTTCACGACGCCTGCCTCCACTGGGGATTCTTCATGGTAATATTTAATTTCTCTAGCTAGAGTCAGAGTGGGCGGGGGTTGATTTTGATGAGGTTTTGATATATACATATATAAATAATGGTACGTGAATTAATGTGCATGCAGGTGATAAACCATGGAGTGGCAAAGGAGGTGATGGAGGAAATGGGGAAGGCGTGCGAGGGGTTCTTTGATCTGACCGAGGAGGAGAAGCGAGAGTACGCGGGGAAGCAGCTGTTTGATCCCATACGTGCCGGCACAAGCTTTAACGTTGTTGTCGATGGCAACGCATTCCTTTGGAGGGATTTCTTGAAGATCCACGTTCATCCTGTCTTCCATGCTCCTTCCAACCCTCCCCATTTCTTGTACGTGTGTACATCTATCCATCTTACTTCAACTTTAAGGTTTTTATTTTATTTTGTTTTTTTATAGTAAGTATGCATCTTGAAAATTTTATATATATATATATATATATTGGTGGTTTTATCATAAATTTTATATTTTTATTGTATGAAAAAAAAATCTTAAAGGAAAACTATGCTAGCTAGCTAGTATATATACGGGAAAAGGGTTTTGAAAAAAAGAAAAAAATGTTGTGAAGTTGACGTCTAAAATATATCTTTTTTTAAAAAATATAATTTGTTAACTATTTTACTTAGGAAAAAAAACCAACTAATTTATATTTGAAACCAAAGTTAAGTTATTATTTTTGGTTTTGTGATATTATTTTTTAAAATAGAGACAGATAAATTTAATTAAACGATAAAAATTTATCTTAAATTATAATTTTTAAAAAATATTAAAAAGATTCAAAAATAGTTAAGAACCATAATACTAATAATTACATCAAAAGAAACAAGAGATAGTAATAATGTTGGTGGTAGTCTAAGCCATGGTAATAATGTTGATGGTAGTAATAATTACATCAAAAGAAACAAGAGATGATGTGGTGAATGGTGATCCTTCGGGGATCGTACGTGGTAGATAGACTAAGTCATGTTAGAGTAGGCTATCATAAGGATATGAGTTGTATGGTTAGGCATGATTACGGGTCAGGTCTAAGTATTATCCTACAAAATTTTACAACCCGCTAATCAGATTTGATCCATCAGTTAGAACACTTCGAATTGATATAGCTCGAGACTAAATTGGAGATAAAAATTTTTTAACTTAATTTTATTTAAAAATATAAAGCCCAATAAGATCAGAATCCAACCTGGCGTATTGGAACGGGACAAAATTGCTACCATATTTTATTCTTTAATTTCTTATTAGTGTTGTGTGTAATATGTTGATAAAAGTAGAAAAGGAGGATAACCTATTATATATATAGGAGTCACGGGAGAAGTAATATCGAAAATACAGTGCCAAAAAATACAGTGGAATAGAGTACCGCACCCGCACCCGCACCTGGAGGACGACTGGAATAGACTGTTCTAGAGATAATTATTGTAGAAGACAGTCTTATCCCTTTCAAACGTGGCCCTCATCTCTCAAGTGGTGACATGTGGCCGACAAATAAAATTTAAAAATGAAAAAAATCAATTTTTTTTTTCGAAAAGTGCTATAAATAATATGTATATATGAATATAATATGTACTTTATGTATTATAATAAACAAGTGCTAAGGTGGGTACGTGGTTAATTAGTCCACACTACTTAATTTTTTTGCAATATTCTCTCTTGAAATGTAGATTCATAAGATCAAACATTTTGTCGTTAAAAATAGTATGATCTACATGATAATTTCCTTTAAAATTATCAAGTACTACATATTAAATTTGGTGGATGTGGCATCCTCATGTTTTATGCATATGTTTTTTGAATATTGTAGTAGGCATTGATTCTGTAAATAGGTCAGCAATATTGGCAGTACATTTATCTTTTCATTCTTTAGTAATTATTGTGTATAGACAAGAAATTTTGGTGGTATATTCTATTAATAGTGAAAATATTTTAATATAAAAAATTATTATTTGAATTATTATAAAATTAAGTCGATTAACTCATTACAAGACAAAGCTTGAGGAATATTTAAACAAATGGAGCTTTAAACAATAAGAGGTTGGGCTCCATTAAATTAAGTTCCAACATGTTTTAAAGTTAAAAAGAACAAAGAGTTGTTGCATTCCGCTCAACTCCATTGCACTTCAACGTACGTGCAAGGATCGATAAAAATATTATCTTGATGAAAATATATTTAAATTATAGTTATATCGGTCTAGTTAATTGGACTACTAAACTAATGATCTGAATATTTAACTGATTTAATTTTTGAATTAGACCGTTTAAAAAAAAACAGAAAAAATTCCGACCGAATTTTACGAAAACAGTATTTTTTTAAAATGATAAAATATCATTTAATTTATACTTTTAATTTATAAGTATAAATTCTGAATTACAAAAATATCATTCTGAATTATAAAATATCTGAATTATTTATTTTATAATATAATTTTAATTTAAAATTAATGACCTTTCACTTTAATATTTTTTTATACTTTTGATCATTAAAATGTTAAATTTATTAAAAATTTATGTTAAAAATATATATTAAAAAAATAATATTATATTAACGCATAATTTTAATGTTAGTTTAAAATATTTATTTATATATAATTATTAACGCAGTTAAACCGATTACCATGACAGTGGGATTGATGTCCGATTGTAATATTTAAACAGCAACGTGGAGGAGTAAATAACACATATAATAATAATAATAATAATAATATAAAAAGAAAGAAGAGTACTGTTTGCGTATGACCTGTCTCTGTCATAGTACCATTAGTACGAGATAGTTGAATTGCACTTTTTTTGGAGCTTGGCACGATATGTAGCGCTCGATTTTACACGGCTAAAAATTACTTGCGTATTTTGTTTATTTATTTATAATTTTATTTTTTAAAAAAATTCGAATTCTAAATTTAGAAAATATATTTTGTTAGGTGAGAAAATACTATAAAAATAATGTATTTTTTAAAAGTATATCTTACAAACTTTAATAAAAAAATAAAATATGATAGATTCCTACAATAATGTAAAAGAAAGATATAAAATTTGTTTAAAACAATTAAATTGATTCTCATAAAACAAAAAAAAATAATTAAAACTTATTTTTAAAAAGATAGATGTGTTGTACGTATTTGTTTGGATTGTTTGGTGCCGTAATGGCCCATGGTTAGCTATGAAAGCCAATTGATGTGGTTTGGTGCTGAGTAGTAGCACTTGGCTATGGAGGGCAGGTGATCATGTGAAAAGAATATGTGAACATTAACTTACGGGTCGCGCGGGGCTTGTGTAATGCTTGTTTTGTTGTATATATGATGATTTGGTTGCTTGAAATTGTTTGGTGTGATTGAGACTGTTTGGCGGGGTTGCCTTGCCTTGATATGAAATGATTTGATTTGGTGGTAAGGGAAAATGAAGCCCCTACGGACTAATAATATGAACGCGTTTGCCATAACTGATTGAGACCCACTGCTTAGTTATCATCTCAACCATTCAATTGTAAGATAAAATAGTGTAAATGGATAGCATATGATCCACGTGAGAGATCTTTCGAAGTCAAAAATAAATTTTATAAAAGGAAACAAACAAAAAAAAAATACATGCATGGACGTAGACGGATTACTTAATTTTGTGTTGTACGTGAGCTAGTATATATATAGGAGTAATTAATTATTATTAATCTGCGCATATATTGGTTAATTTCAGTGAAACTGCACAGAAGTACTGCAAAAAAGCAAGGGAGGTGGCAATTGAATTATTGAAAGGGATATCCCAAGGCTTAGGATTGGAAGAGAGCTCCATTAATGAGGCAATGGGGATATTAATGGATGAGCCGGCCGCGGGGGCATCATCATCTTCTTCAACTCCATCTTCATCGCGGTCTCAACATCACGAGCTGCTGGTTGTGAACTTCTACCCACCCTGCCCCCCAGCCGGAGATTGTCATGGGTTTGCCCCCACATTCCGACCATGGCCTCCTCACCCTTCTCATCCACAACCATGTCAATGGCCTCCAAGTGTTGCACCGCGATCGCTGGGTTCGCGTTAATCCCCCGGCTCATGCATTCCTTGTCATCACCGGTGATCATTTAGAGGTATTGATATATATATAATGATAAATTGCAAACTAGTGAAAGGTGTGCTTAGATGGTTTCATTTGATTTAAATTTTATTTTTATTTAACTTCTATTGCGAATTATTATAGTTAAAGAAAAGTTAAATATGAAGTCTTCGATCAAACAATATATTAGGATACACATACTTTCTCTATATATATGAAAATAATTATGATTGAATGATTTAAATCGCATTTTCATTTAATTGTTGCAGGTACTATATTAGATGAACAATTAAATGAATGTTAACCGTTCGATCATGATAAGACAATTGTTGCATAGTATATATCTATATATGTACTCCTTATATATATATATATATATCATTAATATGCGAAGAGCAAATCCAATAAACTCTATATTTTTTTATATGTAGAGACTAAAACTTTAAATTTATACTCCAATAAATTTATTACATGTGAAAATTACTACGGTAACTTTTCATAAATGAAATATCACTATTTATTATTTATATATTATTTTATTACTTTTTTTTCTCTTCTCTTACTCACCTCTCTCCATGGCTCTCTCTCATTTCCCATCTCCTTTAACCCATCTCTCTCTCCTTTCTATTTTGTGATGCCCTAATCTCTCAAACTCATTGTTGCCGCTAGCAAAGGAATGAAGCTCAAATCCTATGTTGTTCCTTCTTCCTCTTTGTCGCCTAGCCGGAATAGCACCATCCCTTCTATCCGGCAACCATGCAACGAAGCTGAAACCCTAAGTCCTAAAATATATTAGTAGCTTTGATTTGCACAATTTACTTGAAACCTCTCGGCGTGTGAGTTTTTGATTTTTTTTTTGTACTGGCAACCATTGCTTCTTCTTGGATATTAGGAGATGGGGGTGAGTTGTAATTTATTCTCTTTTTTCTTCACTACATCTCCAATTTTTTTTTGTTAATGTTTTTGTAAATTTTTTGGCATTACATCAGGATGCTTTTTTCTCAATTTTGTTTGAGTTTTCAAATTTCCATAAATTCAATCATTTTTTTTCAACTTCAGTCTTCCTGTGGGGCCTCATTTTTCTGGCAATGAAAGCCTTATGGCCATCTCTTTTCTACTCATGTTTTTCTTTTGACTTTTCTTTGATGGCAGTGTAGTGTTTACTCGGCTAACAAGAGATGGAGTGTCCCTACGATCTCCTTTGTTTCATTCTGTTCTATGTCTTTCGTTGTTCACACTTTCCTTAATATTCATCCTTTCTTTACTTTCTGGTTTTTTGCTGGATCGGAGGAACCGTTAGTGTTTGAATTATTTTAATTAAAACATAACTAATTTAATATTTTAAAATAATATTTTTAATAAAAATAAAAGAAAGTTAAAAAATATTAGTATTATAGTTGTATGTGTAAAATAACTATCTAACTTTAAAAAAGTCTCTATGAAAAAATACACAAAACAGTATTTTTATTACTCTAACTATCATATTGACCAGAACAAATTTATAAATTCTCAAACTATTTGGGCTTTCCAATATTTTTAACTTAACATTATGGGACAAATGTTAGTTCATTATTTAATTAAGATTGAGATACACAATTGACAAAATATTAGAGCATTATTGTGGTTCCAGAAGTTTAGTATGCAAGACTCAAAATATGATTCACAAAGCATGTTATACTTCTTTTATAAATAAAGTGCTATTTATTTAAATCATTATTTAAATAAAATAATTATTTTTGAAAATAATATTTTATTTTTTATATTTTAAATTCAAATTTAATTTAATTTTTAAAATATTATTTAAATTTATTTTCTCTATTTCATTATCTTGATATTCCTTATATTTTTTTTTATCAATTTTTATTGAATTTATTTTTTTAAAATGCACTATTTTTTAAATACATTATTTCTCTTTCGGGAAATAAATTTTAATTGGATGATTCATGTAGATCTAAAGTCAGATGCTTAGGTGTTATAATTCTATCATCATAGATATGCAAAATATATGTATATATATATACGGTTCTCATGCCAACATGTCAGCATTCGGATAACCGAATTCGATTTCAAATCGCAATTCTTCTCTAGCTTACAACATTTGTTTTCAAAAATCAGAATTTAAATTTTAATTCAAATAAATATTTAAAGGGTTACTTTACCTGTATATTTGTGTTTCTCGTCTGAAATTATCACTACAAATAAAATGACATATATGTAGGGATCTGCATGTATTTCCAGGGTTACTTTCTGTCACCTATCTTTCAAATTTGAAACACTATTTAAAGTAAAATTTTCTAGAAGAGCCATAATTATACCGCATCACATTTGTTTTTGACTATAGTTGGAGTTTGTGGAGACGAGTATAGTAATAGTAGCACTCAAACCATATACCAAAATCTGATTGGTGCAGTTGTAGATTAACTACTTTTGTGGGGCCAATATAAAATAATTAAACCCTAATTTTGTGCGACCATGATCAGATAGTGACCAACGGCAAGTTGAAGAGCGTGATTCACCGCGCAACGGTCAACGACAAGGCGACGAGGATATCGATAGGGATGGCACACGGACCGCCATTGGATACCGTGGTCTCACCATTGCCACAGTTGGTGGAGCGCGATGGCCGGGGGCCGGCGTACCGTAGCATCAAGTACGGAGATTACTTGAAATTTCAACAGAGCAAGCGCCTTGACGGCAAATCCTGCTTGGAGAGTCTTCGGATCTATTGATCCACGATAGTTAAGGATGGATGTGTTGATAAATAAGGGGCCATGCATCGCCTTGTTAATTACATGGCCTTCAATATATAAATATATAGTGATTCCTTTATTAAGGAAACTCTAGAGGTGGGATTATGGCACATAGATTCCTATATAGATATAAGGCTTGTGGTTACAATGATCTTATTCATAAACCAATATTACCTATCAATATCATCTCTGGTTTCAATTAATAATCACAAGTAACATTCCCAATTTCTTGGCTGCTTTTACATTATGATGAAATTTTCACATTGATCAAATTGGAAAGGGTTTTTTTATTTATTATAATAATTATTAATAATAATTATTATTATTATATCTAACATTTGGTAGAATGTTAGATATATTCTTGCAGTTTATGGATGTGGGTTGATCCAGGCAACAGGATTATCCTTCATGCATTTTGCCTTGTGGATGTTCTTGATCACTGATTCACTCACTGCATTCTTCTTATCGACCGACTACCAAGCATTAATCCTCAGAACTAATTAAGTTCTATAATTAATTAAACATCAATTCAAGATTTTCCTTTAATCTTCAAAATTCATGCAGAAATGCTTTCTTAGCTAGAATGTTAGATATATTCCTATAATTACTGTCGTGGTTATCTTTCAAAAATGCTTTGTTACAATCAATTCCAAACCTGAAAAGCACACCACATTATGGGATCGATTTCTATTTTAACATCGTTCGATGTTAGCGTGTGTTGACCTCTGTAATCTGCTTGATATATGTCATGTTATATCGATTATCTCGACATGGCGTAATCTATTCTCTAACTCGCTCGATATTGTAATTACTCAGCACTCAATCTACTTAATTAGCAATCAAAAACACGAGTACTATCTTACCCAGCCTATTCACCACTCGCCACACCTCCATCTATCTACTGATCTACGACCTCACCACAGTACTCACCGGCCGCCGCACCCACAATAGCTCTTTCACGACCATATATAAGAGCCCGCTGCAATTCTGGATTGCCTCCCTTCACACCAACAGCTCACTGACGGCTACCCTACACCATCATCCATATTAACTAGCTAGCTTATACGCCTTCTACACCATCGCTGGTGCCCTCACGCTTGTGTCGTCTAACTCACTAACTGCATCCACCCAGGCCAGCAAACCTGCAACTCTAGTCCAAGAACCGCCTCTAGCGTTGCAGACTGTCTTTTTTTTGTTACGAATTTTGGGAAAAGAGAAGGAGACAGTGATGTATAAGAAAGCCCTGAATGTTCGGCTCTCACCAAAAGGAGAACAATTAAGCGGATCAAAGCGATCAAGCAGTAATGAGAGGGGATCGAGTAGTGAGATGAAATGATTACGAGAGGTGTTTTCTATATCAATCTTTAATTTTTGCTTTATCAGTAAATATATATCTTTATTTTTTTAAAAAAGGTGCACTTAGGCCTTAATAGGTTTGTTACTAATGTCAGCTCAGTTGCAAACATGATTGTATAGTTTCTTTATCGTTGTCGGTCTTTTACCCTTTATTTGGTAATAATGGAAAATAGGGGGCGGGTGAGAAAGATAGAGAAAAATCAGTTTCTCGTTAGCAAATGATGGAAAATGAGATGCCAAAAAAAATACATGAAAAATATTTTTAAAAAATATTTAAAATTAAGTTATTTTTAAAACAATTTTAATAGTAAAATTTGATATAGAAAATTATAAAATTATCTATTTTCACTTTTACATAAATTTATACAATTATATATAAAAAAAATATTTTAAACAAATTATCCTTGAGCAAGGATGTTATTCTTGAAGTGCTGATCTCGTATTCTTCCATAAAAGGAAAATGCGAATTTGATGTTTTACCCCAATCAAATTAATTTTAGTATACGTTCCGTTAGGAAACGCCGACATCGAGATTCCTTCTCATGCCACCTGTCATAAAACTTCTAACGGCTAGAAACACACGTGCTTTGTGTAAGAGTTTTTTATTTGTTTTTTAAAAATATGGTGGGGCTATGCCCCGTGTCTTTATTTTTCAAAAATCATACTGATATTTTGATTTTTCTTCTTCTTATTTTATGATTTTTTTTTTGAAAAATTTTATTTAATAAGAAAATAAAATATATTTTTAAAACTAAATTTCATAAATTAAAAAGAAAAGTATGTGATAGAATAAATAATAAAGTAGTGAAAAGAATAAAAATATAGTTTGAAATTGATAAGAAAAAAAACAGAAATATATGGGAGCGGACCCGAGATTTATAACTCCATTTACAAATTTATTTATTTAAAATTTAATATTGTATCACATCAAATATTCTTACCAGAGCGCCAGATGTAAAGATAAACTCATAAACATAACGATAATAATGATAATGATAACGATAATGATGTGACACATGTATAAGATAAACATAAAATATTATTAACATATATCCCTCTTTAAAAACTAGAAGGAAAGATAATTTTACTTTGAAGATTGGAAAAATCGCCAAACTAATTCAGTTTCTGATTATTTGATATTATTTTACGGGATTCTTGCCCTTCTTGTCTTCCCTTAGCAGATTCTAACACTGGCTCGGCTTCGCATCAAATCACCAATTTTTTCAGACCTTGGATTTGAAATCAAAGCATATTAAAAATATAAAAACAATTTCAGAGCCGTCCAAGATAATGAAATATTACCTGACAAGCTTTATTGGTATTTTCATAATAATTAATTAATTAATTATTATTATTAAACAAATCAGAAATCTAATTACTAATAATAATAAATAAATAAAAAGAAAAAAGAAAATACACTTTCAGCTTTGGAGCTGTAGTTGCCTAAAATCATCAATGGCTGTGGTGCCGCAAATTGGAAAGTGCACCTCTTCCATTAATAAAAAAGGTGGGACAACAAACCAGCCGACAATCAAAACCCGCTGTTTGGGCATCAAAAACACATTTCTTCCCTAAATTTCCGCGTCCTCCTCCGTTCATTCTTGCTTTCCTCAGATCGGTGATTTCTTCGCCTTCGCCATTCTCTCTCTGTCTCTCTCCCTCGCCGGTGAGTCGAGGCCTGAGGGCGACACACGCAGAGAGAGAGAGAGAGAGAGAGAGAGAGAACCGCCTCGCCGGATGGGTCACCGCAAGAAGCTGAGAACCGTCATCGGCATTCTCAAGGACAAGGCCTCCCTCATCCGAGCCGTCCTCCGCCTCTCCTCCTCCGCTTCCGCTGCCACGCACCTAGCCGTCCTCCGCGCCACCACGCACGACGCCGCCTCCCCCCCGTCCGATCACAGCCTCGCCGCCCTGTTCTCCCTCGGCCAGAACCACCGCCTCGCCGCCAGCGTCTGCATCGACGCCCTCTTGACCCGCCTCCACGCCACCCGCAGCGCCGCCGTCGCCCTCAAGTGCCTCATCGTCCTCCACGGCGTCGCCACCTCCCGCGGCTCCAACGTCCTCCATGATCACCTCGCTGTCTTCCCTCCCCGCGGCGGCCGCAACTTCCTCAACCTCTCCACCTTCCGGGACGCCTCCGGCCCCGACGCCTGGGAGCTCTCCAACTGGGTCCGGTGGTTCGCCGCCGTGGTTGAGCAGAACCTCATCGCATCAAAAGATTTGGGCGCTCCGTTCTCCCCCTCCGCGCCCGAACCCACGAATAAAGACCGAAACGAGCCTGGCCGGCTGGCCCGGGAGTCCACTTCGGAGCTGCTACACGAAATCGGCTCTTTGGGGAATTTCGTCGAACGGGTGAGCGACGCTCCCCAATCCATGCTTCTCCAGCGCAACAACTTGGTGCACGAGGCCGTGAGGTTGGCGAGCAACGACTACCGCGTCGCCCAGCACGAGATAAGCATCAGGTTAGGCGAACTCGGGGACCGAATGGAGGCGTTAGGCTCGGACGAGTCAAGCAAGTTGATTGGGGTGCTGCAGAGGCTCGCGGACTGCAGGATTAGGCTGCTGTCGCTGTTCGTGAACAGAAAAAGGAACGTGGGTTTCTGGGATCTGGTGAGCGAAACGAAGGCGCGATTCGAGGCCAGAAAGAGGGAGGGTGAGGAGAGGAGGCTGGTAGCGGTGAGGAGCACAGGTGGATCGGGCGAGTTGGCTCGGTACGCAGAGCGAGTTGCTGGCCGGCCGGAGCAGCTGTTCCGGATGCCTGCGGTGGCCGCCGCCGGCGCCGGCGGCGCTTCCTGGCTGGAGGCCGACCTGCTGACACTGACGGTTTCGGCGGTGGGATGACGTGGCAGCCGCGGTCATCAAGCGTTCGTTTGGTCTTGTTTATCGGGCGTTTAAGGAAAGAAAAAGTATTGTAATTTGTAATGTAATAAGTTTTGTTTAATTTTTATGCACCCACCACCACCCCCACACACACTCTTTTGATTAGTGACGTGAGCCCGTGGCCGTGACTACCGTCCATTTTATGTAATTTCCTTTTTATGTATCGCGATTCGGCTCTAAAAACACACAGTACAGTTGATTTTTTAAACTTCATTCCTGTATGTTCTCCATCCGATGAATAAAGATAATTGGATGCATGGGACCAGTATTTTATATATTTAATTTTATTTCTAAATCTTTAACTCTATTTTTTTTTATAAATTAATTATGTACTTAACGCCGGCCAATATAATGTATAAGAACATATTGTACCGGTTAAAAGTTTTAAAAAATATATTTATATGGAATAACACTTAATCAAATTTGACTTGTTAATGTCTTTAAAATTTTATACAAATAAGACACAGATTTCGATTTCAATTATTATGTCAATATCGCTTGGTGTACACAAATTTGCGAAAATGACTTGTACTTAGCAAATTATATGAAAATGATTGGTCAAGCCGGACCTGAACTCTCTCGACGCCGGCCAGGCAAACAAAATTGGCCTGGCCACCAAGCGGTGGTGCCCGCCCCTTGACTCTTCCTACGATCGGTCCTCCCATTAATACAATCCCTTTGATCTGTTCCCACCCATAAAGCACGTGATCAGGCAGCAAACCGCCATGTATGAACAGGGATTCGCGGTCGTTACCGAGTCAAAATCGAGCCACTGCTTGAAGTTGTGGAGGGTCAATGTGGATGTCGGCGGCAGTGATCAGGTTGTTACCCCCGCTGGAAGTAACATTGTTTTTTTCTTCTTCTTTCTTAAGCCATTGAGTTCATAGTATCGTTAGACTGTCTCTCCGGATCAAGTTTGGCCGACACCTCTTAGTACATGCAAACAACTTTAGTTGCCAAAATTGGTTAGAAAATTAGAAGACTGTTCACAAAAAAGTGTAAAGCCCCGATAAGTGTAAATAGAATGAAAAAAATTGCTCTACTAGTTCCCGTCTCTCCTCTCTGCCACATCATATACATACGCATCTGTAAATGAAAGAACCACCTGACTGAATATTTAGCATTGTATGAAACACCCAATGAACCCAACCTATGCATCCCATTCCCAGGCCTAACCATAAAAAAAAAAAAAAAAAAACACTTCCATTTGGAGGTCTGCGCACTGTCCTGGCAGTGGTCATGCCCGGTATCGCCTCAGAACAGCATCACCAAAGCCTGAAACATAATCGCATAGAAAGGAAGAAACCTTTTAAAAAAAATATGGTGTGATATCAATCCCGACCTGTTGGGAATTCCAAAGCCCAAGTCCACACATATGGGAATTCCAAATGGCTTGTTCAAACCTGACCTGCGTACGTGTAATTGATGACTGTGCAAAACAATTTCTTAGACTAAAGGAAGGCCCGTATGAATAAGAAATTATTTCTCCTATAAAGGGCTAAAATTATTGGGATGAATGCTTATATATTGTTGAATGACATGACCTGTAGGTATGATGATAGAATAGTTTGGGTTTATGAAGAAAGTTTGTGCCTCATTTGTTGGTCTGTTGGACTATTAGTTTGTTTGGGCTGTTATTATTTTTGTTATAGGGATGAATTTCTAATAATTGCATGCATTGTTTATATGGTGTGGATAGAAGAATTGTTGTGTTCCTGCATTACTTGGAGTGGATATAGTGAAGGGATAAGGGGAACATACAATATATGAGAGTTTGCATCTTTTAGTTTGGCTGCTCATAAGAAAATTGCTTAGATATTAGTTGTTTAGGCAAGGAGTAAAACTTGTTAAGTATTGATGCATACTTGTCAATTGGTGTTAGAGAGAAAGAGATTAAAAAAAAGTAAGAAGGTTAGAGAGAGTAACCTTATAAAGGTAAAGTCGTTGACACCTTGCCAATTGATGTTTCATTTTTTCAATGATCGAATTCCAAATAAATGTCATTTTAAAAGTTGCCCCTAATTGTAAACTCCAATACTTTAAAGGAACGTTGTAATTTTATACCTTAAAGATATCAATAAGTTTTGCTAAGCAAGGCACTATACTTATTGGAATCAACTTTGACTTTTTTAAATTGATCCTCAATTCGAAAGCAACTTCAAACCAAATAAGGATAAAACACGAGATGAGAATAGATTTCAAATGTATCATAGAAAATGAGAGTGTCATTAGCAAATAATAAATGAGAGACAACCAATAGAGCAATATTCATGCTACAAAGAAAACAACTAGAGAGTAAGTCAACATAAAGAGCTCAATTAACTAGGCGGCTGAAAGCCTCCATAACAATAACAAATAATAAAGATGATGTGATGTTTTGATAAACTTTAGTAAATAACGAACGTTTTGATACTTAGCTAAGCACACAAATCCAATCTACCTACTATTTAAATAAAATATATTTCAATGAATTATAAATAATTTTTATATTATTACGACGATGTATTATTTTATATATCATCATCCTAATACTTTTTTGGATTAGTTTCTAATGATGGGTATTATAGGCTAGGACCAAGTCCCCTATTGCAACAATTCACTCATTAATTGAAATAGATATTTCGCATTATTAGCTAAAAATAAATACAAACAAAAGACCAAAATAATAAATAATATATATATATATACTAAATAATACATTAAAATAACATGATTGAATAAAATTTACTAAAAAAAATACATAAATTAAATATTATATATATAATAAATCAAACAAAGAGGCATTTTAAACTAATATTAAAAAATAATAAATTTTATGTTTGATTATAAGATTCGGGCACTTAATTAAAAAAGAAAAACAAACAATAAATAAATTTTAAAATACAATTGTTTTTAAAAAAGTGTGAAGGTAAGTAAATTATTATTATTATTATTATAAATAATTTTAAATTTATCGAATTTATTGATTTTAAAAATAATATTATTCTTAAAAATAATACCGTTTAAAATTCACTTAGGCCCACAGGCCCCAGCCGCCGGCGGGATGGACTCCTCCCTATGCCACACGCACAACTCGCGATCGCTTGCAACCGATCGAGTGTGGGGTACACCAGCATAGGAGGTTGACCCGCCGTTCAAGTGTTTTTGGGAATCATATTACGAGATAGTAACACTGTAAAAGACCAGACTAAGTTGTGGTATTGAGTCCAACCGCTGGCTCACGATAGGTTTGTATCGTATGGATTGATTTACCTATATATATATATATTATATACCATATAATTAAGGAACAAATTACCATAAAAAACTAGGGGAACAAATTACCATAACAAACTAGGGGAACAAATTACGATAGGTTTGAATGCGAATGAAACGAACCATAAAAAACCAAACCTTCCAAACTAAATTTACTTTCGGGTTCGGCCCCAACCTCTCACGTTCTCACCCACTAATGAGTAAGTACGTAGCAACCTAGCTAGCCATGTCCTCCATCCCCACCACAACTGGCGTGATTCGCGAATCACGAGCCACAACGTGCCGTCTATTATTTGCTATTATTTGTGATACGCACGTCATATTTGACACATGGTTTTACAATCCCAAGTCCCAACCAACTAATAATGACCCTATCCTGGAAGGCTCTCCAACCAGCACAGCTCGGCACATGAATGAATGGCCACTGGCCAAGCCGATATGCATACACACATACATACATAAGTGAGGACTGATCAGTTGCGGGGCAGAGAGTACGTAGATCATTGGATGGAAGCCTGATCCAGTACTTGTTGTTTCCGACACTCACGACCCTTGAAGACACGTACGTTCAAACCCAAAATGGTCATTGAGTCTACAGCAGTTCGGGCATGGAGCACCGCCTCCGAAAGGGCTTTCCTGGTTCTCAGCTGCACCACGCTGTCCGTAGGCACCTGCGGCACCCCTCTCCTCCTCCGACTCTACTTCCTCCGCGGCGGCTCCCGCGTGTGGCTCTCCAGCTGGATCCAGACGGTCGGCTTCCCCATCTTCCTCCTCCCCCTCGCCGCCCTGTACCTCCGCCGCCGCCCCTCCTCCGGCGCCGCCGAGGTATTCACCCTCAAGCCGCGGCTGTTCCTGGGTTCTGCCGCCATCGGGGCCCTCACGGGGCTGGACAACTACTTCTACGCCTTCGGCGTGTCCCGCCTCCCCGTGTCCACCTCCTCCCTCATCATCGCGACCCAGCTGGCGTTCACCGCCGCCTTCGCGTTCCTGCTGGTCAAGCAGCGGTTCACGCCGTACTCGGTGAACTCCATCTTTTTGCTGACGGTGGGGGCGGCGGTGCTGGGGCTCCACACCGGGAGCGACCGGCCGGCGAAGGAGACCAAGGCGGCGTACCTGGCGGGGTTCTTCATGACGTTGGGGGCGGCGCTGCTGTACGGATTCATATTGCCGGCGGTGGAGTTCACGTACAAGAAGGGGAAGCAGGCGATTAGCTTTGCGACGGTGGTGGAGTTTCAGACGGTTATGTCCGTCTTCGCCACAGCCTTCTGCACTGTTGGAATGCTGGTCAACCATGATTTCCAGGTGTTGCTCCCTACTCCCTTCCTCTCCTCCTCCCTCCTCAATCATGCTAAGGTCAATTGAATTTTGATAGCCTATTTTGACCGTTTTATTTTAAAATGTAATAATATTTACACTCGGTCAAAATATTAAATTTTATATTAATAAAAATAATATTAATTTCATTATGTATTTTAATAACTAGGTAAAATGTTTTTTGTATACTGTTAAATAATCAAGTAAAATATCTACATTAACTTAAATTTATTTATTAAATATATTTTAAAAGTACATGATAAATGAAACACGTGTGATTTTTAAAGTAGTATATATATGGTTTTTTATCAAACTTACAATAATTTATAATAGCGAAAATATAATTAAATAAAAATCTTGAATATTAATTTAATTAAAAAGTTATTATGATAATAACTTGAGATTGTAGAGATAAGTTTTTTATTCCATTAATTTTTAATTTCGGTCAGTTTAAATTAAAATTTTCAGTATAATAATTTAGCATCATATTCTTATTGTAGTAAAACTTTATATATTTAAAAAATGCATATGGAGAGTCATATTACGTTGAAACAATTAAATAAACATTTAATGGTTCATATTATACTTATACCTTTGTTTAATTATAATTTCATTACCGTCAAATAAAATTTAAATTTAAAATTTCAAGAACTTTTAAAATTTCTTGCAATAAAAAGTTAATATGACGTTATCCCGGTAGATATATATTTATGACAATGTGAAACTCAACATAAGAAGCAATAAATGACCACAACCCACGAACAAACTCTCAATGGACCACAAAACTTGCTAAAAATTATATATTTGATCCCGGCCATATCTTCTCCCTCTCCCACCCTGGCCTAGTGTCAACATTCGATTCATGTTTTCGCGGCTTCTAAATGAGTGAACCAGAAAAGATCCGCGTTGAGTCGTGTATTACTTGAACACCCGTTCTTGTCTTCTTTTGCCGCGCGCATTATTGTTTTCGTTTGCTATTTTTTTTTCTTTCTATTTTTTGTGAGTATGTTGCCCGTATGTGAATCTTCCGTTTCTTAAAATATGTTTTCTTCTTATATTTTCGGAAAAGGATGATATTTATATTTAAAGAAAACTCCTTTATGTACATTTTTGAAACAAAATTGTTTTTAAATATTCATTTTAAAAAAAAGTTCGAACTTTTTCGTTTATTATCCAAAAATGGTTCGAGATATATATATATAGAATGTTTCCCACTTGCTACATTATATTTTAGGTTATTGTTTAATTTCCACCTCCCATTTCTTTGTTCAAAACAAGACGTCACCATTCCATTATAAAGTTTCTAAAAGTAATGCGAGCATAACAGCTTGTACAATTTTCATTTCGAGAGAAAACTCAATGAGAGGTTCAATCATAAGATGCGCAAATTATCATTACAAAACAGACATGAGGCAATGAGAATTTTTTTTCAAAAAACAAATTGTTTGTGTGGTTTTTTTTTTTCTCTCGCTCCAAAGCATATAAATGTTAAAATGCAAAAATACGTGCTCACTTTAAAACTTCTTTTTTCTTTTTGTTGTTGTTAGTGTTATTCGTATCACAATAAAATGAAAATTATTTATTTCCATTTATTTATGGGGATTAGGCTATTCCAAGGGAAGCAAAGAAATTCGAACTGGGGGAGGGCAGGTACTACATGGTGCTACTGGGTACTGCATTACTGAGCCAATGTTTCTTCATGGGAGCCGTAGCGACCATCTACTCCGCCTCCTCCTTATTCTCCGGCATCGTCATCTCCGTCCTCCTCCCGGCGACCGAAGTCCTCGCCGTCATCTTCTTCCACGAGAAATTCCAGTCCGAGAAAGGGGTGGCTCTTGCACTCTCCCTCTGGGGTTTCGCTTCCTACTTCTATGGCGAGTTCAAGCAGTCCTCAAGGCGTCAGCGGCCGCAGCAGCAGAAGGACGCAACCCCGCCACAAACCGAGGCTGAGATGCTTTCTCACTCTTCCAAGGTCTGATCAAATCATCAAATATCAAAGTGTTTGTTTCGCAAGCAGTCAAAAGTGAGATGCGTTTTTGTGCTCAACTCATCAAGGGGTCGGTCAGTCGGTCGGTCGGTCAGAGATGATGGAAGATGTCCTTATCTGAATAATGGATGCCTGTCATATAACTAATATACATACGTTGTTGGGCCCGTCTAGGATGCATTATTATCAGTGCCGATGGGCATATGGATTTTACACGATTTACATGAATGTAGAATAATATGGGTTCGGGTTTGGGTTTGTATCAAGCGCATATCTGTAAACAAATTTTCTCTTAAAAATATGAAAGTGTAAGAAATTGGCGCAATAATGAGATCTCTATAGTTATAAATAAAAAGTTTTTTAAAATAATAATATTAATTTAACGATAATAAAAATATCTCTACGATATAATTTAACTGTATGTAAGATTAATCTTAAAATACATATTTATATGTGTTTTTCTTTTCATTTTTATTAAAAAAAAAGCCCTCTTAAGTTCCAAGTTTATAGTTTTGACAGCCTAAATATCTCTTGCCTGCCAAATTTTATTATATTTAACTATATTATTGCAGCAAAAATGCACACAGGTATGTATATAGAGTCATACTATACACAGAGTAGATGATAAATTCTGAGAACTTTTAATTGGAACAATTAGATAAACATTCAACGATTTATATTATACCTACATTTAATTGTAATTCTATTATATTAAAATAAAAATTAAATTTAAATCATTCAATATAATATTTACATGAATAATGGATGCCTGTCATATAATTAATAGAGTAGTACCGACCCAATTCGTACCGACGTGGAATAAGCCATCTTAATATTTTTTTCTTATGATTCGGTGCGCTTTCGGATCATCGTTCGAGCCTTTGCTCAAATCGAGACTCGAGCAAATATGCTCGAGTTCATGCTTGAGCCTATGCTCGAGGCAAGGCTCGAGCAGAGATGGTTGAGCCTCGCCTCGAGCGAGCTCGTCAAGCTCGAGGAGGCGTCAAACAAGCCTTGAGCAGGCATCGATCAGCTCTCCGAAAGTTAGATGTACGGGTTTTGGGTTCCATCGATTATAATTTTCAACGAAAACTTTTAAACGATCATAACTTTACGTACGTGATCCAATTTAGACTCATTTTTTTTTATTTGTAGATATCGATGAGAGTTACGCGGCCAAAACACTCATAAGGAACACAACACCCGGGTTGCGAATAGTATTTTTGTAATTAATATACAGTACGTTGTGGGCCCTAGGATGCATTATTACCAGAGCCGATGGGCATATGGATTTTACACGATTTACATAATGTAGAATAATATGGGTTTGGGTTTGTATCAAGCTCATATCTACAAACAAATTTTCTCTTTAAAATATATGTTTATATGTGTTTTTGTTTTCATTTTTATTTAAAAAAAAAGCCCCTCTTAAGTTCCAAGTTTACAGTTTTGCCGGCCTAAATTTCTCTTGCCTGCCAACAATAATTGACCCAATGACGAATTTTCTGGTATAAAACAAATCGACAATTAAAATAACGTTCAAGTACCTATATAATTAAACTATTTAACAGTAGATGATAGATCTGCCAGAGATAATTGGGAGGTTTCGGTCTTATAAGGTTGCGGCTCAGCGGCTGGACCTCAAGGTTCAAGAACAGATATGTACTAATTAACACCATACAAAAAGACTATGAGGTATTTTGATTTTTAAAAACTAACTCTGATAAATTTATAATTTTTGATAACTTTATGTTAAATTTTAAAATAAATTTTGGTTTGTTACGTTTTATTGTTAAATTATTGATGAAAAGATGATCCGTTACGTGTTTTATATATAATTTATACGAATTGAACCAAAATTAATTAATAATTAGTAGGATCGTAAACTAATAATTATATATATTTTTTTTTTTTTTTAAAATATAATATTAAGTACAACTGAAATTACATAAATGGTTAAAAATACTTTTTGTCCTCCATATCCTCACACAACCGGTTACACAAATATTTTTTATTTTTTTTAATAAAACCTACCGCATGTACCGTTAAGAAACAGGCGATTTAATCACAAGATACGTCGTACGTGTTGTCTTCAAACGAGAAGACTTTCAATCCGCCCAAGTAAATAGACTTTCGGACCTTGCAATGATTGCATGTAAGACACACCAACTCACGTAAGCTGGAGACGAAGCAAGTGGGCTGTGAATGAGGCTTGTTTAGATCAGTGTTCATGTCTAGCTAATATCTTGCTATTTCACGATTGCTATATAGAGCGTCGGCAGCAGTATCAAGTGCCGTAGTTTTATCGGGCCAAGTGTCCATCCGTTGGAGACAAATGGTCGAAGGTTGTTGAAAATACCTACTAGTCAATATGTACGTCGTCCAAGTGCCCCATGTGTATAGTCTGATGCAATTCCGGAGATATTGGTTTAAACCTTGCGAGCGCGCACATAGATGTTGGGGGGAAGTTTTGGATAAGTTAGGGAGTGCGTTATATTAAATTAAAAAAATAAAAATAAAAATGTCCAGGTTCCAGAGGGCTGAGGTGAGCTTGGGACGAAGAAGGTAGAGAGAGTAGCTGTGTCTGATAATATATCCATTCGGTCATGGAGACGGGGTCTACAGTGCTTAGCACCAACAACAAGAGGGCTCTCCTGGGTCTAAGCTCCGCTATGCTGGCCCTTGGGAACTGCGGCGGCCCCATGCTGACCCGCCTCTACTTCCTCCGCGGAGGCCGCCGCATCTGGCTCTCTAGCTGGCTGGAAACTGGCGGCTGGCCCATCATTCTCCTCCCACTCTGCGTCTCATACATGAAACGCCGTCGCGGTCATCACGCCGGAGAGAGGCTGATCTTCTCCGTGAAGATGCCCTTGTTCTTGGCCTCGGCCGGCGTCGGCATCCTCACTGGCCTCGATGATTACCTCTACGCCTACGGCGTGGCACACCTTCCCATCTCGACATCGGTAATGATCCTGGCAACCCATCTGGCTTTCACGGCTGGGTTCGCTTTCGTTCTGGTGAGGCACCGATTCACGCCATATTCAGTGAACGCCATTGTTTTGCTCACGATTGGGACTGTTGTTTTGGGTCTCCACGCGAGCAGCGACAGGCCTGATCACGAGTCGAACCGGCAGTACTATCTTGGGTTGCTCATGACCCTGGCGGCAGCGGCGCTGTACGGGTTTGTGCTGCCGGCAGTGGAGTTGATGTACAGAAAGGCAGAGCAGGTGGTTACCTTTTCTCTAGTGTTGGAGACTCAGATGGTCATATCTTTGTTCGCAACTGGTTTTTGCACAGTTGGCATGCTGCTCAATGACGACTTCAAGGTCTGCCCATCTCCGCTCTCTCACATACTTACTACTAGACTAGAGCTACTAGGCATTTTCAAGTACAAAAATTTTATGCATGCACAACGCCTGAAACATATATAGGTAAATTCAACTCTTTTAGTTTTAAGAATGTGTCGTCAGACAATTCATATTTTGTAATGATTATTATAAGGTGCCTAATTATGTTACGTAATCTGTATTATTTGATGAACAATGCATTCCTAATAATTAACTTTTAGGCAATTCCGAGAGAGGCAAGGGAATATGAACTGGGTCAAGCTACTTATTATTTTGTGTTGGTATGGACTGCAATCATATGGCAGTTCTTCTACTTGGGAGCGGTGGGAGTCATCTTCTGTGCTTCCTCTTTGCTCTCTGCCATTTTGATTGCTGCTCTACTCCCTGTGACCGCGATCCTAGCCATTGCCTTCTACCAAGAAAAGTTTAAGGCGGAGAAGGGTTTGGCACTGGCCCTGGCACTCTGGGGCTTCACTTCCTATTTCTACGGCGAGATCAAGCATGTCAAGAAGAAGGATCAAACCCGACAAATGGAGATGCCTCAAATTTGAGCATAGATTGTAGTCCTGCATATATATAGTCACGCCTCGATCGAGCACTTTGTAATGTAAAATATAAACAATCTCTTTGGTATCACTCTCACGGGCTTAATTTCATCGTGGCCCCCAACTAAAAAAATATTGAAATAACAAATAAACCTACTGGGGGTATTTAAAGTTTTTTCGTTTTCTTATTAGCTATATAGTCGATCTGTGGGTGAAATAAGTTTTTCCTCCCCAACAGCAGGTAGGGGCCAGGGCAGGGGTGATTAAGTAATTTTTGAATAAATGTGACAATGTGATAACATACTAATTCATGGGAAGAAAAAGAAAAAAATCATTACCATTCAATCGACTACGGTTTCGCGACGATATCGCGAGCCAGTTGCATAAATAAATTTTTTTGTTAGATATGAGTTGTTAGATTTTAACTCAATAAATGGGTAACACGTGGGTGACATTGAGCATTAACAAGTGTTATGATATTTAAAATTTTAATTAAAATGAATTAATATTATTTTTTGTATTTTAAATTTAAATATATTAACAGAAAATATTGATTTTCATGTACAATAATAGTTTATAATTTTTATTAGTTGATGGATATAATCAAAATAATAATTAAATAGTTAATTTTATATATGCGATCATCATAACCCTTAAAATGTATATGTTGTAGAATTTTAACTCCCGCATTCCATTGATAGAAAGTGAAAGGTTTTTCAGGTTAAAAACCTCCAAAAAACACTACCTACAGAATTAGAACATAGATTAATTGCAGCTTTTAAAAATTCTTATACGATATGTTTGATATAATTCTCAATAATTTGACATGAAATTAAAGTTTTGCCTCTGATGAATTTTTAATCAAACAAGTAGTATCATTCGAAAATCAATAATTTTTTACTAAATATATTTAGTTCAATTTAAGAATATTACATAAACAACTAATTTTCTCACCCCTACCTCTAGATGCTAAATACAAAAACAAACTTGATTGTTCACCACTGGCTAATGCTAGAGCAGAAGCCAATGCAAACCACTACATCACCATGGACACTTTTCCACCCTTTCAACGAACATAAACAAGAAAAACAAAATAAGAATCGCATCTCGCATGACGCATTTACAAATGCCAACACCAACACACCGTCCCACGCCACAAATGGAAATGGATGGCTTTCAATTCAACGTCAATAGACAAAGAGTATTGGTTCATTCACAAACAAAACACCCGACCAGCAAGTTAAGGAAATATACACTTTCAACATTTCATAACTTGGTGCGGCCAACGAAAACACGATATGTGATTCCCACAACGTAAATGCTCTAACTGGATACTTCTTCATAACCACATGGAGGAAATTAGGAAACAACTACTTTTGCACTGTTTCTTTAAGGTGAAAGGTCAAAACTCATCCAATGATGAAGTGGGAGATAAAAAAGTTTAGAACCAAAATACCATACCCCCTTGAGGCGTGCTGTAAAGACTCGTATTTGGATAGTATGAGAGATAGCCATTCTATGGGAATGCAACTATGTAGACGGTAGTGTAGTCGTCGATGTGAGCATTTTGACTGTATTTGGGCCCGATTTCGAGTCGGGGCCCCGTTTGACCCGATTGTTGACTTTTCGGGGTTTATTGGTTGACTTTACGTTTGGGTGGTCTTTTGAGTGTGATAATATCTGAACAGTGTTGTGCTCGTCATTTCGAGCGTTTTGACAGTAATTGGGCCCAATTTGGAGTTCGTGACCTCGGGAGGTCAATTTTTGCGTTCGGGTCAATTATTGCTGGGAGGCCAATTATTGGCAACAGTATATATATAATTAAGAACTGCCTTATCTCTTTAATTGCCAATTATTGGTGCGTGCGTGTTTGAGCAAGAGAGAGAGAGAGAGAGAGAGAGAAGGTGAAGAGCTTCACTTATCGATTTTGGGGCGATTGGAGCTCGTGGATCGCAATAAACCTTTCCAGGTAGGTGTCCTTAACTATCTTATCTCGATCCTATCTTTGAATATGTGATCTGTGGTTGTATGAGTTTGTATTTTATGAGGGTTGAGAAGTCAACCATGGAGGTCTAGATTTAGATCTAGATGAATATATGATTTGTGTGTATTTCTGCTGTTATCGTGTGAATTAGAGGCGTTTAGGACGCGTTTTGAGGTAAATATTGCAGTTTATTGCGTAAAACGCATGTTTGTGAGTGCCTGGGGGTTGCTGGGTTGATTTCAGACGAAATTAGGCCAAAAACGATGATGAACGATCTCACGGTGAACCGCAAGGTCGAAGTTCGTAATCAGCGACTATGGAGTCGCAGCCGTAATCAGCGATTATGGAGTCAGGACTTCATAATCAGCTTCGTTAGTCCGGATCAATGATCCGGGCTGATTAGTCCGGATCAGTGATCCAGGAATAGTTAGTCCAGGATTAGTAGTCCGGATCAGCGTGATGATCCGTAGCTTCGCTCATGACGATGTATCCGTAGCATCCATTCCACATGGTGATCGGCGAGGTGTTCCACGATGAGTGCATTCCACCTTTGGACATTTACATTGTAAACTATTATGTCTCTCCACATTTAAGAATTATACTTAAGTTACAATGTAAATAACGAAATACCCCCCATTTGGATTCAAAGAAAAATACTAAAAAAATTAATTTCACTCTTTCAAAATGTGAAAATTGGGTTTTAGTGTAAAATCTCAGAAAAACCCAAAAGTTCATAGTGGTGAATTTTTGGAAAGTGGGGTTAGACATCTCAGAAAAATCCCTAAAAATCAGATTATCTTATTTATGATATGGGAACCCAATGCCGGGACTTTTGATTTCAAGGAAATAGCTGCTATGGGTACTTCCTTCATAAATCAAGGATTGAGGGTTTACTTGTGAAGAGCGCTACGATTCCAAAGGAAATATTGAGAATGACATGCCATACTAATGTTAGTATGTTGGTGTGAGGTATTGGGGCATGGACTCCGTGACTTGTTTGGGTTCTCACCGTGATGCACCGATGGTCTATGTGGTTGACATGACAAGCATATGCGCCGATGGCGGCCGTGTGGCGGACCGTGGCCGGGCATATTGCGGCCGTCTTGCGTGGGCATATGCGCCGATAGTAGGCCCTGTGTGGCGATCGTGTTCGGGCATATAAGCGGCGTGGTAGGGCTTAGTGCCCTGAGCTGGGATCTGTTGAGGATCGTGGACAAGCGTCTGTATGGGTAGGCTAGGTCCTGATGTTTGTTTGCAAGCCGAGTCCCTGATGATTGTGCACACTACACGGTGCACGAGTACACGAGCATGTAGCATAGACTTGTATGTGTTGCATGATGTGGAGCTTTGGGGTCACCTACTGAGCTTGTCGCTCACCCCTACTTGTTGTTTACCCTTTTCAGGTGTGACCCGAGACTAGTGGAGGACTTTCTTCCAGGAGGACGCCCACTACTCTGATGTATGATACAGTATTACATTCTGTATTATTTTGTGTGGTATCCCGGGCATGGGTCCGTGGACAGTTGTATTCGCATAATATTTGTGATGTGATGTTTGTATGACTGTTTGACTCATTGTATGCATGATGATATATGGGAAAGTACAGGATTACCCTTGATGTATGACTGTACAGGGTTGCATATTTGAGACAGCACCCGCGGTGTAGTCTCCATTGGTGCTAGTCACCAACCCCTTGACCTTTCGGGTGCGGGCAAGGGGAAGTCATGTTCCTAGTTCCGGGTTCCCTGGAATTCGGGGCGTGACACGTGCATTCCCCCCCCCCCCTTGGATCTCTCTCCTTCTCTCTTAGTGAAGGATAGGAGTCTAATCATTTCACAGCTGCATATGACTACCACCAATACCCCGTAAAGTGGTGGTCTTGCTTTCTCTATCCCGCTCTAAGAAGAGATAGTCTAATGATTCACCACAACCCTCTATTGGGGACACAATCTAGTGCCAAAACCACCACCTTACAATCCGGTATAACTATACAAAGACCTCACGACCCATTATTCTCAAAGCCTCTTTCTGGCCGCACTATAGTTATTCTAGAATTTTGCTAGGATCTTTAGTCTTGAGGAACCCCATAACAATAAGCACCAAAAGTTAACCCTACATAACACTATTACCGAGGAACTTGTCACAATAAGGCTTATAATGATTTGAGCCCTATAGCTTTGGCTTTAAACTTCAATAATTTCAAATATCGAATAGCTCCATCGAGAATGACAACTGCATTCTTTCCCTTCACTCCCGGGATTATGCTCTATAGGATGCTGACTGACTTATGTATTTTCTCTTTTCTGATCCCTTTCTTGCCTGATAGAGATCCCATTGCTTCCATCTCTAGATTTAGGCTGTCACCACAACTGGAATTTGTATCATAAGCATTAGACTTGAGGGATCCATTGGGTTTCACATAACATGCAGTGTTCATGAGAGCCTTGCATCATAGCCTCCTTTACTTAGTTTTTGCCTCTTTGTTGCACCATCAAAAATAGTTACTTTTTTAGGGATCTCCTCAAACCATTCCATATCATTGTGGGCAGTCATTGTAATAGGCGAATGACCAGTACTCATAATTTCATCATCCCCTATATCACTTTTATCATTATTAGCATCGAGCAAGGCATTCAACTCTTTTGTGTCTTCAGGCACCTCACTTTCTCCAAAAAGCCAGGGTATGGATAAGATTCCCACTCAAGGAACTTACAAATATAATTGTTTGATCCTTAGGCTTGTTAAAAACAAGGAATCTCTTCTGAGCAAAATTAGACCTTGAGTTGGGTTTAATGGCATGCTTTAACTCTTCATGGGGTCTAGCAGAAGGTATTGTACAATGATTTTGGTTTGGTACCATAGTCTGTTAGTATCAGTAAAGGGGCAGATAATAGAACCACTTACAAACTAGTTTGATCTCTCTACAAGGCGTGGATTGAGGAGGAGTTACAATAATCCTCAGTTCCGTAGGTGTGTCTCCAACTTATGGTATACAGTAGATGTGTGACAAAGGGGAAATTGTTGAGATGTTTGTCGCACATCGCTTGAGGACAAGAAAGTTAATGCATATATAAGAAGAAAGGAGACTTTAAATGTCACGACGCATTTTAAAGCTGTACGGGCCGATGTGTTGAGCCTAAAGCATATAATATCGTGACATTTAATCAGACCTTTACTTATATCTGATTCTAACAAGTTTTACACAATATTGTACCTGTGTAGTTTTAAATGATTGCACTACTGTATTTTTTTTCTTCAAAACCAAAAAGACTTATTTAACACCTCCAAGAAACATAAAAGCAGGGTCCTTTTTATTTTACATGATTTTATGGACAATAATTAAAGTATGATTTGAAAAAATTATGCATTCATCCATTGTTTTCAAAACATATTTATGTTATTTTTTGTTTTAAAATATAAATTTATTTTGTTAAATAAATTTATTTATTTATTTATTTTAGGATTTAATTTTTAAAATTCACATTATTTTTAAAATAAATTCTCTTTTATTATTTTTTTATCAAATTAAAATTAAATAATAAAATAAATTTAATGAAATGAAAATACAATAAAAAGGAAACAATTATGAAAGTGCTTACAATAAAATTAATGAAATAAAATGTAATAATGTATCTCTGGTAATATGTTTTTTTTTTAAAATCAAAATTTAATAATTTATGAAAGGAAGCAGCTTAGAAAAGTACAGGCGCAGCGCAGGCAGCTGTCGGGCATCAAATACAAGTGCCCATATAACAATAATAATAGTAAAAATAAGTACAAGATTAAAATAATAATAAAAAAAATACATGAGCAGAGTGCGGGGGGAGGTGAAGGACGCACGTACACGCAAATGTTGAACCGACTCTGCAACAGCTGATCTCTCCCCTCCGACCCATTGCCATTGCCACAGTCCTCGCAGTCGATCCATTTTTAGGGTTCGTCAGCTGCTCCAATGGAGGCTATGAGCTTCCACGACGGCAACATCCACAGTTTGATCGACAGCAGATGCATAGACTATCGCCATGTATTTCATTTCCCCTTTTTTTTTTTTTTTTTTCTTTTTACATGCCATGGTTATATAATAACAACCTATGCTATGCCATGCTAGTGTGTCGATTGATTCGATTACTTCGATTTGCTCAGTTCTCACCTGTGTTGTGCCTTCTTCTAATTTTAATGAATATGTTGAGTTGTCGCACATGGAAAACCATAGGTTTGGAGTTGAAGTTATTCGAGGTTTGAGACATTTTGAACTGCTTACTTTGTATTGGTTTATAAAATTGTAAGTGAATGTGAAATTCAATATACTAATAGCACCTGGGAATCGAAATATCATGAATCATTTCATCATGGGACTTGGAAATATAGCATAACGATTGAATTGACAAGGTTGGATAAATAAATCTATAATGAGAGTTCACAGCAATCTTCTCTTTTTGAGCTAATTGAATATAGAGTGTAATAAATTCAAATATTTGATAAATAATAATTTACTTGTATTGTGAGCTAGAAAAAAAATTGTAGTTGGCTTATGAAGATTAAGTTAGTGATTGAAGTTTCCCCCTTTCTAATTTTGTCACAAGTTAGTTATTTCAACCTCATAGAGTTTCCCTGGGCAGATAATCACCGTTTGGTTTATCAGGTTATTGAGAATCACATATGCTATTTAAATAACCAATTGGATCAACATTATATTAGGCTCACAAGGATAACAAAATTATATAGCTACTTCTGTGTGGCTGTAAAATTTTAGATGGATGGTTACCATATTTTTTTTAAGTGATAAACAGAAGGAAATCTAGGTGAGGGAAATGTGGTGGAACTCCAAGTTAGTAGGCACATCATTGTGCTGTTCTTGTTAAATGTTTTATAAGATTTGATCTAGTGGGGCCTTTATAGGAACATTTTGTGGGACATGAATTTGAAAGAAGGTTTTCTTATTAAAAACAATTTGTTTCCTCTGTTGCAACACATATAGGCCCATAAGGTTCTCTCATATCCTCTCAATAGCAACTGCCAATGTATATCAATGTTTTGTCATAGTTATGCTTATGCTCGTGCAACACATAGCAGTGAGTGGTTGCTTTTGACTCAATTCTTTTTAATTTCATTCCTTTATTAGTTTAAGCATTACATATTTTCTCTCAATTTTGTTAGGATTATAACAGGAATTTGCAAATGCACTCTTCGCTGATAAGGAGGCTCTCCCATGAAAGAGAATTGGAGGTTTGTTTGGCTGTATATACCAATATCAACATCTAATATATGCATTTCATGATGAACCCAAAAAAAAACGGAGGTGATTTATTTTAGATGCTTCCTTTGCCCTACAATGGATTTGGAGGTTTTAAAATCTTCGTAGTTATTGGATTCTATAAGTTCTGAATGATTTTTCTTAACTTTTATCTTTATAGCATTGTCATGCTGGTCATGAAATCTGAGTAAATGATGAGATGTCTCATGTAAATTAAAATTGCTATAATAATTATCTAAGGGAATGTTAAATGCAATTTTTTTTGTTGGTCCATTGTACGTGTTCAAGCTGATATAGCTCGTTTGTCTTGATTGTCTTCAAGTTCAGCATGCCCCCTTCTTAACCTTTCTGTTCTGTCATGTTTGCAGCTATTTCTTATTATTTAGTTTTTTTCAATGATTGGTAAGACTTCGACATTAGACATTAATTATAGAAAGTTCAACTAAATTTTGGATCTGAATAGAAAATTCTTTATCATGTAATGTTGGAGGCTACCTCTGACGTGAGCACAAAGTCACAACCTTACATATATTTATTTATTTGCAAGGAGTTTAAATTCCATTTCCAAAGTCAAAATGATATTGTAAAGAAATTTGAAGGGAGAGAGAGAGAGAGAGAGATTGTAATAGAAATTCTGTTCCCCCCCTAGGGTACACAATTTATTAATTGAGTTTTGATTACATAGGTTGCACAAAGTCAAATTTGTGTCAACCGACTCATGAATGTGGGGCAGGTGGTTGCTAGCTTATGATAGTCACTTGTTATCACATTGCTTGGAACCAATAGATTGTTGTTAATATGAGCAGTTGACTTTTGTCTCTCTTCTTAGCCACAATCAACTACTAAATAGATAGACCCCACAAATTTTAACATGGATGGTAGTTAATAGTTATGCTTAATTGGTGACAAATGTAATTGATACAAGTAGAAAATAGTAGATTACAATAATCATATATATACATACAATAGAAAAGACCTAAAAAACCAAATATATTTCAAATAATTATAAATATTTGACAACTTAAATAATTGAAATATGGGGTAGAGAGGGTGGCCTTGTGGTGGGCGGTGATTGCGGTGAAGTATGGCGTTGCCAGTGGGGATTGGGCCTCTTTGATGCCTTGTGTGTCACATTATTTGAGTTTATGGAAATTCATTCGTGCGTGGTGAGACTTTTTGTCTCGGTTTGTGGGGTTTTAGGCTGGGGGCCGGTGCTTATTCGTTTTTGGGACGATGTATGGTGTGGTGCATCATCCCTAAAGCGCGATTACCCGGAATTGTATTGGATTGCTTGCTCCTCCGATGCTTTTGTGGCTGAAGTTCATTGTCTACGGGATATTGTCATGCAATGGGAGGTGATGTTTTCGCGGGCTGCCCATGATTGGGGGTTGGAGGCTTTCTCATCATTTTTCGATCGATTGTATTCGGTTGCCCCTGTGCGGTTGGCAGTGATAGGCTTTGTTGGCGGCCCGATCGGGAGTGTGGTTTTCAGGTTTGGAACCTGTACTCTCTTTTAATGCTTGCTCGGCTGTGGACATTCCCGTGGCGTAGTGTGTGGAAGGCGTGAGTTCCATCTTGTGTTGCCTTTTTTGCTTGGACAATGGTGCTTGATAGAATCCTTACGGTTGATAACCTGCGTTGTCGAGGTTTTGTTCTTGTTAGTCGGTGTTTTATGTGTAATGCTTCAATGGAGTCCGTGGATCATCTATTTTTGTATTGTCCATATGTTCGAGAGTTGTAGAATGTGATTACGGGCTTGTTCGGCCTTATTTGGGTGATGTCGTTGTCCCTTCGTGGGTTGTTTGAGTGCTAGCTTGGGGGCGTGGGGCATCGTTCGGTGGTGTGAAAAGTTATCCCTCATTGTCTTCTTTGATGTATTTGGTGTATTCTTCGTCAGAGCTTACCCTTTTTTTTTCGAGATTTGAGGGAATGATTTTTTGCTTCGGGTATGTTGTCTCTTTTGTTTATTTCTGATGTTGTTCATAGGTACCCTTTTTGAGATGTTGTATGTTCTTTTTGCGCACACGGCTTGTGTGCTTCCCTCTGATATTAATAAATTTTCTTACTTATAAAGAAAAGATAATTGAAAACTCATTTCAACTTTTTCCCTCAAGTTGGTTTATAAATATCACACATGCTCAATTTGGACAAGGGCATGCCGAAAGGAATATGTGTCAACTTGTCAACAAGTTGATCAGCTCTCTTAATATAGGAAACCTCTATTAAACTAGAATTTGGATCATCCTTGATGTAATTTCTATTGAGCTCAAAATGCTTGGTTTGATCATGTTGCATTAGATTATTAGCTATGTTATTACAAAAAAGCATTATCAGCATGAGTTATCTTAATGGCCATAACCAAAATCACGAAAAAGAACATATAACCACATGGGTTTTGTAATAGCATAATGAAGAACTCAATATTCAATTTCTACACTAGGCAAAGAAATCACATTATGTTTTTTACTTTTCTAAGTTACTAAATTACTACCTACAAATATCACATACTTGGAAGTAGATTTTCTGTTCAATTTGGATCCAACAAAGTCATAGTCGGTTTATCAAAAACAAAACAAAACAAAAGAAAGTCATAGTTGGTATATCTCATAATGTTTAGATGTCCATATTTAGAAAACATAACACTTTTACTTGGAGAAGACTTCAAATATGCTAGAATATGATTCACAATACTCATATGTTGATCACTCAAATTATGCTTGAATTGACTCACTACACTAATTGTATATAAAATGTCAGGTCTAGTATGAGTCAAATAGATTTATTTTTCAACTAATCTCTGATATCTCTCCTTTTTCATGGGAACCTGATTGGTCTAGTTATTTAGACCATGGTTCACCTCAATAGGAGTATCTGTAGGTTTGCAGGCTAATTTACTGGTTTCAACCAGGAGGTCCAAAACATGTCCGTTGAGAGAGAAAAATTCCCTGCTTGGATCGGGATACTTCAATATCGAGAAAGTATCTTAGAGCTCCCAAGTCCTTAAATCTCAAATTCGTTTGTCAAGTAACAATAAAGTTTTTCTATTTCGGTTATATTAATACTTGTTACAATTAACATAAACAAGAAGTAAGGTAATGTTATCACCATTTCTTTTATAGAACGGAGTATGACCAATTAAGGCCCGCATAAAACCAAACGCCCGCATTGAATGGCTCAATCGTCCAAACCAAGTTCTCAATGATCGTTGTAAACCATATAATGCCTTCTTGAGCTTGCATAATTTTGCTTCTCTTGGTGTAAAACTTAGAGGGAGATCCATATACACCTTTTCCATTAAATTACCATGAAGGAAAATATTTTTCACATCAAACGTAGTAACGGTCGGTCTAAATTAGTCGTAAGAGAAAAAATAACGCTAACAGTATCCATCTTAGCCACAAGAGCAAAGGTTTATTTGGTAATAAATCCCATATGTATGTATGTAGCCTTTGACAACTAATCTGGCATTGTATTTTTTAACTGTTTCATCCGATTGATACTTTATCATAAATATCCATTTGTATCTTACCATCTTCTTATTCACAGGTAACTCAATCATTTTCCAAGTAGAGTTCTTCTGAAGTGTTTTTATTTTCTTTACCATAGTAGACTTTTATTTGGAATCTCATAGAGCTTCTTGAAAATAAATATGAATAGACATAAAAGACAACTAAAAAGTAAAAGCAAGATGAGATTTAGATACACGATGATAATAGATGAAGTCAAAAATAGGATAAACATTAGAAGTGGACTTTGAAAAACCCGATTTATTAGGCTCTCTACGGTTACAAAGAGGATATCTCCGACTCACGTAATTTTTAAACCTGTAAGGTTAGAAAACAAGATATCATTTGAATTTGAAACTATAAATGAAGAGTCAAGTACCTCAATGAGAATTTGTGCCGCATAGTCGATCCCATAAGAATCTTCCGATAGCATAATAATGTTATTGAGAGGAGGATCAGAGTTGAGAGTAATATTTCGTCTTGTGTAATATTTATCAAACACTTAGCCTCTCATTGTTACTTAATTAAACTACTACATGATTATGATTAAGAGTAGCTAAAGGATCCCCTTACCCGAATTAAGAGGATTTAAGGACTCTCCCTCATCTATAATAGTCAAATTCTCCTTCTCCCTTGAAATCTACATCTTCTTTTTATCCAATCATAGTTGTTTCTCTTCCATACGACGAAGCTCCCCCGAAGAGGGACAATAGAAATCTCTAGAAAAATAGGATATCTGCTCACAAAATTAAACATCCATAGACACATAATATTTACTCGTAGGAGGATAAAAATATTTATAGCCCTTTTGAAAATTATACTAACCCAAAAATATATTTGAGAGTACAAGAATTAGTTTATTTTAATAGAGTTGGTACATATGAATATAGCACACACAATCAAAAACTTTAAGATAAATATTAAGAGCTAAAGAATTGTTGGGGAAGTGTAATAACATTCTCAAGGGAATTTGATAGTGAATAACATGAGTAGGCATTTGATTCGTAAGATATATAGCAATCATGACCAAGATTCGAAAAAACGGGCTAAGGTCTGCCTTGCCCGCCATGTTCTGTAATCCGCCTAGAGGTTCTGTCCCATAACTCGCACGTTGACGCCCACCTCGTTTGACCGAGGCGGGCTGAGGTGGCTCATTCTGCTGCCTCATCCCTGATATGGGATGAGGCGTTTGCATCACTGTTGATCGTTGAAGAAAAAGCAACATCGTGGCTGTCGATCGTTGAAGAAGCAGCGTTGTCGTCATTGGTTGTCGTAGAAGAAGCAACATCGTCGATCGTCTATCATCAAAGTACCGGTGACGTTGATCATTGATCCTCTTCTCTCGGTGATCAAAGTTGTCGTTTGTTGAAGTGCCTCTCTCCGTGGTTGAAATCGTTGTCGTTCGTTGAAGCGCATCAGCGACATCATCTCTCTAGCAATGACGTGAGTAAACTTAAATGGTAAACCGATGAATTAATATCTAGATGTGATTTATTTATGTGTCTTATTTAAATTGTGTTTTATACATGTAGATCATGATACTGTGACAATGATAATAAGGTGTGATTTATTTTTGTGTGATGACAAGTAAACAAAGAAAGAATTATGCTTGGATATTAGGTTTGATGTATGACTAGAGACCTAAATTAGGATTTTAGTGAGAACGTGAGGCTTCATTTGATAATTGTAACATGGTTTTATTATTCTAAAACTAAGTTTGCATAAATTTTCATTTTATTTATTTATTTATTATATATATTTTTAATTTTTTTGTCGTTGACGGTTGAGGCGCTTGCCTCAAGTGTACCGAGGCACTAGCCTTGGCGTACCACATTGAATTTGTACCATACTTGTGTTCAGTAATTTTGAACCTTGGTCATGATGACATTCATCCAAAAATATTTAGGAACTTTCATAGTTGTTTTTCTTTTTTACTACAAAGTTCCTTCTGGAGGGGGACAATAGAAATATCTCAAGAAAAATAGGATACTACACATAGGGTCCATTTGGGAGGTTGATATTATTTTTTAAAATAAGATTATTTTAAAAAAACATTAGGTTCATATAATTTAAAACTATTTATGAGTTGTGGATATTTATCTAAGCCCACAATTTTTAAAAATAATCTTGTTTTCAAAAAGAATACAAGGAAACCAAACATAACAATAATATTTTACCGTAGGAGGATAAAAAATATTTATAGCCTTTTTTGAGAATTAAAATAACCCAAAACACATATTTGAGATCACGAAGGTCAAGTTTATCTCGATGGAGTTAATACAACGAACATATCACACACATTTAAAAATTTTAGAGCAAATGTTAAGAACTGAAAGGATATTGTGAAAGCGTGATAACATCCTAAGGGGATTTGATAGTCAATAATATAGGCAAACATTTGATTGATAAGATACACAACAGTCAAAAAATATTTAGGAACTTTCATAATAAAACATAAAGCTGGAGCCACCACAAAGAGATATCAAACTCATGCCTTTTCAAAAATGTTGTCCTCCTCTTGAACGTAGTGGTCCCTTTTATATTGTCCTAAGGAGTTTCATTTAATTTATGGTACTCCTCCCATTTCTAAGGTGTAGTGACGTCCCAATGTATGGCCAGTGAATTAAAACAAATCTAAGGGTTCCAAGACATGAAAAAAAAATTCCAGCGGCTCTAATTAACTTTCTAAGCTTTTTTAAAAGGAGTTAATTCTGCCAAAATTTGTGGAATTATACACTATTGATATTTTTTGATTTTTTTCATTTCTTAAATAAAACTCAAATAAATCACACAATCATTCAATTTTTGAACCAAAATAATTAACTATGATGAATTTGGACGCAGTCGGGGCCAAAGGGAGACGAATTGAGATGCCCTAGCTTGAATTAGGGAAGAGCAAGGCTTGAAGGAGGACGCATGCTGCGACCGAGAAAGAGGCAGCCGTAACTGACAGCCTCCGTGCCTCTTGCTTTTATGCATGGTTTTGATCAGCTACTTTGCGGCTGTGGCTAGCTACTTTGTGGCTGCAGCCACAGCCTAATTTTTTCCTCTTTGTTATGTGCCTTTACCTGCAGCCTTATGGCGAGTAATAGACTCATCATCAAAGCAAGAGTGGATTGTTCTTGAAATCTAAAGTAAAAGCTGGGGTGAATTGAGTGGATATATGGGTAGATATGTTGAGTCATTGGAAGGACCATTGGCTAAGTTCAAAGAATCTATTGCAAATACATATGATTATACCTTGTCAGTGGGAGGGGGCTATTGGCGTGGTTTGTTTATTGCTAATAGGTTGGGCTAGAAGATGACAGATAAGAAAATCCTTTACAAGATATGTGGGTGATCTAGATGAGCAGCAATGGAATAGATGAGACTCATGGAATATGACATTGGTAGAAATGATATAATTATCTAAATCAGGTGAATAATAATGATAACCTTTTTTTGTGGCAAGCATAACCCAAAACAGACACCGAAGTGACTTGGGATCTAGTTTAGATAATTGGAGTTGTGTGTATGAAGTAAACTTGCATATCTAAAGATTTTCAGGGATAAGGAAATAAAGATTGAGTTGGAAATAAAAGATAGAAGATGTCACCATTAAGGATAATAGAGGGTAGAGGATTAATAAAGTAACATGTAGTTAAAACTGCATTTGTGGATTTTCCCAGAACTGTTTTGGAACATGACGAAGGAACACCAAAGCATGGGCTATTTCAAGGAGACACCGGTTCTTGTGCCTGACATTGTGCCTGACAATTCTATTATGTTGAGGTGTATTAGGACCAAAAAGTTTGATGAATACGCCCATGCTTAGAAAGAAATGACACAAATAAATATTCCATACCATTGTTAAACATTTAATTGAGTTGGAATACTAAGTTCGAATTTCAACAAAAAACTTATAAAGTGTTGAAAACATTTTGTAATGATTTTTTATTAGATTAACATTATACGCAATGAACGTCAATATTTGAAATCAATCATAAAAACAGGATGAATGGTCCCAATATTTGAATGAAGTAACTTAATTAGAGCATAACTTTTATTGAGTCTAGGAACTTGATGGCGCTTTACAAGCTGACATGACTCACATTTGACATAAATGAAACTAATTTTGGAAAAGTCTTTTTAGAGTGGTTGAAGATGGATGAGCAAGACAACATTTGACTTTAAACGGTGTGATGGATATGCTGGAGTTGGCTACTGCATGAGGTAATGGTGTAGTTTAAGTATATAAATTCCCTCTTCAATGTGTCCCTTACCAATTATCTTTCTTGTCACCAGATCCTGAGAAACAAAATCATTAGGAAAAATAAAACTGAACAATTTAATTACTTTTACTTTGTTATTTGGCTAACTAATAACAAATAAAATGAAGAATTTGGAACATGAAGAATTTATAACAATTTTAGATCCATTGTCAATTGGGAACGTAAAAGTACCTCTATCCTTTACAATCGTTTAAGATCCAATGTTACTGTGATTTTTGTAATGGGAAATAAAGGTCGATAAGTAGTAAACTTACTTTTGACACCAATGAGATGATCTGAGTCTCCCAAATCTACAACCCATTGTTGTGTCCCATAGAGATACTTGCCATATGATTACTTGCATGTGCATAGTTGGTATTTGAGGACTATCCTTTCACCTGATATTGGATATAATAGGTGAACTCTCAATCATCCTTCTTCAAGGATTAGAGAGAGCCTCTTGAACCTCTAAATTAGTGTGCATAGTTGCATTGACTACACCCTTAGTAATATTGGGGTAGTCATGCAATTTGTAACAATTACTCGTTAATCGTTGTGCAAGGCCATAATGCATTCGCGGCTCATGATCTCTATGACTTCCTAAGCGATCAAGACCATTGCGGCCTCCTTCGAATCCAAATATAGAGCAGACCTTTCTTTCACTTTTGTATGTGTAGGTGAGGTGTAACTTTCAATGATTGCACTGCTAAGACGATTAAACACAGTTGAGAATGTTGGCGAGGTCTCTCAAATAGGATATGATTTTTAGTAGTCTCGAGCTTAGGATGAAGACCAGTCAAAGAACATATAACGACCAGTCATCCCCTTTGTGCCACCATTTCCATAGGTGTAACGGCCACAAGCTACACAACCCTAAACTCATCAGATAAATCCTGAACTTCGGAAACGGATTGATCGCTTTGTGTAATCTTAAACAACTTCTTCTAATGCCTTATGCACCTTGGATTTGTTATTGGTGTTTGAATACAGAACAAGTTACCACTTGTCATCCATGGAATTCGGAGAAGTCCAAAGGTATGATTGTCTTCAATATCCCAGACTAAATAATTAAGAGTAAAGATATTAGGGGATGGATTAATGAAATGTTTCTCCTTCCCCATACCTCTCAATATAACAAGAATACTCTTGTGTCAAATCTTATAGTTTTGACTTTTGGGCGCCTTTGAGCTTCTCCTTTGACTGTCTTATTGGGATTGAAACAATCCCTCAGATTTGGTGCTCACAGCATCGAAGCTTTCAACACTAGCTTGCATCACTCTCGGTCCTTCAATAATAGTCACGTCCTTTCAAATATCACCTTGCGCTGTAACTGAGAAAGTCCTAGTTCTCGTGAATGATCTATCAACTCCTTTGGGCCAATATGACTGAGAAATAATTTACACTTGTTTGTGCTTTTGGACAGACCTTGACAGAGAGGACAATGATGAAAATCAGATCAATCAATGCCCTACACAAGCGACTCAAAATCCATACTTTTGTGTTCCCATGACGAGAGAAAAAGAAAAAGATAGAAGTGAGGGCCAATCAAACTGGCAGGCTAAACTGTAGGCTTTGATGCCATGCAAAGAAAACCGAAGAGAGGAGAGAAAGAGAGAGATTGCAATAAAAATCATGTTATTTCCCCCTATGGTACACAGTTTATTAATAGAGTTTTGATTACATAATGGGCTGGGTCCTCTTTATAAAACTTTACCATTGACTTATTGTTGAGTATGAATCACCTGCTGCCCCACTTCATGACAATAGTCAACTACTATTAAGAGAGCAGTCATGTTCAAATTATAATCCCACTGCCCACTTTGGTAATTCACTAGCTTTGCAATTAATTAATTTTATGATGGAAGACTTTGGGTTTATAGACAATACATGTGTTCAGCATAAATGTTGTTGCATGTTATCCAATACATGTTGTTCACATGTTTGAATCAAGTAAAATTACTTTTGAAAGGGCGTTTTGAGATTATAATCCCATATCGGGAATTTACTACATTTGTAATTAATTAATAAGATCTTGGAGCCACCCCATTTTTTAACTAATTGATTTTAGGGTGGAATTGTCTGGACTTTATTAGATGTAAATACAGTGCTCTAGCGGGTTCTTCCATCTGAACCCTTATCAAATCTACCAACAACCATGCATATAATCAAATTTAGATATTTGTATGCTAGTTTTCCTAGCAATATTTTTCTCACGAAGCTTAGGTCAAAGTATTAAATTGATTTGTGTCGTGATTCAATGTCTGCCAGAATCTTTGTTAGCATTTCACTGATAAACGTAGTTTGAGGTGCATAAGTCACATGGCTTTTCCATAATAAACTGTTCACTCTGCTCTTACTCTTTGCTTGGTACATATGGAAAAAGGGTGGAAGTAAGGAAATTGTATGGAAATTTTCTTTTCCATTGCTTGGTAGACATTGAAAATTTATGGAATTTGAATAAATTAGCATGGAAAGTTGTGCAAAGTTTTCACACCCAAAATGATGTGAAAACATATGAAAAATTAAGTGTCATCTTTTCCGAAAATACCCTTATTAATTTAAAAACTAAAGATAAAATTGACAATACATATCATAAAGTTTTCTTTCCACCTTTTTTCTACCTCTATTGACAATACATATCATAAAGTTTTCTTTCCACCTTTTTTCTACCTCTTACCAATCACTCTTTTTTTCCGCCTTTTTTCTTTCTATATTTTTTCCATACAAGGCAAAGGGTTAAGTCTGTGATTCCAATTTCTAAGTTAAAGGTTCACCATAAAAGGATTATTTCTTCTTGCTTGTTGGTTTAAAAGGAAAAAAAGGTTAATGATTTCAATTTCCAGTGTCAGTGCTCTGAATTATTGTTTTATGTGATTCCCTTTTTCTTTTCTCAATTTGTTTTCATTTTTCTGATTTTTTTAAAAATATTTTCTTTTGATTCTATTCATATTTTTGGTGCAGGGGCATCAAGGTTGTGTAAATGCTATTGCTTGGAACTCAAAAGGCTCACTTTTGGTGTCTGGATCAGATGACACAAGAGTATGAGAGTCCAATGTTTTTACTCTTGCATTGCTCGAACTGTTTTGTATCTTAGACCTTTAGTGTGTTGTTATATAGTACATTGGCATGGGAGAATGGTTAATTTTTGTGACCCATGTCTGTAAGATATTCCAGATGTTGAAATATGTTCCACCGAGGAAATGGATGGATATTGGATGGTCATTGGTCATATAACAATTTAATGGCAGAAAATGTACCCAGATAGAAATTCATTGGAAGCAAAAGGGAAATGTAGGATTTATGTTAACAAGATGTAGATGACTGATGTGAATAGATTATCCAGGGGATGCATGGTAAAGTCTATCAATTCAAGCATTTAAATATACATTAATTGAACCATCTAACTTTTTTAGAATATGCTATTTAAAATACTGAACAAATTTGTGTAAACATAGTGAACTTTGCTTAGCTTGTCTTCAATATAACCTTTTCTTGCTGCTACCTGTCTTTGCATGAATAGAGGAAGGAGTATTGATTTGTCTGGCACAAAATATATTGCACCTTGTTTTATTTTATATATTTTTTCTATTTAGGTAGATTCTGCCTAGGAAATTGGACCACTTATGAAATTGTTTCAAGGAAGAATGTGCTCTATATTAATATGGCTATGAAAGTCTCTTAATACGTGTTTGGCATGAGTAGTGGCATATTCATTTTAGTTTGGAACTATTCACCTTCATAAGCTTAAAAGCTCTGCTGAGATTATTTTGTTGGTAACTGCTTTTGCTTTTTAGCTTATGAAATGTGGTTGTTACTGTGCATCATATTTTAAATAATTCAAAACCAATTTGGTGTTGAGAATATTAATGTTGCTATGCATTTATACATGCAAACTACCCCATCAACTGAATAAGTTTGGGGCCTTCTTTGGTCAATGTGTGTGGATCCCTTTGCTGTGAGAAGTGGGTGGTTGAGACTTTAAATCTCAAGCCCTTTCAACCTAGAGCTCTCTCTTGACCATTTGGTCAAGGAAATAGATACTCACACTCAATAAATTTTTTAACACACCCACAAACAGTGAGATTTGACCAAAATACCCCTTATAAAAATTATAATAAAATATTCAAATAATAATATTGGAACATAATTCAAATGTTTGAAAAACATTATTCAAATATATATATATATATATATATTATAACATTATTAGAATAAAAATATAATGTTCAAAGAATAAATTGGAACATAAATACAATGTTCGAATAATTGTTTTCAAATAAATATAATAAGAAAATTAAACAAGTGTGTTCAAATAACATATTTCAAACATTATTAAAAATAAATTTATTTTTAGAGACTATTTTCATAATTTTAAAAGGTATTAAAAATTATAACTGGGTGTGTTAATAACTTTGGTGGATGTGAATATCCCTACCCAACTAATCTATAGAAAAAGCTAGCCTTATGCACATGATATGCCTTGGTCTCATTTTCTTTCTCATTACATTTGTCATGGCATATGCTTGTGAGCTACATGCATTTAAGTTCCATGTGTTTCTCTGGTATAAATTTGTTTGGTCAGTGATTTTATGTCATAAAATATTACACAGAATTGAATCCTTTTATAGGTTTGCATGTTTGTGCACATGCATTTTTTTTTGGTGGTGGCAGTTGATTAGAGCTTTCAAACTAATGCAGGTTAATATATGGAGCTATTCAAACCATAAGCTTTTACATAGCATAGAGACTGGTCATTCTGCAAACATATTCTGTACAAAATTTGTTCCAGAAACTTCAGATGAGCTCGTGGTCTCTGGAGCGGGAGATGCAGAAGTAATGTTGGATGGTTTATATGTTTCCTTATACAGCTGCTTTTTGTAAATTCTCTGAAATAAAGGTGATGTAGTTAACTTTTTGATTTCTTTTGAGCAGATTCGGCTATTTAATTTATCTCACTTAAATGGGCAAGGACCTGAAGAGAGTGCTATTGCTCCAGCATCGCTCTTTCAGTGTCATACTAGGAGAGTTAAGAAATTAGCAGTAAGTTTTCATTGCATAGAAAATAGTTTTGTACAGGCTTGTTGGTGTTAGTTAATGGGGCAAAGTAGAGCTTATTGTTTTTCAGTGATGATTAATAGAGTTCATGTGTTTGCTTTTGCTTCTGAGACCTTCTTCTCAAATACTTATTGTAGGTTGAAGTTGGGAATCCCAATGTGGTATGGAGTGCAAGTGAAGATGGGACACTTAGGCAGCATGACTTTCGGGAGGTTTCATCTTGTCCCCCAGCTGGGTCTTCTCATCAAGAATGTCGAAATGTTTTAGTTAGTGCTAAATCCCAGTTACTGTTATTCTCTTCTACTGTTATACTATGCATGTATTCTGCAGTTATATTTGTATAAGGATTTATTCTGGTGCTTGGAAATTCATTTGTTGTAACATGCTAATGAGAGTTGCATTTATTCATATTGTCACAATAATTTTCGGCGGATGAAGAGCTGTTTGTTGGCACGTTCTATGTTGAATATATATATATAGTATTGGCTTGTCAGAGTTTGTTTGTGTAGTTTATTTTTTGATACTACTTAGTTTTGTACGTGTACTTTTATGGGACCAACATGAAGCCTCTATTGAATGTGGAAACTTGTGGGTTGGCTCCAAGGATCAAATTTTGTAGCTTGGTACATGGTGTGAAACTCTGAATACAGTTCAATATTAAGTACCATTACTACGGGTTGTTACCTGATTTGTTGATGTCATTTTTAAGTTGAAGTATTAGATCATTAAAGCTAACTTGTGTGTTCGGGAATAGAAGATCCTAATAAATGCTGAATATTATCACGTGTAGTTTCAAGAAAAAAGTAAAAGATTAAACTACATGAACTTTTCATGGGAAGTCCAAATATATTTTAAATTCTAGATTTTCTAAATTTAGGCTTTTAGTTTGCTTAAGCATCCTCCATCATGATTCTAGTGTTTCATGAACCATGGAAAATGAAGAATTTTGTGAATGGGGACAAGTAACCTTTTCAGATATCTCCTCTGCAGTGTTCACAGTAATTCCTGTGAATATTCTGAGCCCCCTTCGGCTTTTTCATTACTATTTTTTGGTTTTGTAGAACATCATGGGAAAGCTAACCCAAAGAATGGCTTCACTAAGTCTCAAATCAAATATTTTTGTTGCATCTTCTCTAAATATTGATCCCAAGCACTGTGGATTCAATACACGTTTTTTAATTAACAAAATAACAAAGATATCTAATTCTTTTGGCTTAAAAGCGCCCGCGGTGATTTGATAGGTTTTATAAATGTGTGACTAGCTTGCATAGAATGTTTCCCATTAAGAATTTGTGCAGTTCTGAACTAAATATTTGCTTGAACCTTCAATGTTCAGTTGTAGTATGATCAATTTTTAGATTTATTAATTTTTTTGGGTGCATTCACTGCTTGATGTCAGCTTGACTTACGCTGTGGGTCGAAGAAGTCACTAGCAGATCCCCCTAAGCAGACCCTTGTATTAAAATCGTGTGACATCAGCACAACTAGGCCTCATCTCCTCCTTGTTGGGGGCAGGTACTCATTTATAGTTCATGACTGTAGTTTGGTTTTTTGCCCACTTGCTTGAACTGTTTTCTCAATTTTGAATGTTTTCAGTGATTCATTTGCTCGTCTATATGACCGAAGAATGTTGCCTCCATTAACATCATGTCGGAAGAGAATGATGCCACCTCCTTGCGTCAGCTATTTCTGCCCGATGCATCTTTCTGATCGTGTTCGTGTATAATTATGTCACAAATTTATTGATGCACTATTTTTCTCTCACTATCTTTTCTCCTCTCTCACTCATTTAAGCACTGATTAATAGGTTGCTTTTACTTCATATTTTGTCAATGTTCAATTTGTGTTAAAATTCATCCAAATACCACACGCTTCTACTTTTCCATCCTTTTATATGTTTTTTTTTTGAGACCTGAAGCATCATCATAAAACATCGATTGCAATGGCAGGAATAATGCATAAATTAAGTATTGCTTGCAAAACATTTGTGTTAATTTGAAAGTCTAGCTTTTTCAATAATTTTTTTTCTTGGGGCCTGTGTTATTGATCAAGTTCATTTACACACGCTAGCAATGCTCATTTGAATCCAGTAACTTTTTTTTTGTCTGTCCAACAAGATATTTACACAAACTATTGTGCATAATTTTCCTTCATGAAATCCTTAATCATTGTCATGCCTGTTTACCCTTTTGCTATATTATATGTGTGCATGCACGCGTGTAGGTTTGTATATGTAATGTATTCACATAGTTTGTACCAATGTTATAAAAAGACGGTCTAGACTGCTGAACAAAGTTGACTTAAGTGTTTTTTTTTAAATAAAAAATAAAATCCCTCTGGTGGAGATAGTGTCTTTTAGGTGGAGGGTGACAATGTTGATGATAAGTGGTATGTGATGAGGACCATTGACATTTGAAACTATGTGTTCTTAGCCATATAGATCTGTTGGATTTTGTGTAAGTTATAAAATTTTATTGAGTTTATGTTATATTACCATGTTTTTGTACATATTATTTCTTAAAAATCATTAAAACAATACATAATCTGTCTAGAACTGCCTAGTCCTATCAGAAGTCCTGTGTTCCTTGGCGGCCTAGCATTTTTTAGGACCTTGGTTTGTATGGCTGATTTTGATGTCTAAATTGTTTTTTTTTTCCTAGAATTTGACCAAGATTTTCATTTAAAATTGTTTGACTTATTAACTGTCATTATTTAGAATTTTTTAGAAATGAAAGAGAGATGGGCTCACTATGTATTGATTGTAGTATTAGCCTATTAGGTGCATGGGTTAGACTTAGTCCCCATTTGGGTCTTGATGTATAGTCAGTTTATATTTATATGTAGTTTAGAGGTTGGATATAGCAATATGTAAATTGTTTGTATTTGGAAATATAATATATAAAATTTAGGACATAAAAAGTACATGTGTAAAGATTTAGTATATTTTATACTGTCTTAATGAGCAGTGCACATCTTTTTCCATAAGTTTGGTAGACTTTTTAACAACACTGTTTATAATATGCTATTAGTTTCCAAACACCTAAATGAAAATAAGTTGGGACCGTGCAAAAGTTTTTTTTTTTTTTTTTTTTTAGTAAGTCAAATTTTATTAGATGAAAAAACGCACATAAAAAGCACGCAAATACAAGCTAAGCAGAATTACATCAAAAAGAACAAACTCAAAAGGAACAAACATTAAGAACATTCCACGTGGAAGAACAACAGACACCACCCAAAATAGACATCCAATTCCCCAAACAATGGAACAAAATACAAGAAAGCTCGGTGAGAGGCCTCTCCCGATCCTCAAACACTTGCTCATTTCGCTCTCGCCAAAGACACCAGAGGAGGCAATGAGGGACAGCTCGCCACACCTCCAAACGCTGCCCAACACCCCCTAGCTAACACGCAAATAACTTATAAAGAGAGGAAGGCATCACCCACTGGATGCCGAATAGGCCCCGGACCAGATCCCACAACCCCCGTGCATACGTAACCATGCAAAAGTTACGTGAGAATGAACCATGATTGCCTGAAAGTTATTCTAGTGTCTTCCTGGTCCCTCCCCTTAAGTTATTAGAGTAGGCTGTAGACCATTTGGCCAATCAAACAGGAGAGTACAGTGCCATCACATGCATGATACTCTTGTCCTGTGTTCAAAACCCGGTAAAAGCTGGTTAGACTTACCTTTTTTTTAAATAAAGGGAGAGTATATTAGAAATAGTGAAGCACCTGATAGTAACAGTTTTCTGTGATGAAATTTAATTGCTGATGCAATTCTGATGTGAATTGTGATTATATAGTGTGCCATGCTAGATAATGTTTTGTTCTCTCGTTTCAGTTCCACAGATAAGGGCAGCTTGAATTAATGGAATGTATTTTGAATTTGAAGCAAAACTTCAAACTATTTTAGCCATTTCAATTAATAACCACTTTAATCTGAAACTGCTGGATTTTTTTCCCTCCGGTACAATAATCCTTTGCTCCTGCCTCCCCTCCCCCCCCAAACTTCCATGAATCAACTCCCTCAGCTCTCTGCTGCCAACCTATTATTCAGTAACCCGATATTCTAATTTAAATTTTAATAAAGGGTAATAATTTAGCATTTCAATTTGATGAATTGAATAATTTTATTTTAAAATTTTCAAAGAATTTTAAAATAAATACACCACATCTTCCTGGTTTTTTAAATGAGTGATACAGACAAGTAGATTAGTCGCCTCTTACCATTTATTCTGATCATGCAACTCAATGATCCATGCACTCTACATTGCTCTAGGGAAGGATTGAAGCAAGTGGTTCTTCTACAAATTACATCAATATCTGATGAGATAATGATATTTTGTGCACTGTTAAGGATGATGACACGTGACAATGATACAGTGAAATTTGAATAATTTACTGTTAACCAGCATAAAATTTAATCTGGGGAGAGATTTTGTGTACACACTGCTGCGAATGGTGACATGAGACAATAATGCAATAAAAGTTTAATAATTTACTAGTAATTAGCATAAATTTCTTCTTAATTTAATTTAGGGCTTAATGATACCATCCTAGCACTGCCATTTCTGTGGGAGTATATTCTACTTTAATTTTGCAATGAATAATGGTATTTTTAAACAGGAACTGTATGGATGTTTTTGGTATTTGGATTGTACAGTGAAGATTTAGACATAAGAATGTTGGCATGGTTTTAACTGTTGTTTGTTCCATCTTTAGAACTATATGGCCATTCTATTTTCTATTTGTTTTTGCATTGCAAAAGATACTATCTTCAATCTGAAGTACCATAATAATAATTCTAAATTTTCCCTCACTCTTTCCAGGGAAGGTCATCCTTGCAACTGACTCATGTTACATTTAGTCCTGATGGAGAAGAGGTTCTTCTTAGTTATAGTGGCGAGCATGTCTATTTAATGGGCGTAAACTGTGGCACGTTTTTCTCCTCAAAATTTATTCTCCTGTCTGCAGCTATTAAATATTTGTGCTAGAATTGTGTCTGTGTATGCTCATGTTTTGGAATAAAGAAATAAGAAATATATGGCACGCCTTTGGTTTTTCTTATGAGAAGGAAGACTATTTTCTTGTATTAATAGTCTCATTTTTTTATACTTTGGACATGCTGTGGAATGATTTATTATTATCTTCTGACTGAGTGATGGGCCAACATAAGTAAGAATTTAATGATTCATAAATTTAGGTTTCTCAGCCTGTTGAAACATATTCAGACACCATTAGTGGTCTCAAACTTGACTTGCCTGTGTTCAAGGTGGATAACTTGAATGCACAGTAGAAAACATTATTTTTCTGACTATGGTGTTTGTCCTGTTTCATTTATTAGTGATTGTGAGGAAAAAATAGTTTTTGAATAGGGCTCTTTCAATTGTATGAGTTTATTAATGTTCATCATCTTCTGCATAGTAGCCACCCTTTCAGTCTGTATTTAATGTACTGTTTTTTTTTTTTGCAATTAATGCTAGATCCCTTGTTTTCAGTTATTTTTTAAAAAATTGATGCTGGAATCATGTTGTTTTAGTTATTTTCAGCTTCCAGAAATGCTATGCAATATACGTCAGGAGATGTGTCAAAGCTAACCAGCCTTACTCCTGTTCTCAATGGAGTAGAATTGCAACCAACTGTGTTTGATGTGGAACGTAGAGGATTAACCAAAAAAAGCAACTATGCTGCTAAGGTGTGCATCCCTGTTTCTTTAGTGGTTTTGTTTCTGGTTATATCTTTTTTGGTTTCCTTGTTTTTGTTTTTGCTCTATGGGATATAATGTTGCAATATTTTTTGAATCATACACAATTTGAGTTGTTTAATTTTATTTTACAGCGTGAAAAGTGCAGAAAATTGGTTCAAATTGCTGAGCTATCTTTAAAGGAGGACGCAAATTATTTTTATGGAATTGAGGCATGCAATGAGGTTTTAGATTGGCATGGTCTTGAGATTGGGCCAATACTAAGACATGACTGTTTCTGTATACGTGCAGCCTTGCTTCTTAAGGTTATTCTAAACTTACATTAAATTACGAGGTCCAGAGTTATTTTGTTGGATTAAGATATATATGTTACGATGTATTAAATGCCTCTATTACAGAGGAAATGGAAGAATGATGTTCACATGGCTATTCGAGATTGCAATAAAGCTCGAAGAATGAATACTTCTTATAAAGCACTTTATTGTTTGTCCGAAGCTTTATCACAGGTATGTCATACTCAAATTTTAGTGAGAAACTACTTGACCACTTATGATCCAGATTCTATTGGTTTATAAAATTGTAAGTGAATGTGAAATTCAATATACTAATAGCACCTGGGAATCGAAATATCATGAATCATTTCATCATGGGACTTGGAAATATAGCATAACTATTGAATTGTGACAAGGTTGGATAAATAAATCTATAATGAGAGTTCGCCGCAATCTTCTCTTTTGAGCTAATTGAATATAGAGTGTAATAAATTCAAATATTTGATAAATAATAATTTGCTTGTATTGTAGCTAGAAAAAATTGTAGTTGGCTTATGAAGATTATTAGTGATTGAAGTTTCCCCCTTTCTAATTTTGTCACAAGTTAGTTATTTCAACCTCCATAGAGTTTCCCTGGGCAGATAATCACCGTTTGGTTTATCAGGTTATTGAGAATCACATATGCTATTTAAATAACCAATTGGATCAACATTATATTAGGCTCACAAGGATAACAAAATTATATAGCTACTTCAGGGGCTGCAAATTTTAGATGGATGGTTACCATATTTTTTTTAAGTGATAAACAGAAGGAAATCTAGGTGAGGGAAATGTGGTGGAACTCCAAGTTACAGGCACATCATTGGCTGTTCTTGTTAAATGTTTTATAAGATTTGATCTAGTGGGGCCTTTATAGGAACATTTTTGGGACATGAATTTGAAAGAAGGTTTTCTTATTAAAAACAATTATTTTCCTCTGTTGCAACACATATAGGCCCATAAGGTTCTCTCATATCCTCTCAATAACTGCCAATGTATATCAATGTTTTGTCATAGTTATGCTTATGCTCGTGCAACTTTATAGCAGTGAGTAGTTGCTTTTGACTCAATTCTTTTTAATTTCATTCCTTTATTAGTTTAAGCATTACATATTTTCTCTCCAATTTTATTAGGATTACAACATGAATTTGTAAATGTCACATCGCTGATAGGAGGCTCTCCCATGAAAGAGAATTGGAGGTTTGTTTGGCTGTATATACCAATATCAACATCTAATATATGCATTTCATGATGAACCAAAAAAACGGAGGTGATTTAATTTTAGATGCTTCCTTTTTGCCCTACAATGGATTTGGAGGTTTTAAAATCTTCGTAGTTATTGGATTCTATAAGTTCTGAATGATTTTTCTTATCTTTTATCTTTATAGCATTGTCATGCTGGGCTGAAATCTGAGTAAATGATGATGTCTCATGTAAATTAAAATTGCTATAATAATAATTATCTAAGGAATGTTAAATGCAATTTTTTTTGTTGGTCCATTATACATGTTCAGCTGATATAGCTCGTTTGTCTTGATTGTCTTCAAGTTCAGCATGCCCCTTCTTAACCTTTCTGTTCTGTCATGTTTGCAGCTATTTCTTATTATTTAGTTTTTTTCAATGATTGTAAGACTTCGACATTAGACATTAATTATAGAGTTCAACTAAATTTTGGATCTGATACAAAATTCTTTATCATGTAATGTTGGAGGCTACCTCTGACGTGAGCACAAAGTCACAACCTTACATATATTTATTTATTTGCAAGGAGTTTAAATTCCATTTCCAAAGTCAAAATGATATTGTAAAGAAATTTGAAGGGAGAGAGAGAGAGAGATTGTAATAGAAATTCTGTTCCCCCTGGGGTAAAACACAATTTATTAATTGAGTTTTGATTACATAGGTTGCACAAGTCAAATTTGTGTCAAACTCATGAAGTGATGCAGCTGGTTGCTAGCTTATGATAGTCACTTGTTATCACATTGCTTGGAACCAATAGATTGTTGTTAATATGAGCAGTTGACTTTTTTTCTCTTCTTAGCCACAATCAACTACTAAATAGATAGACCCCACAAATTTTAACATGGATGGTAGTTAATATTATGCATTAATTGGTGACAAATGTAATTGATACAAGTAGAAAATAATGTAGATTACAATAATCATATATACATACAATAGAAAAGACCAAAAAACCAAATATATTTCAAATAATTATAAATATTTGACAACTTAAATAATTGAAATATGGGGTAGAGGGTGGCCTTGTGGTGGGCGTGATTACGGTGAAGTATGGCGTTGCCGGTGGGATCGGGGCCTCTTTGATGCCTTGTGTGTCACATTATTTGAGTTTATGGAAATTCATTGGTGCGTGGTGAGACTTTTGTCTCGGTTGTGGGGTTTGTTTGGGGCCGGTGCTTCTATTCGTTTTTGGGACGATGTATGGTGTGGTGCATCATCCCTGACGCGCTGCGGAATTGTATTGGATTGCTTGCTCCTCCGATGCTTTTGTGGTAAGTTCATTGTCTACGGGATATTGTCGTGCAATGGGGAGGTGATGTTTTCGCGGGCTGCCCATGATTGGGGGTTGGAGGCTTTCATCATTTTTCGATCGATTGTATTCGGTTGCCCCCGTGCGGTTGGGGCCTGATAGCTTTGTTGGCGGCCCGATCGGGAGTGTGGTTTTCGAGTTTGGAACTCAGATTTCTTTTAATGCTTGCTCGGCTGTGGGACATTCCTGTAAGGAGTGTGGAAGGCGTGAGTTCCATCTTGTGTTGCCTTTTTGCTTGGACAATGGTGCTTGATAGAATCCTTACTGATTGATAACCCGCGTTGTCGAGGTTTTGTTCTTGTTAGTCGGTGTTTTATGTGTAATGTTTCAATGGAGTCCGTGGATCATCTATTTTTGTATTGTCCATATGTTCGAGAGTTGTAGAATGTGATTACGGGCTTGTTCGGCCTTATTTGGGTGATGTCGTTGTCCTTCGTGGGGTTGTTCGAGTGCTAGCTTGGGGGCGTGGGGCATCGTTCGGTGGTGTGAAAAGTTATCCCTCATTGTCTTCTTTGATGTATTTGGTGTATTCTTCGCTGTAGCTTACTTTTTTTCGAGATTTGAGGGAATGATTGTTTGCTTCGGGTATGCTTGTCTCTTTTGTTTATTTCGATGTTGTTCATAGGTACCCTTTTCGAGATGTTGTATGTTCTTTCTTTACACACGGCTTGTGTGCTTCCCTCTCGATATTAATAAATTTTCTTACTTATAAAGAAAAGATAATTGAAAACTCATTTCAACTTTTCCCTCAAGTTGGTTTATAAATATCACACATGCTCAATTTGGACAAGGGCATGCCGAAGGAATATGTGTCAACTTGTCAACAAGTTGATCACCTCTCTTAATATAGGAAACCTCTATTAAACTAGAATTTGGATCATCCTTGATGTAATTTCTATTGAGCTCAAAATGCTTGGTTTGATCATGTTGCATTAGATTATTAGCTATGTTATTACAAAAAAGCATTATCAAGATGAGTTATCTTAATGGCCATAACCAAAATCACTAAAAAAGAACATATAACCACATGGGTTTTGTAATAGCATAATGAAGAACTCAATATTCAATTTCTATACTAGGCAAAGAAATCACATTATGTTTTTTACTTTTCTAAGTTACTAAATTACTACCTACAAATATCACATACTTGGAAGTAGATTTTCTGCTCAATTTGGATCCAACAAAGTCATAGTCGGTTTATCAAAAACAAAACAAAACAAAAGAAAGTCATAGTTGGTATATCTCATAATGTTTAGATGTCCATATTTAGAAAACATAACACTTTTACTTGGAGAAGACTTCAAATATGCTAGAATATGATTCACAATACTCATATGTTGATCACTCAAATTATGCTTGAATTGACTCACTACACTAATTGTATATAAAATGTCGGTCTAATATGAGTCAAATAGATTTATTTTTCAACCATCTTCGATATCTCTCTTTTCATGGGAACCGATTGGTCTAGTTATTTAGACCATGGTTCACTTCAAGGTATATCCGTAGGTTTCGGGCTAATTTCTTGGTTTCAACCAGGAGGTCCAAAACATGTCCGTTGAGAGAGAAAAATTCCCCGCTTGGATCGGGATACTTCAATATCGAGAAAGTATCTTAGAGCTCCCAAGTCCTTCATCTCAAAGTGCGTTTGTCAAGTAACAATAAAGTTTTTCTATTTCGGTTATATTAATACTTGTTACAATTAACATAAACAAGAAGTAAGGTAATGTTATCACCATTTCTTTTATAGAACGGAGTATGACCAATTAAGGCCCGCATAAAACCAAACGCCTGCATGAATGGCTCAATCGTCCAAACCAAGTTCTCAATGATCGTTATAAACCATATAATGCCTTCTTGAGCTTGCATAATTTTGCTTCTCTTGGTGTAAAACTTAGAGGGAGATCCATATACACCTTTTTCCATTAAATTACCATGAAGGAAAATATTTTTCACATCAAACTGTCGTAACGGCGTCTAAATTAGTCAGTAAGAGAAAAAATAACGCTACCAGTATCCATCTTAGCCACAAGAGCAAAGGTTTATTTGGTAATAAATCCCATATGTATGTATGTAGCCTTTGATAACTAACTGGCATTGTATTTTTAACCGCTTCATCCGATTGATACTTTATCATAAATATCCATTTGTATCTTACCATCTTCTTATTCAGGTAACTCAATCATTTCCAAGTAGAGTTCTTCTCAAGTGTTTTTATTTTCTTTACCATAGTAGACTTTTATTTGGAATCTCATAGAGCTTCTTGAAAATAAATATGAATAGACATAAAAGACAACTAAAAAGTAAAAGCAAGATGAGATTTAGATACACGATGATAATAGATGAAGTCAAAAAATAGGATAAACATTAGAAGTGGACTTTGAAAAACCCGATTTATTAGGCTCTCTACGAGTTACAAAGAGGATATCTCCGACTCACGAATTTTTAAAACTCGTAAGGTTAGAAAACAAGATATCATTTGAATTTGAAACTATAAATGAAGAGTCAAGTACCTCAATGAGAATTTGTGCCGCATAGTCGATCCCATAAGAATCTTCCGATAGCATAATAATGTTATTGAGAGGAGGATCGAGTTGAGAGTAATATTTCGTCTTGTGTAATATTTATCAAACACTTAGCCTCTCATTGTTACTTAATTAAACTACTACATGATTATGATTAAGAGTAGCTAAAGGATCCCCTTACCCGAATTAAGAGGATTTAAGGACTCTCCTCATCTATAATAGTCAAATTCTCCTTCTCCCTTGAAATCTACATCTTTTTATCCAATCATAGTTGTTTCTCTTCCATACGACAAGCTCCCCCGAAGAGGGACAATAGAAATCTCTAAAAAAATAGGATATCCGCTCACAAAATTAAACATCCATAGACACATAATATTTACTCGTAGGAGGATAAAAATATTTATAGCCCTTTTGAAAATTATACTAACCCAAAAAATATATTTGAGAGTACAAGAATTAGTTTATTTTAATAGAGTTGGTACATATGAATATAGCACACACAATCAAAAACTTTAAGATAAATATTAAGAGCTAAAGAATTGTTGGGGAAGTGTAATAACATTCTCAAGGGAATTTGATAGTGAATAACATGAGTAGGCATTTGATTCGTAAGATATATAGCAATCATGACCAAGATTCGAAAAAACGGGCTAAGGTGCCTTGCCCGCGGTGTCGTAATCCGCCTAGAGGTTCTCGTCCCATAACTGCTACGGTGACGCCCACCTCGTTTGACCGAGGCGGGCTGAGGTGGCTCGATCTCACGCCTCATCCCTGATATGGGATGAGGCGTTGCATCATCGTTGATCGTTGAAGAAAAAGCAACATCGTGGCCGTCGATCGTTGAAGAAGCGCGTTGTCGTCATTGGTTGTCGTAGAAGAAGCAACATCGTCGATCGTCTATCATCAAAGTACCAGTGACGTTGATCATTGATCCTCTTCTCTCGCTGATCAAAGTTGTCGCTTGTTGAAGGCCTCTCTCCGTGGTTGAAATCGTTGTCGCTCGTTGAAGCGCATCCGACATCATCTCTCTAGCAATGACGTGAGTAAACTTAAATGGTAACTGATGAATTAATATCTAGATGTGATTTATTTATGTGTCTTATTTAAATTGTGTTTTATACATGTAGATCATGATACTGTGACAATGATAATAAGGTGTGATTTATTTTTGTGTGATGACAAGTAAACAAAGAAAGAATTATGCTTGGATATTAGGTTTGATGTATGACTAGAGACCTAAATTAGGATTTTAGTGAGAACGTGAGGCTTCATTTGATAATTGTAACATGGTTTTATTATTCTAAAACTAAGTTTGCATAAATTTTCATTTTATTTATTTATTTATTATATATATTTTTAATTTTTTGTCGTTGACGGTTGAGGCGCTTGCCTCAAGTGTACTGAGGCACTAGCCTTGGCGTACCACATTGAATTTGTACCATACTGTGTTCCGTAATTTTGAACCTTGGTCATGATGACATTCATCCAAAAATATTTAGGAACTTTCATAGTTGTTTTTCTTTTTTACTACAAAGTTCCTTCGGAGGGGGACAATAGAAATATCTCAAGAAAAATAGGATACTACACATAGGGTCCATTTGGGAGGTTGATATTATTTTTTAAAATAAGATTATTTTAAAAAACATTAGGTTCATATAATTTAAAACTATTTATGAGTTGTGGATATTTATCTAAGCCCACAAATTTTAAAAATAATCTTGTTTTCAAAAAGAATACAAGGAAACCAAACATAACAATAATATTTTACCGTAGGAGGATAAAAAAATATTTATAGCCTTTTTTGAGAATTAAAATAACCCAAAACACATATTTGAGATCACGAAGGTCAAGTTTATCTCGATGGAGTTAATACAACTAACATATCACACACATTTAAAAATTTTAGAGCAAATGTTAAGAACCGAAAGGATATTGTGAAAGCGTGATAACATCCTAAGGGGATTTGATAGTCAATAATATAGGCAAACATTTGATTGATAAGATACACAACAGCCAAAAAAATATTTAGGAACTTTCATAATAAAACATAAAGCGGAGCCACCACAAAGAGATATCAAACTCATGCCTTTTCAAAAATGTTGTCCTCCTCTTGAACGTAGTGGTCCCTTTTATATTGTCCTAAGGAGTTTCATTTAATTTATGGTACTCCTCCCATTTCTAAGGTGTAGTGACGTCCCAATGTATGGCCAGTGAATTAAAACAAATCTAAGGGTTCCAAGACATGAAAAAAAATTCCAGCGGCTCTAATTAACTTTCTAAGCTTTTTTAAAAGGAGTTAATTCTGCCAAAATTTGTGGAATTATACACTATTGATATTTTTTGATTTTTTTCATTTCTTAAATAAAAACTCAAATAAATCACACAATCATTCAATTTTTGAACCAAAATAATTAACTATGATGAATTTGGACGCAGTCGGGGCCAAAGGGAGACGAATTGAGATGCCCTAGCTTGAATTAGGGAAGAGCAAGGCTTGAAGGAGGACGCATGCTGCGACCGAGAAAGAGGCAGCCGTAACTGACAGCCTCCGTGCCTCTTGCTTTTATGCATGGTTTTGATCAGCTACTTTGCGGCTGTGGCTAGCTACTTTGTGGCTGCAGCCACAGCCTAATTTTTTCCTCTTTGTTATGTGCCTTTACCTGCAGCCTTATGGCGAGTAATAGACTCATCATCAAAGCAAGAGTGGATTGTTCTTGAAATCTAAAGTAAAAGCTGGGGTGAATTGAGTGGATATATGGGTAGATATGTTGAGTCATTGGAAGGACCATTGGCTAAGTTCAAAGAATCTATTGCAAATACATATGATTATACCTTGTCAGTGGGAGGGGGCTATTGGCGTGGTTTGTTTATTGCTAATAGGTTGGGCTAGAAGATGACAGATAAGAAAATCCTTTACAAGATATGTGGGTGATCTAGATGAGCAGCAATGGAATAGATGAGACTCATGGAATATGACATTGGTAGAAATGATATAATTATCTAAATCAGGTGAATAATAATGATAACCTTTTTTGTGGCAAGCATAACCCAAAACAGACACCGAAGTGACTTGGGATCTAGTTTAGATAATTGGAGTTGTGTGTATGAAGTAAACTTGCATATCTAAAGATTTTCAGGGATAAGGAAATAAAGATTGAGTTGGAAATAAAAGATAGAAGATGTCACCATTAAGGATAATAGAGGGTAGAGGATTAATAAAGTAACATGTAGTTAAAACTGCATTTGTGGATTTTCCCAGAACTGTTTTGGAACATGACGAAGGAACACCAAAGCATGGGCTATTTCAAGGAGACACCGGTTCTTGTGCCTGACATTGTGCCTGACAATTCTATTATGTTGAGGTGTATTAGGACCAAAAAGTTTGATGAATACGCCCATGCTTAGAAAGAAATGACACAAATAAATATTCCATACCATTGTTAAACATTTAATTGAGTTGGAATACTAAGTTCGAATTTCAACAAAAAAACTTATAAAGTGTTGAAAACATTTTGTAATGATTTTTTATTAGATTAACATTATACCTAATGAACGCCAATATTTGAAATCAATCATAAAAACAGGATGAATGGTCCCAATATTTGAATGAAGTAACTTAATTAGAGCATAACTTTTATTGAGTCTAGGAACTTGATGGCGCTTTACAAGCTGACATGACTCACATTTGACATAAATGAAACTAATTTTGGAAAAGTCTTTTTAGAGTGGTTGAAGATGGATGAGCAAGACAACATTTGACTTTAAACGGTGTGATGGATATGCTGGAGTTGGCTACTGCATGAGGTAATGGTGTAGTTTAAGTATATAAATTCCCTCTTCAATGTGTCCCTTACCAATTATCTTTCTTGTCACCAGATCCTGAGAAACAAAATCATTAGGAAAAATAAAACTGAACAATTTAATTACTTTTACTTTGTTATTTGGCTAACTAATAACAAATAAAATGAAGAATTTGGAACATGAAGAATTTATAACAATTTTAGATCCATTGTCAATTGGGAACGTAAAAGTACCTCTATCCTTTACAATCGTTTAAGATCCAATGTTACTGTGATTTTTGTAATGGGAAATAAAGGTCGATAAGTAGTAAACTTACTTTTGACACCAATGAGATGATCTGAGTCTCCCAAATCTACAACCCATTGTTGTGTCCCATAGAGATACTTGCCATATGATTACTTGCATGTGCATAGTTGGTATTTGAGGACTATCCTTTCACCTGATATTGGATATAATAGGTGAACTCTCAATCATCCTTCTTCAAGGATTAGAGAGAGCCTCTTGAACCTCTAAATTAGTGTGCATAGTTGCATTGACTACACCCTTAGTAATATTGGGGTAGTCATGCAATTTGTAACAATTACTCGTTAATCGTTGTGCAAGGCCATAATGCATTCGCGGCTCATGATCTCTATGACTTCCTAAGCGATCAAGACCATTGCGGCCTCCTTCGAATCCAAATATAGAGCAGACCTTTCTTTCACTTTTGTATGTGTAGGTGAGGTGTAACTTTCAATGATTGCACTGCTAAGACGATTAAACACAGTTGAGAATGTTGGCGAGGTCTCTCAAATAGGATATGATTTTTAGTAGTCTCGAGCTTAGGATGAAGACCAGTCAAAGAACATATAACGACCAGTCATCCCCTTTGTGCCACCATTTCCATAGGTGTAACGGCCACAAGCTACACAACCCTAAACTCATCAGATAAATCCTGAACTTCGGAAACGGATTGATCGCTTTGTGTAATCTTAAACAACTTCTTCTAATGCCTTATGCACCTTGGATTTGTTATTGGTGTTTGAATACAGAACAAGTTACCACTTGTCATCCATGGAATTCCGGAGAAGTCCAAAGGTATGATTGTCTTCAATATCCCAGACTAAATAATTAAGAGTAAAGATATTAGGGGATGGATTAATGAAATGTTTCTCCTTCCCCCATACCTCTCAATATAACAAGAATACTCTTGTGTCAAATCTTATAGTTTTGACTTTTGGGCGCCTTTGAGCTTCTCCTTTGACTGTCTTATTGGGATTGAAACAATCCCTCAGATTTGGTGCTCACAGCATCGAAGCTTTCAACACTAGCTTGCATCACTCTCGGTCCTTCAATAATAGTCACGTCCTTTCAAATATCACCTTGCGCTGTAACTGAGAAAGTCCTAGTTCTCGTGAATGATCTATCAACTCCTTTGGGCCAATATGACTGAGAAATAATTTACACTTGTTTGTGCTTTTGGACAGACCTTGACAGAGAGGACAATGATGAAAATCAGATCAATCAATGCCCTACACAAGCGACTCAAAATCCATACTTTTGTGTTCCCATGACGAGAGAAAAAGAAAAAGATAGAAGTGAGGGCCAATCAAACTGGCAGGCTAAACTGTAGGCTTTGATGCCATGCAAAGAAAACCGAAGAGAGGAGAGAAAGAGAGAGATTGCAATAAAAATCATGTTATTTCCCCCTATGGTACACAGTTTATTAATAGAGTTTTGATTACATAATGGGCTGGGTCCTCTTTATAAAACTTTACCATTGACTTATTGTTGAGTATGAATCACCTGCTGCCCCACTTCATGACAATAGTCAACTACTATTAAGAGAGCAGTCATGTTCAAATTATAATCCCACTGCCCACTTTGGTAATTCACTAGCTTTGCAATTAATTAATTTTATGATGGAAGACTTTGGGTTTATAGACAATACATGTGTTCAGCATAAATGTTGTTGCATGTTATCCAATACATGTTGTTCACATGTTTGAATCAAGTAAAATTACTTTTGAAAGGGCGTTTTGAGATTATAATCCCATATCGGGAATTTACTACATTTGTAGTTAATTAATAAGATCTTGGAGCCACCCCATTTTTAACTAATTGATTTTAGGGTGGAATTGTCTGGACTTTATTAGATGTAAATACAGTGCTCTAGCGGGTTCTTCCATCTGAACCCTTATCAAATCTACCAACAACCATGCATATAATCAAATTTAGATATTTGTATGCTAGTTTTCCTAGCAATATTTTTCTCACGAAGCTTAGGTCAAAGTATTAAATTGATTTGTGTCGTGATTCAATGTCTGCCAGAATCTTTGTTAGCATTTCACTGATAAACGTAGTTTGAGGTGCATAAGTCACATGGCTTTTCCATAATAAACTGTTCACTCTGCTCTTACTCTTTGCTTGGTACATATGGAAAAAGGGTGGAAGTAAGGAAATTGTATGGAAATTTTCTTTTCCATTGCTTGGTAGACATTGAAAATTTATGGAATTTGAATAAATTAGCATGGAAAGTTGTGCAAAGTTTTCACACCCAAAATGATGTGAAAACATATGAAAAATTAAGTGTCATCTTTTGCCAAAAATACCCTTATTAATTTAAAAACTAAAGATAAAATTGACAATACATATTATAAAGTTTTCTTTCCACCTTTTTTCTACCTCTATTGACAATACATATCATAAAGTTTTCTTTCCACCTTTTTTTCTACCTCTTACCAATCACTCTTTTTTTCCCGCCTTTTTTCTTTCTATATTTTTTCCATACAAGGCAAAGGGTTAAGTCTGTGATTCCAATTTCTAAGTTAAAGGTTCACCATAAAAGGATTATTTCTTCTTGCTTGTTGGTTTAAAAGGAAAAAAGGTTAATGATTTCAATTTCCAGTGTCAGTGCTCTGAATTATTGTTTTATGTGATTCCCTTTTTCTTTTCTCAATTTGTTTTCATTTTTCTGATTTTTTAAAAATATTTTCTTTTGATTCTATTCATATTTTTGGTGCAGGGGCATCAAGGTTGTGTAAATGCTATTGCTTGGAACTCAAAAGGCTCACTTTTGGTGTCTGGATCAGATGACACAAGAGTATGAGAGTCCAATGTTTTTACTCTTGCATTGCTCGAACTGTTTTGTATCTTAGACCTTTAGTGTGTTGTTATATAGTACATTGGCATGGGAGAATGGTTAATTTTTGTGACCCATGTCTGTAAGATATTCCAGATGTTGAAATATGTTCCACCGAGGAAATGGATGGATATTGGATGGTCATTGGTCATATAACAATTTAATGGCAGAAAATGTACCCAGATAGAAATTCATTGGAAGCAAAAGGGAAATGTAGGATTTATGTTAACAAGATGTAGATGACTGATGTGAATAGATTATCCAGGGGATGCATGGTAAAGTCTATCAATTCAAGCATTTAAATATACATTAATTGAACCATCTAACTTTTTTAGAATATGCTATTTAAAATACTGAACAAATTTGTGTAAACATAGTGAACTTTGCTTAGCTTGTCTTCAATATAACCTTTTCTTGCTGCTACCTGTCTTTGCATGAATAGAGGAAGGAGTATTGATTTGTCTGGCACAAAATATATTGCACCTTGTTTTATTTTATATATTTTTTCTATTTAGGTAGATTCTGCCTAGGAAATTGGACCACTTATGAAATTGTTTCAAGGAAGAATGTGCTCTATATTAATATGGCTATGAAAGTCTCTTAATACGTGTTTGGCATGAGTAGTGGCATATTCGTTTTAGTTTGGAACTATTCACCTTCATAAGCTTAAAAGCTCTGCTGAGATTATTTTGTTGGTAACTGCTTTTGCTTTTTAGCTTATGAAATGTGGTTGTTACTGTGCATCATATTTTAAATAATTCAAAACCAATTTGGTGTTGAGAATATTAATGTTGCTATGCATTTATACATGCAAACTACCCCATCAACTGAATAAGTTTGGGGCCTTCTTTGGTCAATGTGTGTGGATCCCTTTGCTGTGAGAAGTGGGTGGTTGAGACTTTAAATCTCAAGCCCTTTCAACCTAGAGCTCTCTCTTGACCATTTGGTCAAGGAAATAGATACTCACACTCAATAAATTTTTTAACACACCCACAAACAGTGAGATTTGACCAAAATACCCCTTATAAAAATTATAATAAAATATTCAAATAATAATATTGGAACATAATTCAAATGTTTGAAAAACATTATTCAAATATATATATATATATATTATAACATTATTAGAATAAAAATATAATGTTCAAAGAATAAATTGGAACATAAATACAATGTTCGAATAATTGTTTTCAAATAAATATAATAAGAAAATTAAACAAGTGTGTTCAAATAACATATTTCAAACATTATTAAAAATAAATTTATTTTTAGAGACTATTTTCATAATTTTAAAAGGTATTAAAAATTATAACTGGGTGTGTTAATAACTTTGGTGGATGTGAATATCCCTACCCAACTAATCTATAGAAAAAGCTAGCCTTATGCACATGATATGCCTTGGTCTCATTTTCTTTCTCATTACATTTGTCATGGCATATGCTTGTGAGCTACATGCATTTAAGTTCCATGTGTTTCTCTGGTATAAATTTGTTTGGTCAGTGATTTTATGTCATAAAATATTACACAGAATTGAATCCTTTTATAGGTTTGCATGTTTGTGCACATGCATTTGTTTTTTGGTGGTGGCAGTTGATTAGAGCTTTCAAACTAATGCAGGTTAATATATGGAGCTATTCAAACCATAAGCTTTTACATAGCATAGAGACTGGTCATTCTGCAAACATATTCTGTACAAAATTTGTTCCAGAAACTTCAGATGAGCTCGTGGTCTCTGGAGCGGGAGATGCAGAAGTAATGTTGGATGGTTTATATGTTTCCTTATACAGCTGCTTTTTGTAAATTCTCTGAAATAAAGGTGATGTAGTTAACTTTTTGATTTCTTTTGAGCAGATTCGGCTATTTAATTTATCTCACTTAAATGGGCAAGGACCTGAAGAGAGTGCTATTGCTCCAGCATCGCTCTTTCAGTGTCATACTAGGAGAGTTAAGAAATTAGCAGTAAGTTTTCATTGCATAGAAAATAGTTTTGTACAGGCTTGTTGGTGTTAGTTAATGGGGCAAAGTAGAGCTTATTGTTTTTCAGTGATGATTAATAGAGTTCATGTGTTTGCTTTTGCTTCTGAGACCTTCTTCTCAAATACTTATTGTAGGTTGAAGTTGGGAATCCCAATGTGGTATGGAGTGCAAGTGAAGATGGGACACTTAGGCAGCATGACTTTCGGGAGGTTTCATCTTGTCCCCCAGCTGGGTCTTCTCATCAAGAATGTCGAAATGTTTTAGTTAGTGCTAAATCCCAGTTACTGTTATTCTCTTCTACTGTTATACTATGCATGTATTCTGCAGTTATATTTGTATAAGGATTTATTCTGGTGCTTGGAAATTCATTTGTTGTAACATGCTAATGAGAGTTGCATTTATTCATATTGTCACAATAATTTTCGGCGGATGAAGAGCTGTTTGTTGGCACGTTCTATGTTGAATATATATATATAGTATTGGCTTGTCAGAGTTTGTTTGTGTAGTTTATTTTTTGATACTACTTAGTTTTGTACGTGTACTTTTATGGGACCAACATGAAGCCTCTATTGAATGTGGAAACTTGTGGGTTGGCTCCAAGGATCAAATTTTGTAGCTTGGTACATGGTGTGAAACTCTGAATACAGTTCAATATTAAGTACCATTACTACGGGTTGTTACCTGATTTGTTGATGTCATTTTTAAGTTGAAGTATTAGATCATTAAAGCTAACTTGTGTGTTCGGGAATAGAAGATCCTAATAAATGCTGAATATTATCACGTGTAGTTTCAAGAAAAAAGTAAAAGATTAAACTACATGAACTTTTCATGGGAAGTCCAAATATATTTTAAATTCTAGATTTTCTAAATTTAGGCTTTTAGTTTGCTTAAGCATCCTCCATCATGATTCTAGTGTTTCATGAACCATGGAAAATGAAGAATTTTGTGAATGGGGACAAGTAACCTTTTCAGATATCTCCTCTGCAGTGTTCACAGTAATTCCTGTGAATATTCTGAGCCCCCTTCGGCTTTTTCATTACTATTTTTTGGTTTTGTAGAACATCATGGGAAAGCTAACCCAAAGAATGGCTTCACTAAGTCTCAAATCAAATATTTTTGTTGCATCTTCTCTAAATATTGATCCCAAGCACTGTGGATTCAATACACGTTTTTTAATTAACAAAATAACAAAGATATCTAATTCTTTTGGCTTAAAAAGCGCCCACGGTGATTTGATAGGTTTTATAAATGTGTGACTAGCTTGCATAGAATGTTTCCCATTAAGAATTTGTGCAGTTCTGAACTAAATATTTGCTTGAACCTTCAATGTTCAGTTGTAGTATGATCAATTTTAGATTTATTATTTTTTTTGGGTGCATTCACTGCTTGATGTCAGCTTGACTTACGCTGTGGGTCGAAGAAGTCACTAGCAGATCCCCCTAAGCAGACCCTTGTATTAAAATCGTGTGACATCAGCACAACTAGGCCTCATCTCCTCCTTGTTGGGGGCAGGTACTCATTTATAGTTCATGACTGTAGTTTGGTTTTTTGCCCACTTGCTTGAACTGTTTTCTCAATTTTGAATGTTTTCAGTGATTCATTTGCTCGTCTATATGACCGAAGAATGTTGCCTCCATTAACATCATGTCGGAAGAGAATGATGCCACCTCCTTGTGTCAGCTATTTCTGCCCGATGCATCTTTCTGATCGTGTTCGTGTATAATTATGTCACAAATTTATTGATGCACTATTTTTCTCTCACTATCTTTTCTCCTCTCTCACTCATTTAAGCACTGATTAATAGGTTGCTTTTACTTCATATTTTGTCAATGTTCAATTTGTGTTAAAATTCATCCAAATACCACACGCTTCTACTTTTCCATCCTTTTATATGTTTTTTTTTTTGAGACCTGAAGCATCATCATAAAACATCGATTGCAATGGCAGGAATAATGCATAAATTAAGTATTGCTTGCAAAACATTTGTGTTAATTTGAAAGTCTAGCTTTTTCAATAATTTTTTTTTCTTGGGGCCTGTGTTATTGATCAAGTTCATTTACACACGCTAGCAATGCTCATTTGAATCCAGTAACTTTTTTTTTTGTCTGTCCAACAAGATATTTACACAAACTATTGTGCATAATTTTCCTTCATGAAATCCTTAATCATTGTCATGCCTGTTTACCCTTTTGCTATATTATATGTGTGCATGCACGCGTGTAGGTTTGTATATGTAATGTATTCACATAGTTTGTACCAATGTTATAAAAAGACGGTCTAGACTGCTGAACAAAGTTGACTTAAGTGTTTTTTTTTAAATAAAAAATAAAATCCCTCTGGTGGAGATAGTGTCTTTTAGGTGGAGGGTGACAATGTTGATGATAAGTGGTATGTGATGAGGACCATTGACATTTGAAACTATGTGTTCTTAGCCATATAGATCTGTTGGATTTTGTGTAAGTTATAAAATTTTATTGAGTTTATGTTATATTACCATGTTTTTGTACATATTATTTCTTAAAAATCATTAAAACAATACATAATCTGTCTAGAACTGCCTAGTCCTATCAGAAGTCCTGTGTTCCTTGGCGGCCTAGCATTTTTTAGGACCTTGGTTTGTATGGCTGATTTTGATGTCTAAATTGTTTTTTTTTTCCTAGAATTTGACCAAGATTTTCATTTAAAATTGTTTGACTTATTAACTGTCATTATTTAGAATTTTTTAGAAATGAAAGAGAGATGGGCTCACTATGTATTGATTGTAGTATTAGCCTATTAGGTGCATGGGTTAGACTTAGTCCCCATTTGGGTCTTGATGTATAGTCAGTTTATATTTATATGTAGTTTAGAGGTTGGATATAGCAATATGTAAATTGTTTGTATTTGGAAATATAATATATAAAATTTAGGACATAAAAAGTACATGTGTAAAGATTTAGTATATTTTATACTGTCTTAATGAGCAGTGCACATCTTTTTCCATAAGTTTGGTAGACTTTTTAACAACACTGTTTATAATATGCTATTAGTTTCCAAACACCTAAATGAAAATAGGTTGGGACCGTGCAAAAGTTTTTTTTTTTTTTTAGTAAGTCAAATTTTATTAGATGAAAAAAACGCACATAAAAAGCACGCAAATACAAGCTAAGCAGAATTACATCAAAAAAGAACAAACTCAAAAGGAACAAACATTAAGAACATTCCACGTGGAAGAACAACAGACACCACCCAAAATAGACATCCAATTCCCCAAACAATGGAACAAAATACAAGAAAGCTCGGTGAGAGGCCTCTCCCGATCCTCAAACACTTGCTCATTTCGCTCTCGCCAAAGACACCAGAGGAGGCAATGAGGGACAGCTCGCCACACCTCCAAACGCTGCCCAACACCCCCTAGCTAACACGCAAATAACTTATAAAGAGAGGAAGGCATCACCCACTGGATGCCGAATAGGCCCCGGACCAGATCCCACAACCCCGTGCATACGTAACCATGCAAAAGTTACGTGAGAATGAACCATGATTGCCTGAAAGTTATTCTAGTGTCTTCCTGGTCCCTCCCCTTAAGTTATTAGAGTAGGCTGTAGACCATTTGGCCAATCAAACAGGAGAGTACAGTGCCATCACATGCATGATACTCTTGTCCTGTGTTCAAAACCCGGTAAAAGCTGGTTAGACTTACCTTTTTTTTAAATAAAGGGAGAGTATATTAGAAATAGTGAAGCACCTGATAGTAACAGTTTTCTGTGATGAAATTTAATTGCTGATGCAATTCTGATGTGAATTGTGATTATATAGTGTGCCATGCTAGATAATGTTTTGTTCTCTCGTTTCAGTTCCACAGATAAGGGCAGCTTGAATTAATGGAATGTATTTTGAATTTGAAGCAAAACTTCAAACTATTTTAGCCATTTCAATTAATAACCACTTTAATCTGAAACTGCTGGATTTTTTTCCCTCCGGTACAATAATCCTTTGCTCCTGCCTCCCTCCCCCCAAACTTCCATGAATCAACTCCCTCAGCTCTCTGCTGCCAACCTATTATTCAGTAACCCGATATTCTAATTTAAATTTTAAAGTAAGGGTAATAATTTAGCATTTCAATTTGATGAATTGAATAATTTTATTTTAAAATTTTCAAAGAATTTTAAAATAAATACACCACATCTTCCTGGTTTTTTAAATGAGTGATACAGACAAGTAGATTAGTCGCCTCTTACCATTTATTCTGATCATGCAACTCAATGATCCATGCACTCTACATTGCTCTAGGGAAGGATTGAAGCAAGTGGTTCTTCTACAAATTACATCAATATCTGATGAGATAATGATATTTTGTGCACTGTTAAGGATGATGACACGTGACAATGATACAGTGAAATTTGAATAATTTACTGTTAACCAGCATAAAATTTAATCTGGGGAGAGATTTTGTGTACACACTGCTGCGAATGGTGACATGAGACAATAATGCAATAAAAGTTTAATAATTTACTAGTAATTAGCATAAATTTCTTCTTAATTTAATTTAGGGCTTAATGATACCATCCTAGCACTGCCATTTCTGTGGGAGTATATTCTACTTTAATTTTGCAATGAATAATGGTATTTTTAAACAGGAACTGTATGGATGTTTTTGGTATTTGGATTGTACAGTGAAGATTTAGACATAAGAATGTTGGCATGGTTTTAACTGTTGTTTGTTCCATCTTTAGAACTATATGGCCATTCTATTTTCTATTTGTTTTTGCATTGCAAAAGATACTATCTTCAATCTGAAGTACCATAATAATAATTCTAAATTTTCCCTCACTCTTTCCAGGGAAGGTCATCCTTGCAACTGACTCATGTTACATTTAGTCCTGATGGAGAAGAGGTTCTTCTTAGTTATAGTGGCGAGCATGTCTATTTAATGGGCGTAAACTGTGGCACGTTTTTCTCCTCAAAATTTATTCTCCTGTCTGCAGCTATTAAATATTTGTGCTAGAATTGTGTCTGTGTATGCTCATGTTTTGGAATAAAGAAATAAGAAATATATGGCACGCCTTTGGTTTTTCTTATGAGAAGGAAGACTATTTTCTTGTATTAATAGTCTCATTTTTTTATACTTTGGACATGCTGTGGAATGATTTATTATTATCTTCTGACTGAGTGATGGGCCAACATAAGTAAGAATTTAATGATTCATAAATTTAGGTTTCTCAGCCTGTTGAAACATATTCAGACACCATTAGTGGTCTCAAACTTGACTTGCCTGTGTTCAAGGTGGATAACTTGAATGCACAGTAGAAAACATTATTTTTCTGACTATAGTGTTTGTCCTGTTTCATTTATTAGTGATTGTGAGGAAAAAATAGTTTTTGAATAGGGCTCTTTCAATTGTATGAGTTTATTAATGTTCATCATCTTCTGCATAGTAGCCACCCTTTCAGTCTGTATTTAATGTACTTTTTTTTTTTTTTTGCAATTAATGCTAGATCCCTTGTTTTCAGTTATTTTTTAAAAAATTGATGCTGGAATCATGTTGTTTTAGTTATTTTCAGCTTCCAGAAATGCTATGCAATATACGTCAGGAGATGTGTCAAAGCTAACCAGCCTTACTCCTGTTCTCAATGGAGTAGAATTGCAACCAACTGTGTTTGATGTGGAACGTAGAGGATTAACCAAAAAAAAGCAACTATGCTGCTAAGGTGTGCATCCCTGTTTCTTTAGTGGTTTTGTTTCTGGTTATATCTTTTTTGGTTTCCTTGTTTTTGTTTTTGCTCTATGGGATATAATGTTGCAATATTTTTTGAATCATACACAATTTGAGTTGTTTAATTTTATTTTACAGCGTGAAAAGTGCAGAAAATTGGTTCAAATTGCTGAGCTATCTTTAAAGGAGGACGCAAATTATTTTTATGGAATTGAGGCATGCAATGAGGTTTTAGATTGGCATGGTCTTGAGATTGGGCCAATACTAAGACATGACTGTTTCTGTATACGTGCAGCCTTGCTTCTTAAGGTTATTCTAAACTTACATTAAATTACGAGGTCCAGAGTTATTTTGTTGGATTAAGATATATATGTTACGATGTATTAAATGCCTCTATTACAGCGGAAATGGAAGAATGATGTTCACATGGCTATTCGAGATTGCAATAAAGCTCGAAGAATGAATACTTCTTATAAAGCACTTTATTGTTTGTCCGAAGCTTTATCACAGGTATGTCATACTCAAATTTTAGTGAGAAACTACTTGACCACTTATGATCCAGATTCATTTTGTTTTTTTAGTCCAATCTATAATTGACTGGTTGCCACCGTTGTCTACTTATCTATGACTGTATCCCAAGGCCTAAGAAGCAAAAATCTCATACAAGATATGCTTGCACTGGAACCTTAGATGTGATTTCTGTTTTTTGTGTTAAAATTGCCCTGTTATTGATCTCTGAATCTTGCTCTTGTTATGGTAAGGTTGAAGTATCAAAAATCAAACTAAATTGTGGAAATATTATTGTGACTGCATGAATATTTTAGTGAGACTTTTGAGTAAAGATTGAGCTGAAATTTATGTATCTCTTTATTCCAACTCCTGTACTTTCTACCTCTAAGTAGATTGGGTCTAACTATTGTGTCTGGTCAGCATAGAGTCCAATTTTTTAAAGCCCTTTTTACTTACCAGAAAGAATATAATTGTAGAAATAAATATATTTTTGCTAGAAAAGTTATACACATTTTTTTTTTAGTTTTCTTTATTTATTATTATTTTCATTTTAAAATTACTAATAGATAGTCCTATGCAGTTGGGAAAACACAAACAAGCTTTGGAGTTTGCAGTTGCAGCTCAATGTTTGGTTCCGTCCAATTCTGAAGTAGCAGATCGGGTGGAGGATATAAAACAGCATCTTGCTGCAGGTTTTCATTTTTCATCTTGTATTCTTGGGTGTTGCTCGAATCCTATACATCCTGATGCTACCATAAGGTTCATAATGTCATGATTTTTTAAATGTTTATCTTTCCTGTGATTGCGCACGGATTACGTAGGTGTAAATATCCACTTGTGTTGCAGCTCAATGTTCGATTTACAATGTGGTTATTGTATGTGTATCAGAGCCTAACTGATCCATGTAGTTTTACATATGTAAGTGCATTGTTGTGTTGCATTATATGATGCAGTCAACTGATGCATCCAATATATAACTTCAAAATTCTATTTAGTCCCCATGGTGAGCCTCATTATCCCTAGGAGGTTGAGGTTCAGATTTGCCTTGCGGTAGATACTCCATGACTTTGATAGTGACAGATTTGTCACCAAGATAGGGAGGGATCCCTTTCATGTAATAATTTGGAATGTAAAATCTAAAACTTCTTAATTTCCCTTGTGGTGTTACATTTGCGGTTGTCAGTGTTCAGTAATGCTGATGTATTGTTTTCATATTTGACTCCATTCTGCTTTGTTTAATGTTTGAAACCTTTTCTACTGATTTCCATATTTTAATATTATGGTTTTGTTTCTAATAGCTGAAGCCGTGAAAAGTAAAAAGGCAAATGACGGAGTACCCAAGCCTGAGACTCAAGCTGGGAGAGTTCTATCATTGAGTGACCTTATCTATCGGTCAGAGGCCAACAGTGATGCTTCACAAGATGATCCAAGGTCCGAAAGAGAAGATTCTGATTATGATGAAGAATTAGAGTTGGACTTTGAAACATCTGTTTCAGGGGATGAAGGACATGATTTAGACTCAAACTTTTTCCACGGAAGTTTAAATGTAAGAATTCATCGAAGAGAGTCATTTACAGAAGCTGGAGGTGCAAATGGTTCATGTGGATCAGCTTCATCATCACAAAATGATGACACAAGTTACCAGGTTTGACATTTGACTTAAAAAAAGCTTCTGATAAGGGATTGTACCTATTTTCTCATGCTTGTTTCTAGATATTTCTCTGTTGCAATTTCATATTATTTATGTTTAAATTTTTCTACATGTTTGGTTTTTGTTTTGTCTTGTTTTTTATTTTAAAAGTTCAAAAAACTAAAAATATATTGCAAATTTTAAAGTGCTTTCAACATTTTTGCACATGATACATAAAAAATATTAAAAATGCTATTGTGAAGTGTCCTAATTTTTAAGCATATTATATAAAAAAAATTCAAGAAAAAAATACAAAATATAAAATGGCAACTTTACTGCACAGACCCAAGGTTGTGATGATTTGTTTATCATTTCGCAACTCTCCTATTTAAGACCTTAAGAAAATTTCATTGCAAGTGAAACTATGTTTTAAACATTGATATTCATTTGGGTCATGCCAATAATTTTCATTTCAATAATGGTGTTTGCTGATGTTTATATTGAAATTTTATTTAAGACCTTATAACAATTTGGTTGTGTTTAATTATGCATGCTTGATATTGATATTCATTCGCTATTTTAAAATATTTACATTTATATAATGTTGTTTATTTGTAGTCATGTTTTTATTGAAATTGTAATTAATATATGTAAATTTCTTTTTAAAAACCTGAAATTTCCAAACTCTAGAAGCTGTTTTACTGCACATTTCGTAATTCAGACCATAAAAAGTAAAACGTTCTCTCTCTTGAAAATATTTTTCTAAAAGTAGGTTATTTTGCTTCAAACAAACTGAAGATATTTATGCAACTGCTTTGCAGCCTGAGGTAGTGATTGATATGAAGCAAAGATATGTTGGCCACTGCAATATTGGGACTGATATTAAACAGGCCAGTTTTCTTGGTCAAAAAGGTCAGTTGTATCTATTTCTTAAACAAAAAATTGATATTAGCACAATTCTCCTAAACTTCTATTCAATTGGAAGAAATAAATTCGGGGCCAATGTCAAAAAATTGAGATCTAACAATATTAAGAATTATTTCAATCAAATCATATCTCCCTACACTTATGGAGAGGAGATAATTAAGGTTTAAAAGTACAAAATGTGATATAGTATGGATCCTATGCCATATCAAGGATGGCACCTCAATACAATCGAGGTCAACTGTGAAAGACAAAAATAAATTACATCTCACTATCACTGTCACGGTCGCTTTGGCAATTTGATTGTGTTGTTGGCATTGTGTTATTAAGCTTATTGTGTCAAGATAGACACCCGGACAATTTGAGTTCTATATTATAGTTGATCGACTTATTGTGGGTCAACTTACTTGAAGTAAAAGTTATTTATCTAATTATTGGAAATGTGTGCTGACCATTTGATTTCTGTGATGTCCACTTGCCTTAGAAGATGGTCTACTTGCTTTTTTTGTGGGTTAACCATTTGGATGGTGAGCAAATCTTTGTTCACATTCTTCACTTTGGTCAACTTGTTAGCGTAGAACTTGTATTCTTTTTCAACCTTATGACCTGAAACGCTTGAGCAAATATTTTGCAATCTATCTAAAATTTAGGTTAATTTATATCTGTTTGCTTTTATAATAAGCATAAAAAAGATCATAGCACAATTAATACAAGTTTTGGTAATCACTAAAATACAAAAAACATATTTTCGGGATTAATATCTCAACAAATATAATGTGATAGCTCAGTTCAATTCAGAGATTTTGTTTTGTGCTATGACAGAAGAAATTAGTGAATTACTTGACTTCAGTTACTGATTTGGTCCAGCTTCTTGTGATTTGGTCAAAAAGGTCAGTTGTGTCATCATAGCCCATAATATTGGGGTGGACAAAGAATGGTCAGATTGATAGATTTGTGTTCCCTCCGTGAGGGCAAAAGGACAGTTAACTGATTTTCAGCAAGAGATTTGAGGGGAAGACTTCTTATGACACCTATGCACCAATGTATTTAGAATATCATTATTAGTCTTGGTACAATGTATGTTAAATATAATTATTAGTTAACTGTTATAATCATGCCCAATTTAGTATTACAATTGCTGAGAAAATAAAATAAATTTAGGTTTAGACAAGTGAAATCAAAACAAGCGATAAAACAAATTAGAAACTTTCTAAGTACCTGCTAATCCTTTCTCACACTTAATCAACTCTTAAACTCAACCTAGCGATTTAGATTATTTTTTAGGTGACCAATTACATCCTAAAATGAGTAGCGACTATTTTCTTTTTCATCTCTGAAAACAGATTTTCCTCCGGACAAAATCCGGTGATAACACTGAGCTTGACATGTAATGGCTTGTTTGTGGCTGCCCATATTAATATTGCCATTGTATTTATTCATGGCTATTATATTATTTCTCTGTTCAACATACTCGGTTGGTCAGGCGGTCAGGCATGTAAGCCCTTTTTGTATAAAATGAGTTTGTCTGCTATAAACTTTGATGTAAACTGAACTTCACTACAGAGTTCACCTTGCCCCAAAACATTTTCTGGATAGATCTGTCAATATGTCTGTCCTTTTTATATGCAGGCGAATATGTTGCTTGTGGAAGTGATGATGGTAGATGGTTTATTTGGGAAAAGAAAACTGGTAGGCTTATTAAAATGCTCCTTGGAGATGAAGCTGGTACATTCTTTTTTACTTTTGTTGATGCATTCCTTGGATGTGGTAACAAATTCACATTTCTTTATTTCTAATTAATATTTATATTTTTCTACATCTTGTACAGTTGTGAACTGTGTGCAGTGCCATCCATTTGATTGTGTTGTGGCAACAAGTGGGATTGATAGGACAATAAAGGTGACTTAATAGTAATATTTGGATGTAGCCACTATGGTTTAAAAAAAAACTGGTAGGCATATTAAAATGCTCCTTGGAGATGAAGCCGGTACTCTCTTTATTAGCCACTAAGGTTTTAAAAAAATTCTAACACTAAAATAATTTTAGATATGGACTCCAAGTGCTTCTGTTCCATCAATTGTTGCTGGTGGGGCTGCAGGACCGGAAACTGACAATGTATTGGAAGTGATGGAAAGCAGCCAACGCAAGTTATACCAGGATGCAATGCTGTAAGGATTTAATAAAAAATTGTACAAAATGGATGTTTTTCTTCCATTTTCTTCCTCGTGAAGCTTTGTTTGTATACACAATTAAGGATAACAAATAGGGATGCATTAGTGTTCATTTTCTGCGTATTTTCAAACACACATTTTTACTAGTCTGGGCCTGTATATGGTACTCTCCCCGGCCCATTTTTACTAGTCTGTCTTGTCTCATTTCTATTTATACAATATTTTTTTGCAGAGTTTTCCAAAATCCCTTCTTTGGTTTGGTTTACTTAAAACTTGCATAGGGGACAATTATGGTTATTTTTGTGTTTGCGAGGGAAAAAAAAAGAGGATAGAAATAGATGGAGAAAGCGCATTTTTCCCTAATTTTGGTTACAAATAAAAAATATACTACTAAACGGGATGAGCAGAGTATTTATATTGTTGACAGTATTGGGGTTGTCTTTTTATTATTGCTCATGTTAACGTTATATTTGTTATCCTGCAGGCCATATGAGCTTCTGGAGCAATTTCAGATGCATGAGTGCGCCCAGAGCTAGCTTCTACTGAATTTGCAGGTGACTATTAAGTTTAGTTTCGCATATAATGTTCTAGAGTCACCTTCCTCTCAATTCTTTACTAATTTGTGATTGCTTCTATCTTCTATAACACTGCCACATGTTACTGGCTAGTGTTAAATTACATGAATTCCAAGATGACTGATAAATTGCAGTGTGATTAAGTTCAATGGTTGTGGTTAAACCTAGATTATGATTTAATCCATCACATAAAATTACATAGTTCATTCTATCGAGTTCATTATCATATTTATAGGGTATCTCTTTACAACTTTTACTCCGAGAATTGAACTGAAGCCCCATAATATAACTTTTTTTTGCCCAAAATCTGTGTGGTCATTGCAAAAGCATTTGAACTTAAATTTTTATATATAGATTTACAGGTGAGATTTTTTAAAAAATTATGTAGTACTTATAAGGTTTGTTGGATACTTGTGCATTGTTTAATCTTTAATTGTAATGGCAGATGCTTATATTAATTCCAGTGGCCATGCTTAAATACAGGGAACCTGATGTGGGAAATTGGTAAAAGCGGCTGGTATTCCCAAAGTAAATATGACTGAAATTGTTTTTTTGTTATAATTGTATTTTTCTTGGGTGGTGGTTGTAATTATTATTTGTATTCCCTCTCCCCCCGCCTCCCAGTGTGGTATCTGTATGTTCATGTAATGTGTTTGTTGTTTTATTGAGGACTGTGGCAGTGGAAGCTTATTACTATATTCTTGACTCATAGAACCTATGTTCAACACCCGCAGTAACCAGAGTTGAACCGGTGTCTCCATTGTAGCCGTAGGTTTAAGGTCCTAAAAAAGATGAGTTGTCATAAAATCCCTCATAGAAGAAAATCAGAGGTGAACCGGTGTCTCCATTGGGCAGGCGCACGAGGGCGAGGGAGGAACTGTTTTGGACACGTTAGAATCATGTGGTCGAAATTTGTAAAATGTTGTGAATTAGTCATTTTCGTTGATTTAATGAATGACAGCTTTTATATATTGTTTATTTTTATTTTGTATTTGAGGCGTCGGTTTATTTTTATTTTAAAAAGAATTATCGCATTTTAGTTATAATAAAATTTCATAACATATATTGTTTTTATTATTACTTTACGTAAATAATATTCAATATAACAATTACATATTAAAGTGTGCAAGAAAAAAAAATTTATTTACGCTCATTTTACTTTGAAATGAAAGGATTGTTCTCACTTTTATGAGAGTTGGAATTATTTTTAGGTGAAAGGATGTTTTGAGATATTAGACTATGAGATGTAGAACTTTTGTGTTGAAATTTGCTAAGAAGCACTTATGGGTTATTTGGAGAATTCAAGATATAATTTATGTTTCGAATTGAAGTGAGTTTATTTATTTTAATCTGAAGTTTTTTTTAATGGATTACTTTGAGATATCGGAATTAACTTTACATTTCAAAGTAATTGAGATATGTATTGCTGCTCTTCTTGATTGAGCCGATAGCTTATTTTTGTTTATAAGGATGATGGGCTATTGTATTTCCTTTCATATCAATCGATTGTATGTCGTTGCAAGTAGTAGCGCTCATTTAAAACATTGGGTACACCAGGAAATCGGGAATAGTCCAGCAATCTCTATCCAACCCCTCTTTGGAGTCCGGACTTCATCTCTAAGAATCAGGATCTTCTGTAAGATTATGCTGTTTGTAATTTTTTAAAAGATAAAAAATTATATCAAAAGTACTTAGTTTTATTCTGTTTTGGTTTACTACCCGCTAGAATTTTGTACAGCAGTTTCATACTCTTTTTCTAAAGCACAAACCAGGATTTTCAGCCATACGTAATTTTAATTTAATTTAATTTTTTTTTTTTGAAAAAATTGCATACGAAAACAAATTAAAGGCTTCCGGATTGGCCGGTGAGTTGCGTGAGCAATTATTCATCAGGGATTAAAGAAGAACGAAACAAATTAAAGAGGAAATAACAGAAGAATTAAAACACAATTGTAAAGGGTTCACTGGATAAATATTTAATATTAAATCCTCCTCGACAATTACTAGTGTTTCTTTGCCCGACCTTCAGGGAGAGATTGATGAGTCATCTCTCTTAGTACCCTCAGGTTTTCGAGCCCATGCAGGGGCCTAATCAGGCCTATACCCATAATCATAAAACAAGCTCCTCACGGGCTTCAATATATATGTTCTTCTTCGGAAAAAATGCCCACCTGATGATCCCCTGCAACGAGCATTGCCTGCACAATCCAATGTATCATGACCGAGAACCAAAATTCCAACAATGCAATTAATTTTGACTTGTCTGTCCACCTTTACTTAACATTTTGGGCTTGAAGAATGGTTTGCGAATTTCAGCTTGTCTCCTTAATTTGCGGTAGGCATCACTAACAAAGTGTGGAAGAAAGAGCTGATCTCGGATCTCTAACATATTGGCAAACTTGGAAAGCATGCCTCAAATTCCTTTGGTATGCAGTATGTAGTGCTCAAGTCCAACAGACACATCATAGCTTTAACATGATTATCCTGATGCCTAGGAAAAAGAAGACTTTTTAAAAGCATAGGTTGGAGAAATATGACATGTTTACTTTGAGATGAATTTAGGTTCTAAAAAATAAGAATTCGGTTTAAGAAATAATACTTATAACATATTATTATATTTTTTTAATACATCAAATCTCTAGCATCAATATCATGAAATATTTTTTCGAGGATAACCCTGATACCACTTGTTAGGATCAGGTTCAAGCCCACCTATATAGCATAATATTGTTTGCTTTGGACTCGTCATATTGACCTCATGACTTTAAAATACGTTGTGATAATTTGAGCATATCACACCATATTAACTTTCTTGCTGTCTCAATTTTTTTCGGACAAAACACAAACTATACAATTAATAGTGGAAGCAGCTATAGCCTATAGGGAAACCAAAAAAAAGCAGTTGTGTGCCGACCTTAATGAAGGCTCCCCATCATCCTGCAATATCAGATTTTGGCAAGCGGATCTTAAGAAGATAAAATTACAGACAAGATAGACAGTTTAACATCTCCACTTAAAAACTGTTGGAATTATAATTAATATGAGGAGATATTATTCTCCTATATTTAGACTGAGTAGAAATTTGATGATATTTGTACTTCCTCTTCCTTGATGATAATATTCACAATTATCATTCTTTTTTTTCTTTGGTATTGAAGCCACCTTGGGCTTTTCCAAGAGAAGAAATCTTCATCAGCAAGGTACTAGTGGAGAACATTAGCGTAGTTGTCGTCTCCTAGAAAAGACAACTACCTAGCCACCATCTTGATGTTGAGAACCTTAAATCTATAAGGAAGAAGACTTGAAGGAATTTTGTTCCACGTATAATAGTCCAATCCCTATCGCAGCCTCTAGGACCTATATTTCTAGGGTGGGAAAGGAGCCAAAAGGGTGTAACTTCCATTACAACGGAGAACATGTGACATACCTCACAACGTGTGGTGAAATACCCTCAGATTGTGGGAACATAAATTGACCCCCATGTATATCTATTTAAACTGGATATGAATTTTTGAATTAAGTGAGCCATGGATTTGCTGCCAATAACTGAGCCCCTTGCTGCCTCTGTTTTTTTTTTTGGGAGATTTTTTTCTCTTCAGTAAAGTTGATACATTACATTTGCCCTCTTCATGTATCGATTTGAAAGGAAAATATAGGGGATGGGTACAAATAAGTGTTTGATATGATAGTGTCGGAACGGCAATTCCAAACCGGGAGGGACCAAATTAAACATAGAGGCTGAAAATTAAGGGAAGTGCATTCTGATTGTTTCCCATTTATTATACCAAAACTCTTCGACGTCAAATGCACCTCCTGCGATGGAGCAAATTATGGGATAGGTGCTCAAAATTAAGGGAGGCTATGGCCCCCCTTGGTAAAGGCCAGTTCCATCTCTAGATATGATATTCCTAGAATGACCCAAATGATGAAAGATTTCATGATGGGACTATGTGAAATTTGTGTTATTTCATGACTATGTAGACTGAGTTCTACCGAGTATATGACTATAATTATATATATTTCTTTATAAATTATATATTCAATGGTTTTATTCAGGTTTAATCAATTTCCCATTTATTATATATCTTATTCTAAAGTATATTTATATGAGTATGGATTGATTTGGATCCAATGTTGAATCATTACTATGATTGAAAGTTTGTTGAGCCACATCATTATTAAGGAGGCACTGTGTTGAACTTTTTAAAAGTCGGCTCACTGAGCATCTCTTGAGCAAAATGTGTAGTGTATGTGAAGAACAAAGAGTATGAAATCAATATCTAGTGTACATGGTGCGGGATCAAGTTTACAAGCAGTTGGCATGTGTGAATTATATTATTTAGTGAGACAATTATTTTGAAACAAGTTGCAAAATAAATTTATAAGCTTTGACCTTTGTTGGAATTATGATCAATATTAGGGGATAATATTCTCTTACTTTTAGATTAAGTAGAAATTTGATTTTATTCTCTACCATGTTTAGTTTTTTGTTTATTAGAATTTACTGGTTATGGATATGGATAAGAAATGCATTGCCTATGTATATATATATTTATCTTTCATTTTAGTTATGTTGATAACTCCCTTTCTATATATCTTTCTACGCAAACTTATAATTTGAGACTTAAAATGCCATATTTCCACATTGACCATCCTCTCGTCATGGGGTTCACCTAATGAGCCATCTCCACAGCTTCAAACAGACCAAGAAGCATTTTTGAGAACTGTCATGGCAAGAGAACAAATCCTGAGTAAAAGGAACTCTTTGTAGTGGGTGCTAAACTCAAACTAACCCAGCAACTCCTGCAAACATCTGGATCACATTCTCTTCCAGCAGCAAAACAAGGGTATTGCTGGCCTTTGAACAGCCCCTGAGCCAATTTTTGCAGCTCTTTGAACAGCTGTAATCACAGTGAGCAGAATGCGCTATGAAAATTCTAATGACCGAAATTTACAACCATAGAAGTTTCATTAACATATAATGATCTAAGAAATAACTCCTGTTAGTTGTCAAATCACAAAAGTGACCAATTAACAATGCCTTAGTAACATCAAGTCTATAAAAAAGCCAACTGACCAATAATGCCCAACAAAGACAACGGAGGAAAAGCATCCAACATTTCAATTCAGCACATGGCACATAAGATACTTGGCTATAACAATGGTGGGGAACAACAACAGAAGGTAAGCAGGAAAAACTTAATCACTTGGCATGCAATATCAAAAACCCAAGTCTAGGATGAAACAGTGTAAATAATCCAATTTTAAGCTATAAATTTGAAAATCAAAAAGGCTTTGTTTCTCCTGTTTTATTTTTTTATTTTTAAAATACGATAATTTTTGTTAATATAAAAAACTAAAAATTAAAAGCATTATTTTCATTTTAGAAAACATTTAGAAAGAAAATAATAATTTGTTGTTTTAAATTTTTAATCTTTTAGATTCGAAAACAACTATCACATTTTAAAAATAAAAAATAAAAAAACTTAAAAAACCTAAAATAATTAAAAATATACATTTTTCATCCTATATAGAGATAATTTTTGCACAAAGAATCTAGAATTCAATCACTATCTACAGTTATTTATTACCGGTCATTATATCTCATCATACATTATTCTCATTTAGTAAAGGAAATAATTATATGGTACAATTATAATACATCCGCAGGTGACAACATAAATAATATACATGGTCCTGGTCCTCTGAGTAAGATAAAATATTGGAACACAAGTTGCATCATATTAGAATTAAGTGATAATATCTTAAAATTAATTGACTATAGAAAAAGTTACCTTAGATTTATGTTAAGCTTTGATTGATCATTGATTAGTGTAACGAAATATTTCTAATAATCATAACCCAAACATAAAAAATGAGATATATTGCTGGAATTCGTGCTAGGATGAGGAAAAGTGGACTCACCATGAAAGTCCAATATAGCCTAGAATTGGAAGTTCAAAATTGAATGCAACCATCTTTTTCTTTTTAAGAAAAATGCAGCAACCTTGTTTTGATTGCCAACGCTAGAAAGATACCAACGCAAAAGAGCTGACACTTTGAACTCTACACAATCTCACATAGCCTATGATTATGAATTAGCAGTGCAAAAATGGTGCAACCTCGAGATGCAGGTAACAACCAACAAGCATAATACGTTTTCCTTTTTTTAAATAACTACACTCCCACCACCTACAGAACAAAAAAATAAAAATAAAAATAACTCGCTCACAGCCGGCTAACGCTGTTAAGTATTTAATCTCTCCCACTAATAGTTTGCTGTGATTCCGTGAAATGCGACACCTGCGTGGTACCAACGGCTGCGAGTGCGAGCAGATCACCAGCACAAACATTGAAAGAGCGCACGTCATATTTTGATACAAGCAAAAGGATTAAGAGGTCAATTTCACCGAATCATATGACTTGCATATGGAAATGAAAAATGTTTCATGAATATATTAATATTTTGCGTTGCTCAAATCATAGTAATTAACCTAAATATAGTCATTAGTAATTTAGTAATGTTTCGGTATCATTGAATTATAAAAAATTTCAATCACGTGTAATCATTTTTTACATATAGCATTACTTTTGATTAAATATATTTTTTGTTGAAAAAATAAAATGAAAAAAGTAAATAATAATTTAAAAGAAAGGAGTAGACGGTAGTGCTGTACCAAAACGGAACCCAATGCCACTTAAATGAATAAGTGTGATTGGGTGGCGCACACATGGGATGATTTTTTAATACATTTATTGTTTTCAAATAAAGGTCATTACAAAAGTGGGAATCATAAGATCATGGTAGATTGGTAGCCAGTGTTACACTCGTACGTGATCACGTATTTTCGTTTTTGTATTTTAATTTTATATTAAAATTAAAATTTAACTTTTAAGATTTTAAAATAAAATGTATTTGATATTTAAAAAATGCATGTTTAAAAAGTATGTTTTTTAAATTAAATCTCATAAAAATTAAGAAAAAGTAAATATGGTGAGCTCAAGTAAATGAAAAAAATTAAAGAAAATAAATTAATCATCTCATTAAAATGAGTTTTGATTTAAAAATATAGAACAGTTAAAAATATATGTACCAATTAGGATTGTTTGGTATGTGTTTCTGTCTTTATTTTTTGGTTTCATGAGATCTTTATATAATTGAAGTTTGAATTTTACTTTTTGAAAAAAAAAAATCTATGGGAAAGAATATGTTTTTTAAGTGTGTCTCATGAAAATTAGGAAAAACAAATATAATAGATTAGAGGAAAGAGAAAAAAATAACATTTATGTGTTTCATCGAAATTAATTTATATTTGAAAATAAAAAATAATTTAAAAGTTATTTTTAAAAATAAATATTTTATTCAAATTATGATTTAATTAAAGTATTATTTTATTCAATAAACATTGGTGCATTTGTACATTAGAATATTACTTCATAATTCGGCAATCATTTTAAAAAACAATGGACCCATGCTAATTATAATTTTATTTAATTTCATATATATGGGAGCTTTGAGCTCCAAGCTGAAGATGGCAAGAAATTTTGGATAATGGTAATAGGCTGAAACCTTATTATGTGTAATGACCCGTGTTTGTGGGATGTACGGAGTTAATCACAGATGCCTTGTGAGTGGAAATTGTTGGCTTTTAGGGAGTTTCCTTCCCACACACTTTAGCTAAAACACCTTGGATGTTGGTGCACAAGTTTGAGGTAAGAGATGAGCCCAAGAGGGGACTTTTGGGAGGTGCATATGACAAGTGATAACGTGTATTTATGCCCTAGGAAGATGCTATGCATATACAGGCGGTTTTAAGCTGTGTTGGCTGATCTTGGAGCTCACTTTTGATAGGATAGATGGCCTCAAACAATTGGCGTGCAAGAACAAAAGTTTCTTAGAATGAGGTCCTCTACCTACCACGAAATTTTAGAGCATTTGGAGTTGCACGTGAATTCACCCATTTCACGTGCAAGCATATTTTTGCTTCTCAGACCTCTACAAGATGCAAGGATGCTTGGGGTGAAGTTTAAGTGCATTTGGAGCTGCACGCCAATTGGGGAATTGGCGTTCAAATTGGCGTGCAGGCATGTTTTTGCATGGTTGCCTTGGTTTTGTCATTCTAATCATCTTTTCCCAAAGGACCAGGTTGGAATAGTGAGTATTTTGGTGTGTATGGATGCGGAAAGGTTGTAACTTGTGTAATCAAAACTACGTCGTTTTGATCTGGGATTCACTTAAGAAGGTTAAGTTGATTCGTCGGCGGTTGTTATCGGCTCGAGTCGGCAGAAATCTTATGCGGATCGGCGCGGCGACCTTTGGAGTTTTTCGTTGGTGATCATGTGTTTCTTCGTGTCTCTCCACGTCGTGGACATCGACGGTTTGGGCGAGGTTCCAAGCTATCTCCCCGGTTTATTGGTCCTTTTGAGATTCTGGATCGTGTGGGGCCCGTGGCCTACCGGTTAGCGTTACCACCGCGGGCCGAGTCGAGTGCACAACGTGTTTCACGTGTCCCGATTGCGAAAGTATCACCCCCGACCCCACTCATGTGATTGATTGGGGGACATTGGACATTGAGGATGACATGTCCGTTGTTGAGGCCCCTATCCTGGTATCCTAGATCGGCGAGAGAAGCTTTTGCGTGGTCGTGCTTTATTCCTTTGGTTCGCGTCTCGTGGTAAAGACTGTGGCATTGAGGAGGAGACTTGGGAGCGTGAGTCCTTGATGCGGGAGCAACATCCAGCGTTGTTCGAGGACGAACAATCTTAAGAGTGGGAGGTGGTCGTTGGCCAAGGGATAGTGATGTGTTTTCTTGTCTTAGTTGTGTATGATTTTGGTGTTTGTATTGTCTTTTAGACATGTGCTCATATTTGTGATGTGTTTTGAGATGTGTATTTGTGACATGCGGATATGTGTTATATGCATTATTGTGATGCATGTGGTTATGGATTATGGTGGTACCTTGTTATGTCTTTGTTATGTGCGGTGCGCGATGTATGACCCATTTGGGTAGCTTGTGTTTGTTTTCCTCGTATGTTGTTTCTTTTTGAGGACGAAAAGTCTTAAGGGGGAGAGGATGTAATGACCCGTGTTTGTGGGATGTACGGAGTTAATCACATATGCCTTGTGAGTGGAAATTGTTGGCTTTTAGGGAGTTTCCTTCCCACACACTTTAGCTAAAACACCTTGGATGTTGGTGCACAAGTTTGAGGTAAGAGATGAGCCCAAGAGGGGACTTTTGGGAGGTGCATATGACAAGTGATAACGTGTATTTATGCCCTAGGAAGATGCTATGCATATACAGGCGGTTTTAAGTGTTTTGGCTGATCTTGGAGCTCACTTTCGATAGGGTAGATAGCCTCAAATAATTGGCATGCAAGAACAAAAGTTTCTTAGAATGAGGTCCTCTACCTACCACAGAAATTTCAGAGCATTTGGAGCTGCACGTGAATTCACCCATTTCACGTGCAAGCATATTTTTGCTTCTCGGACCTCTACAAGATGCAAGGAGGCTTGGGGTGAAGTTTAAGTGCATTTGGAGCTGCACGCCAATTGGGGAATTGGCGTTCAAATTGGCGTGCAGGCATGTTTTTGCATGGTTGCCTTGGTTTTGTCATTCTAATCATCTTTTCCCAAAGGACCAGGTTGGAATAGTGAGTATTTTGGTGTGTATGGATGCGGAAAGGTTGTAACTTGTGTAATCAAAACTACGTCATTTTGATCTTTGGGATTCACTTAATCAAAACTATGTCATTTTGATGTTGTGTTGTCTATATAAGGAGGAGAAGCCTCTCTGTTTTAGGGTTAGGGTTTGTTGCTCCACGACCGTCGCAGAGGGAGAGAGAGAGAGAGAGAGGGAAGGAGAGCTCCTGGTTGCTGTCGGGCGTCTTGCGTGGGTGGTCGGAGTCTCGTGGGTGGACGGCGTTCAGCGTGGGAACAGACTATTGCTGTGTTGTTGCGTCTTGCTTGAGGTAGGGGTTCTATTCTTCCTAAATCCTCCTCTGTCCTAGGGTTCTGGGGCAAATTATGGATTCTATCTATTTATATATATATATATATGTAATCCATATATGTGTGATCTCCTATATGGATGTTGGCCTTCAGTGGCATTTTGGTGTGATTCTGTTGTGCCATGCTATATGTTCGATGAAATGCCTGTGTGAATATAGCTGTGTGTATATGCCCATTACATGTTTGGTAATATGTCTGTGTGGTTGGACTTGTGATTTGGTGTATGTATGCATGCTGGGTGTTTGTTCTATTGCCTGAATGGCTGGGTTTGTGCACTTGTGAACGGGTGCACACCAAGTGTTTGGTTTTATGCTTGAGTGACCGTAGTGTGTGTTGTGTGCATGACTGTGGTATCTGGCCTAAAGAGGCGGTTAAATTACTTTGCCTGAGAGGCGGTTAAACCAGTGGCCTGAAGAGGCGGTTAAACTACTTTGCCTGAGAGGCGGTTAAATCAGTGGCCTGGAGAGGCAGTTAAATTACTTATGTGAGTTGTGGTTTGTTAGCCAGTGTGGCTGGGGCTGAGGTTACGCCCGTTATGTGAAATGCTTTATTTTTCTTACTACTGCCACGTCACTACACCTGTGCACATGCATGTAGCCGCTAGGAGCATGGGAAGGGTTGGGGAGACTTGATCCCTACTGAGCTGTGGTTGCTCACCCCTCCTACTGTGTTTGCTTGTTTTCCAGGAACTTACAGGCGTTAGGTGGATACACCAAGGTGGAAGACCATCTTCATTTTATTGCTCTTCTATGATGTAATTTTATGACTTATGTAACCCCATGGGGGAAATGTACTAAGAGACTGAATTGTAGTGCGGAACATGGTTGGTTTGTGAACCTTTGAGGTTTGGAATTAAATAAAGATGTGGCTTGTTTGATTTATTATAATTGTTAGTTTTGCTTGTGTGGTATCTAGTAATCCAACCCAGTTGCCCTTCGTGTGGGTGAATGGGGAGTCACGTACCGGTTTCCCGAGTCGGAAATGCAGGGCGTGACATTATGACCCAACACAAAGGGAGATAGTTGATTCCCTTTCTTTTGAGCCTTCATAAGCATATTTTGAAGTCTAGCTACAGACTTTAAATAAAGCGCTTGTTGGGAGGCAACCCAACGGTTTTGTTTTTGTTTTTGTTTTTATATTTGTTGTGTGAACTCACCATGGTACAGGGAACTTTGTTTCTTTTTACTAACCATTTTGTAGGCTTCCAAGAGCACACCCATGGGCACTAGACTTTGAATTTAGTTTCCAGCCCATGTCCAGAGCAAAGACCAAGTGAAGCCCAAAAGTGCTTGAAATTGAGCCCAACCCTATGATGTGCAGGAGAGAAATATGATCTGCATTACATGGGAAAGTCACATAAGAAAAATGGGCCCATTTGGGCCTGCACGTCATAATGCACGTGATATGCTGAAATGGCGTGCATCTTATAATGCTCTGAAATTTTAAGTGAAGACAGATACGATCATTAGTACCACTAATGTCTTCTGCACGCAATATCCTAGCTGTCTACTTGGTGATCAAAAGTGAATAATATCACATTTCAACCTTCTAGAGTCTTCCATAATATGCCGTGCAGAAGAGACATGTGACATACAACTCATGGGGGACCCACCATCAGAATCTGGTCAGATTTTAACGTGCACGCCACAATGATGATATGACGTGCATAGGGGTATTTTCGTCCGATCATCCTGAAAATTGGAGGACACGTGTATGATCAGATTTGGGGCACTTCTTCTTCTGCATGCTATATATAATGAGGCCGGGAGCTTGGTCATTCACACCAAAAACTCATTTCTAGATCTGAAATTTGTGAAGCTCTGGTTCTTGCTGCTGTAGCAAAATTTCATCCTTCTTCTCTCTAAATTCCTGAAGCAAGATGGTGCGCACAAGGAGATTAGGCAAGGCAGAAGTTCATTCATCCAGTTCTTCTAGCAGTGAGGATGGGGAGATGTTCCTGGGGCATGCTCTGGATCTCAGTGCCTTGGAGGAATCAGACCTGGGATGGTCAAGTGAGGTGGCCTTGAAGCTTCAAAATATTGGGTTAGTGAGGTTAGTTTCAGCCAGATGTGTCGTTTATTATCCTACTTTGCATGAGTTTTATCATAACATTTATTTAAATGAGGAGGAGGATGCAATTCTAGGGCAGGTGCAGGGGGTGTATATTCGTATCACACCTGAGACAATTAGGAAGACCTTTAACCTTCCTGTACCTACTGATCACTTCCCTCACCTGACCTTAGGGGAGTATGGTAATGCCTTAAATTATGCCAAATGTTCTGAGAGGAGGAGACAGTTTACTAGAAATGGCTTTGTGGGAAAATTTAGATGTTTAGCTCATCTGGTAGGAAAGTGTTTGTTGTTGCAAACTAGTGGAAAGGATGGTGTGCCTATGACCCATCTTGCATTCATGTATAGCATTGACCATATGTTAGATGTGGACTAGGCTGCTGCCATTTTCAATTGGTGGAAGAAAAACTTGACAAAGAGGGTATATGGCAGAATGCTATGTGTTATTTTTTAGCGCTAGTATGCTCAGCATTTTGCCCATTTAGACAGCACCCCATTCCCCTCTCAATGGATTTTGAGAATACTGCAACCAGAAGGAGGCTTAGGGGTAAGCTCTAGAGGCAACTGGGGAAATCTTCCCCGGGCTAAACCACAGCCTTCACGACATAGTGTTCATATGGAGCGGCCACCGAGTTTGTGCGCGAGACACCTCCACTCCATTGGATGAAAGGAAACGGACCCTATTCAGGGCTTCTGCCATGTATATGCGGTATAATGTGCACAAGGAAGATGTGTTTAACTTCTTTCAAGGTATCGGTGGCCAGGTGGTGAGTGAGGTAGAAGTTATAAATTGGGCATTTACAAATGGACATATCCAGAGTGCTCGGTTTGAAGAGTTAATGGAACTTGTCTCTCAAGACCAAGACGCTACTTCTAGACCGTCGACCAGGAGCATGGGAAGCCCCTCAAGCTCCTGCTGCATCGCATCTACTGAAGTGTGGAGAAAAGAAACACAAGAGCTCAAGGAGGCAAATACTAGAACCTAACGCAAAGTGGAAGCATTAAGGAAGAATAACAAGGAAGTCAAGGGCCTCCTAGGCAAAATTTGGAAGGCCTTGAGCAAGAAGAAAGCATCCAAACACTCTCCTGTAGTGGAGATATCTGAAGAAGACTCACCTTCGGTCCATGAAGACTCTTATCATGCCCAGGAAGACCTATCACAACCAGAAACTTCAGCCGGGCAAGCTTATTATCCAGAGGAGGCCGAGCCAGAAGCAGGGCATTCACCTTTTCAGCCCTTTATGGATCTTACCTATTCTCAGGCTATTGTACCTATGGTGTTTCCTGTCTCATGGGGGACATATATTCCTACTACATCTCAAGACCTGCTCGGAGAGCCTATACACTTAACCATAGATCCAGCCCTATCATCTGTTGAGAGTCAAGCAGAATTTGAGAACTTCATTAACTCACAGGTGTTAAGGGCTCACTTTGCAAGGGATATGGACCTCTTCACCTCGTTTGTCCTTCAACGGATCTTAGGTGATGAATATCTATACACAGATGAGGTGGACTTATTTTACAGGACTATGCATTTTGTAGTGGAGGCCGAGCCTCATAACTACCCACTGTCCCAGTATACCTCTATTATGCTGTGCGAGCTTTATGAGCAAACTTTGTCTGAAAGTGTGTGGCGCCAGCGTATCAATGGTCAGAATGAAGGGCACCGTCCTTGGCATGGTATGCACAAGGTGCTGATCCCTGTACACATTGATCGTCACTATGTCTTGGTGCGTGTGGATTTGAGTGCAGGGCATGCAGTGCTTTATAATCCAAGCCAAGGCGAAGGGTTCACCAGAAGAAAGAGACAACTTGTTCATGGGCTCATAAAAAGAATCAAGGATGCGATGAAAAAAGAAGGATTGTTGCAGGACAAGCTCCCTCTTATTCACCTCAACGAAATGGAACTCCCTCAACAGCCTGACCAATTCAGCTGTGGGATTTTTGTTTGCTACTATATGATGGCTATTCTGCAAATGAGGGAAAGCTGGGAAATACGCGGAGAAACCTCAGCTGATTTTGTTACTCGTGCACGTCGAATGGTGGCTAATGTTATCTACTACTACAGCTTGCCAACTGAGAGGTAAGTACTTTCCTACTCCCTATTTCATGCCATGAGGACATAGCATATTTTAAGTGTGGTGTATTGGGGAGCCACTTGCTTGTCTTTTATGTTGTGTGATTGCATGTTTTATTTAAGGTGTGTATTCTTAGATTGTTTGTTAGTCATTTTAAAACGAAAAAAAACAAAAACAAAAACAAAAAACAAAAAAAAACAAAAAAAAATTTTGTTTGATTGTTTGAGTTGCATAATTGTGTGATTTGCATGTGGAGAGGCATGGATACTAGGTATGCGATTTTGGCTTAAATTTTAATTTTTATGCCACATTAGTATCATGTTGTGATAAGGGTGTTAAAGTAATTAAGGTGTGTTATGATTTGGTTTAATCATGTCTTTACTTCTTGAATGATATCACCATGTTTTTGGAGTTGAAGTTTGAATATTAGCTGAGCATGACATGTTAGGATACCACTTAGTGACCCTTAGAGTTGAGTGAAAGAAAATCCAAAAGGAAAATGAGAAAAACCTCTTTCTAGCCCTTGAGTGACATTCATGGTTTATGGGTAATAGTTTGATTTGATGCTCCTCTCTGCATTTAATATTAGTTATTTAATGGTAGGAGTTAAGTAAGCATGATGATTACTTATTAGTACTCAGTGCTTGGTGTGTTACTAGTGATACAAGGCCATTTAAGTCACTTTGACTTCCTATGTATTCTAGTTTTTGTTTTGTTGTGTTGTAAATGTAGAAGGCTGTGATATAGAATGTGAAAAAGCCATCACTTAATTGGACAATGGGATGTGAGACATTATTGCATTTTTGTCTCTCCCTACTTAGCAAAATGGCAAGGGGTATGCATTAGAAAAATCAGTCTTATTTATGTGTTATGTGAGTAAAAAAAAGTGAATAATCCATCAAGGGAGAGCATAAAATGCAACCTTGTAAGGTTATTATTTAAAAGCGGTGGTTTCGTGTTTCCACTCTCTTAATATTAAAAGAAAAAGCGATACTAAAGGGTTACGCTCCGGGCCCAGACACAATGTTTATAAAGAAGAGTCGTCCATATGGCATGCGGAAGAGTTTGAGTGCTCCGTTCCGCATTCGAGCATTCTTCCACCGGGCTATCTATCTCTTGTCTCGGCCTATGCTCCCGGATGTCTATCCCGCACTGTTCGGAGAGTCCAGGGGTTGGATCTGCTCTCTTGCCTGTTGTTCCGGCATGCATGCACATTCCCGTCTTCTATTTGGTACTTCTAACGAAGCAAATAGAAACACAAGTGTGAAAAAAAAAGTTTTTCAGAATAAAAGCCATAATGGCTGAGTTATGTTTATTTAGAGTGTTGAGCTCATTTCTTTGGCTCAAGGTGTGTTTTATCAGTCATTAGAATAGTGTGTGAGTTTTCAAACAAAGTAGAATAGAGAGTGTGTTTCCTTTGATGAGCACAATAGGGAACTCTCATGTTTGCTTGGCAAGTACTTAATTAATAACTAGTGGAGAATGTAGGAGGAGCTTTACACCCATTGATTTTCTGTTAGGTATGGTATTTGGGCTTGTGTGGAGAGAAATGAGAGTTTATATTTAAGTGAGGCAGCTTTATCCTAGGTGAGAATTTTAAGGGAAATTAGGTGTTATTTTATCATAGTATGCTTGCTAATGTCTAAATTTTCAGTGATGAGACTGCATGGTTGTTGGACTTAGGGGTATGGACATGATTGAGCTTAATTATAATTAATTTTGGTTACTTAAATTCTCATTTCATCATGATAGAGTTGCATGCCTAGGAAACCATGACTCTCTTTAATTTTTTATTTATCTTATTTTCATTCCTGTGTGAATGTTTGTTAATTTTATTTTAGCATGCTTGTATGTTTTTGCTTGAGGACAAGCAATGGTTCAAGTGTGGTGTATTTGATAACGTGCATTTATGCCGTTATTCTATTGTATATTTAGGGTGTTAAAGAGCATGATTAGAGCTTAATTTATCCATATTTCTTAGATATTTGCTCTAACACCCTAGGAAGACTGCTTGGCCTATATATATGTGTTTTTGAGCTATTTTGGCAGGTTTTTTAGGCAATTTCATCTTATGGACACCAGCCAAATTACTTCATTTATCAAAGAAGGAACTTGTGGGAAAATAGGGCAGCCTGAGGAGGCAAAACAAGAGTGCACGCCATATGGACCATTATGACGTGCAAGGATTTTATTGCAGCCCTGCCTTCTACACATTTCAAGGAAGCTTGGAGCAAAATTTCAGACCATTTGGAGGTGCACGTCATATGGCCATATGACGTGCAATATGCCATGCAGCCAGATTTTTGCATCGATTGCTTTGTTTTGTTATTTTAAGCACTTTTCTCTAAAGCACCTAGTCCAAATTATGCTTGGTTCGAGTTGTACTCAAGTTGGAAGAAGAATAGAAACTACTTATCAAAACTACGTTGTTTTGATAAGTGACAACTGCTGACGGCTAGGGCACTCATTGCACAGCAGTCTTCTCTATAAATAGAGGAGGCAGCAGCCCTTTTGGAGCATGTAGAGAGGGGGGCACGTTTTTAGAGAGAGAGAGAGAGAGAGAGAGAGAGGCTAACGATTTTGGAAGCTAGGGTTCTGATCTTGGAGCTGCCGGCCCTAGGATGTCTGACTGCTGGAGAAGACCTACAGTTGGAGTTTTGCTGCACTTGCTTGAGGATGATGTTCTTTATTTCTTATTGTTTATCCAAGAACATGTGTGAGTAGTTTCCTTTATCTAGGGGAGCAATATAGCCCCCTAAGTTGTTAAACTGATTGATTGAATATTGAGTTTGTTTAATTGAGATTGCATGTTTTATGGATCTGTTTTATTGTTTTATTGGTGTGACCATTATCCTGTCATGAGTATGATAATTAGGCTTTGCATGTTGATGTCTGATAGCAGTATTTCTACCGCTAAACCGCAACGCAGCAGCGTCAATGTAATATAGCCAATGATTGAGGGTCGATCCTACAAGGACAAGGGTTAGGAATCCCTAAAATCTCACGCGCTAATTGTCTAGGCAATTGATTTTTAAGATTTTGATGAACTGATTATTAAAGAAAAGAAAGTAAATTAATTAAATTAAAATTCAGAAAATATCTTTTTAAATGGAGAAAAATTCAATGGGACTAACGCCTGGGGTTCATGGTTTCACCGATTCCCAATTTCCTATTTTTGCATTGAAACATAATTGTAACAATTCTCTCTTTATTCTTTAGGGTGATTTATCTATTAGCAATCGTCAACTACTTTCGTAAGAATAACGACGTATTTGAATTTAACAACGCCCTACTTTCGTGGTACACTGTAATAAAATCAAACCCATTAAATTCATGTGATAATCAAATTTCTCATTAAGATGATGGTCTACTTTCGTGACACACTAAGCCCAATTCTCTTTCCGGGGTTCTAACAATCAATTTTCATCTTTCGATCCTTCAATTAATTATTTGAGAAATGCAATTTGTTTATTCAAACGAATCACAATAATAATTTTATGCCAGAAGGAGATAAAGAATTAGAGAGAATAATTTTCCAATCACAATATCATTGCAAAGAATATTCAATTGGGATTGGGCTACTCCCAATCCCTAGACAAGAAAATTAGCCACACATGGCTGAGGATTTCATACAAATTAAAGAGTAAATTCCTTACAAATTAAGGGGCAAAGAATCGTCGCACGCGAATTGCCAAAGTCCTTCCTTTGATTTTCAAGAAATTGACCCTCTTTTCAATATCGACCTGTTTTTCCTCCTCCTTTTCTCCCTACGACGTTTTTAGATTATATTTCCTGAGTTTTTCAATGTCAAACCGCGGATTACACAGGTCTTTTTAATGTCAAACGCGTTGCCAAAAATGGTAGAATATTAACCAGAAATAAATAAGAAACCGTCAAAGGCCATGGCCACTAAAATCCGTGGCCACAGCGATGAGATCCAGAATGTTTATGAAGGTCGGCGGCCATTAATTTTGCGGCCACAGCGAGAACTTCGACGTGAACAATGAAACATGTCTGCCATGGTCAGGCACTGCGTCGCCATGGCCTGGGTAAAATGCTTTTTAGCTGTCCAACATTATTTGATGCCCATTTCGCCCTTTTTCAACTCCGTTTGGGCCAGAACTGATGAAAACCTATAAAAACACACCAATACACACCAAACACACAAAAGGGAAACAAAACTACATATATGTATACAAATGGCATCTAATTATATTAGAATTTGCTATAAAAATGGATAAAAGAAGGGGAATATATATATATATATATATATATATATATATAATGTTCTCATCAAATTCTCCCACACTTGCCTCTTGCTCGTCCCCGAGCAAGGACTAGAATAAACACACAATCACATACAAATGGTTGTAAAATAAGATAACAAAAACACAAATAAGAACATGTTGATCCTAATTACGCAAGCACCATACATTAAGGGGAAAAAAGCATAAATAAGTTTAAATAAGATTGCCCCCAAATTACCAACTACACTTCCCCCACACTAGGTCAATTAAACATATGTCATCATTGCTAATAAACAGTGAAGCAACCATGCAAAGTTAAAAAGGTAAAAGCAAGAAGAACTTGGAGCCCTCACAGTGGGAAAGACGAGGCTACCTCACTCAAGTAATCTCACATCCCTCAGCACTCTATTCCACCAAGGGTCTTCAGACCGTTAGAAAGTGCACACAGTCCCTCACTTTAGTGACACAACCAAACAAACCACTAACCAAATCGGCCTTTGCCACATGTCACTTGAAAAGGTAACAACAAAAATGATGCTCTCTAATGAAACAAGACTTATCTGTCGATAGTTGTGACTTTTTCTACAAGAATGCAACTGTCTTTTTATTGTACTTTCTTTATTTGGATTTTTTTTTCAGAATATCTGCAACAAAATGAGAATGAGGATACAAGAGAGATATTAATATGGGAAAACCAACAGAGTGGGTGATCAGACCATTCCATTGGCAAAAACACTATCTTTACTTTATAGATATTTCTTCTCTTGTGTTTGACTTCTCCTTTTTTTTTAGGGAGATGTATGGCTTTCTAGATCAAAACCAACACCATGCGGACCAATACCAAGTGACATCGAGATTATGAGCAACAAAACTAATAGAGCATCAGAGAAATAGTACCTTGCAAAGTGACAATGTGACTCTAGCCCATACCATGCGGACCAATACCAATCACCATAGCACGACATATAATACACTTTCCATAGCCGATCAACCAGGAGGATACACACAAATAAAAGAGGAAATATGGATAACTGTATCGCTCTTAAACACACAGCTCCAAGCAAAAATAAAGCATTTACCATTTAACGATGTATAACATTTCCAAAGTGTTAGCTTAAACAAATGAAAAACATCATTCCATGCATAAGGGGAAATGATGGGCAAATCAGGAGATTATCCAATCAAAACCCATATTACACAATAACCCATAATGTATAAGCATGCATAAAGAAGAAAAACAAGTAACCTCTCCAAGGGTAGTCATAAGAGACATGCAAGATACATAACAAAAGAAAATAGAAAACAAAATACACAACCGCCCCCACACTAGGATAGCGCAGTGTCCTCACAAGCACAAAAACAGGAAAAGAACAGGGACAGGGAGGGGGGGAAAGAAAAAAAAATAAAGAAAGAAAATGCAAACCAGAGGCTAAACAACGGGGGAAGAAGGAGCATCGTTGCTGGAACTGTCGTCATCAGAAGGGGAAAGAGCGGGGAAAGGACTAGCAAGAAGGTCTCCCAACCGAGCAAAGTACTCATGATAGCGGGAAGTGTGTAGCTGAAAGCGATGATTTTGACGACGCTGCTGGTGCATTTGGCAGGAAAGGTCCTCCAAAGAAGCACGAGTGGCAGACATAAACTGTGTGAGATCCTGAGCAGAAGGGTAATCAGCAGGAAGAGAGGCAGGAGGGCTGGGACCATGAACATCGGGAAAATGATCAACGTGAGATAGTAAACGGGCTTGCCCATCCTGGAGAAGTTGCTGACCAAGCCTGAGATCAACAAAACCCTGCTCGATAATGGCTATATTGGACAGAAACCCCGGAGGACGTCCTGGCCGGGAACTAGAACTAGGACCAGCAAAAGATCGGCCAGCGGAAGGAGGTCGATCTGTAGGGTCACCGAATTGGCGTATCCGACCATCAGAGAGTGGTGGTGGTATCGAAAGGACTTCCTCCTCAGATGCAACAGAGAGACCCGAGTCCAAACATAGGCGAGTGATGAGGGCTGGAAAGATAAGGGAGGAACTAGCATGATCGGTAGCTTTGAACTCGTTGAGGATATAAGAGGCGACAGGGATAGGACGCCGGTGAAGAATGTCATAAAGAAGCCGAGTAGCCCGAAGTGACATATCACTCAAGTGGGTGGTAGGCAGAATGCGAGTAGAGATAAAAGCCTGCCATGCCCGATTCTCGCGATGTAAATAATGCCGAGAGATACGCGCCGGTACTTCGGAAGAGGTAACAGTCCATTAGGCCCATGGGGCAGCAATAGAAGAAAGAATATCAGTGAGTGAGATGGAAGAGGCATGGCTCTCATGTAAGTCGGCCTCAGAGATAATCGGCAGACCATAGAGCTGATTAATGCAAGCAATAGAGACCAATACTGGGACTGCGCGAACCATGACTTCAAAGGAACCGTCAGGCAGTATGCGCTGATCAATTTTGTTCGCATAGAATTCGCGAACAACGGGAACAACAGCCTCCATAGAAGTGCGAGCAAAGGTATCCTATCCAAGAGCATGAAGGAGGTTGCTCATAGAGACCACATCAACAGGTTGCAAAGACTATTCAGCAATGATAGGCAGGCGAAGCAAGTCCTGATAAGCTGCCTCAGCCGCAGCGGAGGTGAATCGGGTGTTTGAGTGTTTGCGACGTTTGGGACGCACCATCCCTGCACACATGAGAAACAAAGAAAACGACAAGACATCCAAGCATCCCAAGATAAATAAAATAAGTAAGAAATAAACAACAGTAAGAGCATCACAATGGGTTTTTTTTATATTATTCAAACAAAAAGAAAAACAGAGGGCAAGAAAGCAAAACACAAAGGGAAATTCCCACGTCAACAACAACACACATGGGGGAATCGCCCAGATTTTGGTGAAAAAGGGGAGGAAGAGCATCACAATGTCATCAAAGAGAGAGACAAGATCCATCGATTTACATAAGCACAAAACACGAGAAAAGGATGAAGGGAAGGAAGAACATGAAAAAGATGAAGCGGAATACCTGAAATCAGCAACAGGGAGAGCAATCGAGGTGAGATAGAGAAGAAGAAAGAGGGAAGAACCACAGACTCCACGAAATTCGGCCGGAAAAACCAGAGCAGGGGGGAAACACACGCAGGTGTGCGTTCGGCCGTCCGTCGGGTAGAGAGAGAGGAGAAAGAGAAAGAGGGTCGGCGAGGGATTATGAGGGTTTTGACTTTTGGTCGAGGCAAGTGCGTGTTTGTTTTGTTTTGTTTTTTATGTATTTTGTGAGATAAGAAGAAGAAAATTAATTAAAGAAATAAGGAAGAAAATAAAAACACCCAACAACGTGTGGTCGAAAAAATCATCTCGCCTGCCATAGCCGGGCGGGTTTAGTGGCTACGGTCACTGAAAAACATTTATTTATTTATTTTGTTTTGTTTTGTTTTTTTTTCTTTTGAAGCATAACAGTTCCTTCCTAAATAAAAACAAAACGGTAAAGACAATAAAAATAGAAAGCATAGAAATAAAACAAGAAAGGATACCATGGGGAATAATCACCCATAAAAATGCTTTGGTTAACGTCATAAGCTCGACGTCTGCATCTGTAGCTTTATGTGGAGAATGGGGGTGAGAGATGATGTATCTCACCACTATCAACCGGAGCACCATTAAAATAAGTCTTCAATCGCTGCCCATTAACCTTAAAAGAACCAGAGGCTTCACTCCAAATTTCTATAGCACCATGTGGAGCAACCGAGATGACACGATAAGGACCGGTCCATCGGGATTTAAGTTTTCCTGGAAATAAACGCAAACGAGAATTGTATAATAGCACCAAGTCATTGACATGAATTTGTTGACGCTGAATGTGACGATCATGCCAGTGCTTAGTGCGTTCTTTATAAATCCATGCATTTTCATACGAATCGAGACGAAGCTCCTCGAGCTCCTAGAGATGCAAAAGGCGCTTCTCATCAGCGGCCGTCAAGTCGAAATTAAGGACCTTAACTGTCCAAAACGCCCTATGCTCCAACTCAACAGGTAGATGGCAAGATTTGCCATAAACGAGCCTATAGGGAGACATACCAATGGGGGTTTTGTAAGCGGTGCGATAGGCCCAAAGTGCATCGTGGAGCTTCTGTGACCAATCTTTGCGTGAACAGGAGACAGTTTTTTCTAAGATCAGTTTAATTTGGCGGTTAGTGACCTCCACCTGCCCACTGGTCTGGGGATGGTAAGCAAGTGAGACCCGATGTTGAACATGGTACTTTTTAAACAAGGTCTCTGTTTGATGGCAAGTAAAGTGGGAGCCTCCATCACTAATGACGACACGCGGGCATCTGAATCGTGGGAAGATGATATGCTGGAAAAATTTTCGTACAACCTTAGCATCATTGGTAGGAGATGCTATAGCCTCCACCCATTTGGAGACGTAATCCACGCCAACAAGGATATAGCGGTGGCCATTCGAAGGTGGAAACGGTCCCATAAAATCCACTCCCCACATATCAAATATCTCAACTTCTAAAATGCCATATTGAGGGAGCTCTTGACGGTGAGAAATATTTCCAGTTCGTTGGCATTGAGGACACGCTTGAACAAAAGCATAGCTGTCACGAAATAGAGTCGGCCAATAGAAACCGCATTGAAGAATTTTAGCAGCCGTCTTTGAAGATCCCATACGTCCACCACTTGGAAGAGAATGACAATGAGTAAGGATGGATTTTACTTCCTCCGATGGAACACAACGCCAAAAAATACCATCGGAACCTTGCTTAAATAGAAGAGGATCCTCCCAATAATAATGCCTCACATCCTTCAAAAATTTCTTCCTTGGTTGGGAAGTCAACCCTGGTGGTAAAAGATTGCTAACTATATAGTTGGCAAAATTTGCGTACCACGGGGTGGAAACGATGCTGAGTAGTTGTTCGCCAGGGAGGGAATCATCAATAATGTTGTGGCTAGTTTCAGCTTGAGGCTCAAGAGCGAGCTTAGAAAGGTGATCAGCCACAGAATTTTCAGAGCCCTTCTTATCCCAAATTTCCAAATCAAATTCCTGAAGAAGCAGAACCTAGCAGATTAGTCGAGGTTTGGCATCCTTTTTCGCCATCAAATAACGAATGGCGGCGTGGTCAGTATAGACAATGACCTTGGAGCCAACCAAGTAAGATCGAAATTTGTCCATCGCGAATATCACCGCTAAAAATTCTTTCTCCGTGTGGTGTAATTGGCTTGAGCCGCATCAAGTGTTTTTCTAGCATAATAAATCACATGTGTCTTCTTGTCTTTGTATTGACCCAAAACAGCTTCGACAGCATAATCGCTAGCGTCACACATGACTTCAAATGGAACTTCCCAATCAGGGGGCTGGAGAATTGGGGCTAACATAAGCGCCTTCTTGAGCTTCTCAAATGATTCCATGCATGCGTCATCAAAATGGAATAATTTATCCTTGGCCAAAAGGGCTGTAAGTGGTCGGGCTATGCTGGAAAAATTGTGAATGAATCGTCGATAAAAGCACGCATGTCCCAAGAAACTGCGAATGCCCGATACTGACTTGGGAGGCTGTAACTTCTCAATAATATCAACCTTGGCTTTGTCTACCTGTATGCCTTTCTCTGAAATAAGGTGTCCAATATTCCTTCGCGTACCATAAAATGGCACTTTTCCCAGTTGAGAACCAAATGTACCTGTTCACATCTTTGCAAAACACTAGAAAGGTTGTGCAGACAATTATCAAAAGAATCACCATATACAGAAAAATCGTCCATAAAGACCTCCATAATGCGTTCAGTGAATCCAGAAAATATAGCCATCATACACCGCTAAAAAGTAGCCGGTGCATTGCATAACCCAAAGGGCATGCGACTATATGCATATGTGCTGTGAGGACAGGTGAATGTGGTTTTCTGTTGGTCATCGGGGATGAATAGGAATTTGAAAGAATCCAGAGTAATCATCCAGAAAACAAAAATGAGTATGCATAGATAGCCTTTCTAGCATCTGGTCAATAAATGGTAATGGAAAATGGTCTTTTCGGGTGGCATTGTTTAGTTTTCTATAATCTATACACATGCGCCACCCGTGACGATCCTAGTGGAGATTGACTCACCCTTGTCATTTTGCACAACTGTCATCCCACCCTTTTGGGTACTACTTGAACGGGACTGACCCATTCACTATCAGAAATTGGGTAGATGACACCGGCTGCTAGTAATTTCAATATTTCTTTCTCCACTACTTCTTTCATTTTAGGATTCAACCTCCTTTGAGGTTCCCTTGATGTCTTAACATCATCCTGCAGGTGAATTCTGTGCATACAAAAGCCAGGACTAATTCCTTTCAAATCATCAATGGAATAGCCTATGATTTTATGATGTTGTTTAAGCACAGACAATAATTTTTCATTTTCATGCAAAGTCAAATAATTACTCACAATCACAGGACAAGAGTTTTCAGAACCAAGAAATTCATACCTCAAATGTGGTGGAAGTGGCTTAAGCTCCAAATCTTTGCCTCTATTAGCTGCCATTTCCAATGGTTTATCCTGGAGAGCATGAACATGAATTTTGCGTTGTGGCAATGGTGGATTGTCCTCAAGTTCTTTAGCCACTACTGCAACTGCTCCATTGGAGGAGTTAGGACTCCCGTCAAAAATCAGGCACTCTAGTAACGGGTCCTCGAAGTGTAATGTAGTTCGTTCTTCCTCCAATAAGTTTTCCAAAAGACCGAGGTGGTAACACTCCTCCTGTAAGGACGGTTTCCTCATAGCTTCAGAAAGGTTGAACTCGATCTTCTCGTCACCGATATTTAAGGTAAGTTCACCTTTCCGACAGTCGATAACGACCCCGGCCGTGGCAAGGAAGGGTCTGCCCAGGATTAAAGGAATCCGAGCATCTTCCTCCATCTCTAAGATCACAAAATCTGTGGGTATATAAAACTTTCTCACTCGTAGTGGAACATCTTCCACTATACCAAATGGATATTTTACCGAACGATCGGCCAGCTGCAAAGTAACGAAGGTTGGAGCAAGCTACCGAAGGCCAAGCTGCTCATAAACTGAAAGTGGCATTAAACTGACGATAGCCCCCAAATCGCATAAGGCTTTACGGAAGCGCTGCTCACCCACCATGCATGGAATAGAAAAGCATCCTGGATCCTTAAGCTTTTGAGGGGATGGATTTGTAAGCACTGCAATGCATCCCTCGGTTAGGGTCAAAATCTCATGCTCCTCGTATTTCTTTTTTTCAGCAACAATTTCCTTAATGAATTTATTATACGAGAGCATATTCTCCAAGGCCTCGAGGAAAGGAATATTGAGGTAGAGCTGTTTCAACATCCCTAGAAACCTCTTAAACTGTTGTTCCTGCTTTACATTCACCAACCTTTGTGGAAATGAAATTGGGGATTGATAGCAAGATGAAGTAGGAATCGGTTCAGCCTCTGTCTGCTTCTCACTAATGTCCTCGGATGCTGCCGATTGTGGTGGCTGGGTGGGCTGTTCTGTTCCTTCTCTTTCTGCAGCATTTGCAAGACTCTCAACTTGTTTCCCATTACTCAAGGTAATTATGTTGCAGTATTCTCTTGGGTTACTATTATGATATTATCTATCAAAGTTTTGTAATTATGTTGCAGTATTCTCTTGGGTTACTATTATGATATTATCTATCAAAGTTTTGATAGATCGCGTAAAAAGAAGAAAAAATTAATTTCAGTACATGACTAAACCATAATATGCCAAGTTATATGTTATTGAATATTAGAATATCAACCCAAAAATCATGAAAACCTCATAACACTATTATGCATAACTCACCATAATTAAAAATTAAACTATGAGATAAAGTTGAAAATGATCACAAAGGCCAAATTAAAGAACCAATCTCCTTTGAAATATAAGAAATTTAGCATGATGGTCCAACATATTTTCCAATTTAAATTTAGCATAGTACATCAGTATCACACATATTTGCTTGACAACTTTGTTAGGTAACTTCAAATTAATTTTAAAATATAATAATATATTTTGGCAATATGAAATACAAATATAATATAGAGAATCGCCTCGTAGTTTCAGAATCCCCACGATACCAGGGCAACCATTGACATAGTTCCGTGCAGACCAAAGTTCCTATATTACTTCAAATGATCTTAGAATATTCTCTACAGTAACCCTGTAAAACAACAATTAAAAAACATAATAAACAAAGAAAAAACTTCAGTTTTGATGAAATTAAAATCACAACTCATAAACTTGCTTTATATATGGGGATAAATTTATGAACAAACAAAAAGCTCATGATTCATTTCATGAAATTTTATAGTCCACGAGATATGTTCCACGCTTATAAAAACATCCCCCAAGGCATATCATAACAAACAAAAAACTAAACGCGTTCCAAATTATGCTGCCCACAGATTGCATCTTATTTAGAACTCAAAAAAACAAATAAAAAATAAAAAATTGAGCCAACAATTCAAGTGATCTTTATGACCAAAAATACTCATGCAAACATTCAAGTTCTACTGCTAAATAAGTTTTATTATGGGCTAAATAAGCTAAAAGGCATAATTGAAATAGGTCCTAAACATGATACCTCAAAGCTTCTTGATACTTTCCTTCGTCAGGTTCCAATTGACAAGCTTTTTCAAAGGATTCAGCTGCCCATTCAAAGAGCTGCAATAAATTATGACACTGCCCATCAGATCTAACTAGAAGGGAAAAAATATAATTTTCACTAGCATTCAAGGTCTAAAGGAGACGTGCATCCATGCAACTCAAAGGGATGGAGAGCTATATACCTCGCGTAACTCCAATACAAGACCAGTCGCATACCATCCCAAAGCGCAGTTAGAATCTAACTTTGTGCTACTTTGTGCATTGTTATCGGCATCCTCCAAAAGCTTCAGCCCCACAACGCACAAGCTCTTTCTTGCAAAGTACATTGCATCATCTTCATCTATAGACCACACCTATATTATCAAAAATGTCAACAATTATAATTGTTTTAAATGGAAACCATCCAAAAAAATAATGAAAATAAAAAATAAAACATAAATACTAGATGAATGCCCATAAGGGAGTGAGTGATTTGTCTAACTCTAAAAATGGAGGGAAAGCTCCCACTTGATGCACATATATACTTCTCCCATCAATGGGAAACACCCATAGTTTTACGGTCTTGAATGAAAGCATGTGAGAGTCAAATTACTGCCCAACCTTCATGCCAGTTATAGAGAAACACAGACATTTCAAAAATAAAAATTGTACCTGTTCATACCAAATCATTGCACTGATGTATTTTTTGGCATTATATGCTTTGTCCCCCTCCGATAAAAAATATAAAAGTGCCTCATCTACCTTCACATCTAGCTGTAAACAATATTATTAATAATATATAGCCAAATATAACTAAGAAAAGAGGACATGAAGCATAGTTCAACAAAACAAATAATGTGAATGCTCTCCATCAGATTTTAAACTGTTGAAACCGCACACATGAATTGATTCTCAAAATTGACAAGTTAACTAAACAACTAGGATTTCCAAATTAGAGCCCAGCCCACAATACCCCTCAGAGTCCTTGGAATATAATTAGAAAAGGCAAGGCAGACTTTCGTTTGTTTTAAACAAAATATTTTTGGGAAATAAATGTTACAAGCTTGGCAACCAAAGAGTGCGAGCAAAATTGAAAAATATAGCGAGTAATCACTGACATTCCACAAGTCTGTGAGAACATAAACTTCTAAATACCAGTGTTTCAAATTCTTCAGAGCGGCAATGGTTCATTACTCCAGACACGCTCCATTCTTCAATGCCTTCAATGCGCAAGGTTTTATCAAATAGTACAGCAACCATATCGGAGTGACCTTCCAGTGCTGCCAATTCTATAGGCAGTAAACCATACTGCGATTATAAAAAAAAACTATACATTGTAAGGCAACACTTAAGCACGGGCTCAAATGGAGCAAAGCACAAATATCAAAAGAAAATTAAACAAAATAAAAGATATTACCAAGTCAGGCAAACAATATTCATAGGTTTTTCAAACCCTACTTAGGGTTTGTAAGTTTTCTTAATTTTAATGGCACTGTCTTTTGGTTGTTGATGTTTAAGTGTTTCAACCAATCCTAAAACATTCATATGGCCACCAATGTCCACACAGCTAGTCCCATGCCCAAATAAAAAAACTCCACCGTATATAAAAGAACATTGAAAAGAGAAAAAAGTAATTGTTGGAACTTTTAATTGAGGCTTGCATTTCAAATGCGAGACTGAAAGGAAGTATTGTTCATGCGACATGTCATAAAACAAATTTTGTAACAAGCTTAAACGTACCTATAAACTCAAAGGGAGTGTAGAGATTACTATTATTAGGTTGTTAGTAACTCAGGCCAAATATCCATATGGCCCATAATGGCTAGATATAACCCTATATAAACACAATCCCACATCATCTAATTCTACTCGCATTTTTTCTAGTGTAACAAGAACTATAATTGTGGGTGGGAAGGAAAACCAAAAGAAATAACAAAGTAAGAAATATAAACCTACAATATCTCTGAAATTTGTGTTGGCACCCTTTTCCAATAAGGCTGTGAACATTTTCATGCTCCTACTTTGAATCGCAACTTCTAAAGGTGTAACCCTGAATGCTGTATAGTTTACATCAGCTCCTTCCTAGTTTGCATAAAAGATAATTAACATTCACAAAAATACCAAGGAAAGAGGAAGAAGAAGAACACAAGACAGCATTAAGGAGCAAGTAACATACACGAATCAGCTTCACGGCGATTTCCTCATGATTGTTCTTAATGGCAAGCAATAGCGGCGAAAGACAACCATCCGAAACTATATTTGGCTGAAAAATAAAATTTTGATGACTTGAAACATAAAAAATGTTTACGAAAAGGGCAAATCCATCCATTCAATAAAACAATTCAAGACAACCATTCATTTTTTAAAATAAAAATCCATGAAAGCTCGATGAAAACCCACTAATTGAAGACAAACATAGATAAGCAGGCATTCATTGGTGTCCAAATAAACCTTGCTACTTAGAAATTGAGGACTGATGGAACAACATGATCCCATGACAAATGCAAATGCTCCCACCAAGCAAAAACATTCAGGAAATGTATTTAGTAAACCCCCAAGGTCACTTGACACTTTTTTTCTCCCGGTATGTGAGAGAGAGTACAGAACCTCATTTTCAGCTACTGACAAGTTTGTTGGTTATATGGCAAACTACAATAGTAGCACATGGAAAATTAATGGAGCTATTCACCAATTTGCAAGCTTAAAAAGCAATTCTGGCAGCAATATCTACAAAAATAAATAAAGAAACAAATCTAGCTCACATTGGCTCCATTACGAATCAAAAGTTCAAGGGCTTTTTCCTGGTTATAGGATGCAGCAGTACACAATGGTGTGCCATAATCACTTGTTGGATGATGCAAAGCAAAATCACTATGAAGAAGCAATGTCGCAATAATATCAGTATTCCCTGGGAAAAAAAATAAATGGATTCAATTGGGAGTCCAATGGTGAAATTCAAATGCACCTATAAGTAGAAGCATGGTTCGAAAATACGGGCTGAGGCGGCGCCTTGAGGCGCCGCCTCACCCGCCTCGCCCTCAGACCGCGTGGAGGCGCCGCCTCGGAACCCGCATCAGCCGCCGCCCGCCTCAGACGGATGAGGCGGTCTGAGGCGGGCCGTTCTGCCGCCTCGCCCGTACGACGTGGTGAGGCGTCCGCGTCGCAGACCACTCGCGACGACGCGTTTTAAAGTCAATTTAAAAAACAGAAAAGGGTAAGTCGCTAACCTACCCTTATCTCATCGTGTCTTCGTCGTCGCATCTCATCATCGCCGTCGTCGTCGTAGCTCAGCATCATATCGCCGTCGTCGTCGTAGCTCAGCATCACATCGCTGTCATCGTCGCCTCGAAGAGACGTCCGTCATCGTTGACGTGATCGTTGACGATCGTCGTCGCCGCCGCCGCCGTCGTCGTCGCTACCGTCGTCGCCGCCGATCCAGCGTTCATCGTCGTCGTCCAGTGTGTCGTCGTCTAGCCGCTGGACTCCAGCGTTAAAAAGCAATTATATGTATTGCTTTATAATTTAATTATAAAGCAAATTCAGATTAGATGTGCGCTGTACTATTATGTATATAATTATTTTAATTTAATTTGTTTTATTTTAAATTTTAATAATTATATAATAGCAAATAATCAGAAATATGAAAATATAGAAATGACTATATTGAATATTTATTTAAGTTATTAGATTTTTGAGTTTGATAAATAACTACATACTTTATTTGATAATTGTAGTATGATTTATTATTTTAAAATTAAGTTTGCTAATTTTATTTTATATATTTTATATATTTTTAATAAAAATTATCATTTATGGTTGAGGCGCCCGCCTCAACAGTCTGAAGCGTCGCCTTACCTACACAAAGATCAAATTCGCTGCATCGCGTTCCGTATTTTTGAACCTTGAGTAGAAGGTAGGTAATGTTTTGAGACGGTAGAAAAGGATTATGTGATCAATGATAATACATTATGCTGCAGGTTTTAATAGTAAGGCAAAAGAAAGAACTATATACCTAGAAATAAAAGAGGGATGAAACAAAGTATCGCACTTGATAGGCTCGGGATTCTTTGTAAAGAGGACAACTTAAAGTCCAGATGAATGGTCGTACACAACCAAATGTGCACAATCAACCCAACAAGATTCAAGTCCCTCAAATCAAGAATTACAAGCAATCGTTTCTGAACATTAAAAATTAAGTAACAAGACAATGTTTAGAGAAAACTAAAGATGCACTTGTACTACATTTAAAAATACTTTGCATAGCTGTCACATCATCTCTCTACTCATTTAACAGCTATATGATGGAAGTTTTAAGTCATCATTCCATTATTATTTAGTTGGCTGCATAAGGAAAAAGAAGAGTTTGGCATAAACCTAATTCTGCGGCGAAATGCAAGGCAGAAAAATCCGCAAGACTGAATGCATTAATATCTACATCATTTTCGATAAGAAATGCGATGGTTTTTGCTTGATTTCCAATAGTTGGTATGCAATTGAAACCTACAAGAAACCATTGTGTTAGAGGCAGAGGAGCAAATTATTGGTAAATTCTTAACAAACCATAATAAAGTGAAATTAGCCACAACTAATCATTTATATTTAAAAGACATCGTAATACAGGAAAATCATCACCACAATAAATATCACAAGCTCCATCAATAAATGATCGCTTCAGGCCATTTCATGTCTTAATGACATCTCAAAATAATAATAAAAAAAAAATCAATGAGGCATAAAAAAATAGTATTTAAATTGCTTTCAATGTAAGCTCCAATGGCAACTTATGAGATCAGCATTAAAATCATTGCCAACCAATTCTTTCCTGACGCCTCTTACTAAGTTTTAAACATTATCATTGAAAAGTATTCTTTGTCTCCTCATGAATCCATAGGAACCTCCCATCCTTTCTTTCCACTAACTTGCAAGGAACTTCCCATCTCTCACACCCAAAGCAAATGTACAAAATCAACCCAACACATAGTTTTCAAAGCACCAAGATGACCCAGGAGTTTGAGGGTTCAGGCTTGGCGAGCATCACCTAGGCGACACCTAGGCAGTTAAGGTGCTTCTAATATATATTTATATATTTATATAAAAACTTCTACTGCAATATTGAACATAGAGATATAGATATAATGATAAATTTGTATTGAACTTTAATATTTAAAAATGAAAACAAACTAAAATCAAAATTAAAATATATTTACTCACGGAAAAATCCATTGCAATTGGACTTTATATAAAATAACTACAAAGCTATGCTAGATCATCCACTTGCAGAACAACTAATTTATGACGAAGTATTAGGTCATCACTCCTACGACTTAAGGACTTGTTTGGACACATGAGAAAGGAGTTTTTTTGAAACCTGGCAGTTCCTCCATCATAATGCGAGATCTATATTTTTCACGACGCACAGCAGTTTCCGGGTGCTCTCCAATAACAGCATGGTGCAATGGAGTTTTTCCTGCAAGAACTTAATTGGTGAGAGGCGAAGACAGTGAAAATTTTACATTTCTATATAATCAACAAAGAAAATTCAATAGGTTGAGACGAGCACCATAATCACGTGAAATTAGACCCATGCTAGAGATTAGAGCCTCAATGTTAATAATAGTAAATGAACACATTCAAACAATGCATACAAAGGTCATATGTTACATCTATCAATAACCAAAACTAGGGGCATTTCTTCGGTCATAAAAAGGTTGAAAATTATTCAAAATTGATTCAATAAGACAAGAAGAAAAATTAGATTGTCTAAACGGTAATTTCCAGACACATTTTGCTCAATATTATACATTATCACCCGAAATATTATGCCCTCTTACGAATACACAGAAAACTCCTATTCCTTTTTCCCAACACAAAGGCAACCCATGTCTAATGGTTGAAAGTTCATTAAAGTGATTTTAGTGACTTTACTTTTTATCATTGGTTTTGTTAGTTATAGCAACTACCTGCTAGATGTATTATTAACTTTATGGGTATCTTGACTTTTGTAATGGAAGATTATAAATAATGTATTATTAACTCCAAAATCATGTGAAATGAACCCCAAAAATGCCTTCAAAAAGATGAGTGAAGGAGTAAACCACTATGACATAGACGAGCAAGGAACAAATTGAGACCTTGAATGTCTTTCATGTTGACATCAAATCTACAGTCCAAAACCAAATAACGGCAAATCTCATCTTGTCCTTGTCGAGCAGCAATGTGAAGAATCGACAACCCATTTATGGTTTTTAGGTTAGAGATTTTGTTGGCACCAAACTTGCCTACGAAATCTAGATGATTCATTCAAAGAGTCAGAAGAACATAAAACACAAAGAAAAACAAAAGGTTCAGGAATTGAGTGTTTACTCACACTTGACGAATTTCAGATCTCCAAATGTAGCAACAGAAAATATATCGTCAGCAATGCTATAGCCTATTCCTTCAAAATCAAAACAAAACAAAATGAAAACACAGAGAAACAGGCACCGTAACTGTAAATAAAAAGTGATTGCAAAAACAAAAAAAAACTTAGGTTTGGTTACACTTACAAGCCAATCAAACCTCTTTATAGGTCATAAGCATTTTTTTCTACATGCTTACGCTTATTTGTTATAAGGACATTTCTATTTATAAGCATAAGCACTCTCCTCCATACTTATCTTTACTAGTAAAATGCACCTGCAATTTTTTATGGTTTCGGTCTGTTCTTTTATTTTCAAATATATCCTCTTCCACTTTATTGTTATTAACTTCTAGAGCTTAAGCAATCAAAGATATAGAGTAAAACTACTTCTAATTGCCACAGCCACACAACTTTTGGAAACTATTTTGCATGGGTCAATAAAAATTGAACATTTCTTGAAGAAGCTTATAATTAATTTTTAATTTATTCTTATAAGTCTGTCTTGACCAAAAAAAGCCTATTATACTCTTAAAAGTATTATAAACTTAAGATTTATACTTTTTGCATGTATATTATAAGGTATTTACTATCCAAACATTTTCTCTTACCTATAGATGACTTATAAGTAGCATTATTTAAACACATACCTCCTTATAAAAATAAAATATAAAAAAACTAAGCATATTTTATAAGCCTATCCAATGATCTATCTTTAGCCTTCTTAAAATTTCAATAACTAAAAATCTCACTCCTAAACAGTGCATACATTTATCCACATCACGTGTTCCCAAACCACCTTCGATGTCTTTGATTGAATAAATCAAAGCTACCCTTTGTTTGAACTCTATTCATTGGACCTCTAAAGATATTAACTTTACCAAAATTAATTTGGATTCCCAAAAAAGCATATTTGTTTACCATTAACAAATGATTACCGAGATATTACAATGTAAATTTAAATAAATTTGTAATGAAACTAATGGACTATGCAAGAGCATTACTATTGTTTTCTTATGATTTCAAGTTCGTACATAAAAAACACATTTCACTATGGTAAAACATGTTCAAAGAAGACATCAAACTATTAAAATTGTTGTTTTGAAGTGTCTTCCACATTTTAAAACTTGTCACACTTCCAACAACAAAAAAAAGCATTGATAAACATATTGGTTAAAGAAATTCTAGAAAAAAACAAACAACACTAATAATAATATTAGAAATAATAATAATAGACCAGGCTTTAAACGGAGACCAAAAATATTTTCCTATTTAAATTCTTCCTTATGAAAGAGTGAACCTTGGTGCACCAGTAGAGTAATTGCCTCGTAACTAAGAGGTCACGGGTTCAAGTTGCGGGCAAGCCTCTTGCAATTAAAATTAATTGTAAGGTAAGGATGCATCCATATTCGCCCATGTAGCCCGACTCCTTTCCGGACCCCACCACTCATGGGAGTTCAGTACACCGGCTTTGCCAATTTTAAATTCTTCCTTGTGAACTTTGCATGCCCACAGTACAGCTTAGTAGCAAGTAGCGCGCATGAACCCCAGCAGCATAGGTGTTCAAAACACAGCAAGGCCGCCTACGTGGGATGTTAAAAAAAAAAAAAAAAAAGCTTTGCATGTGACAAAACCTACTTGCTCATATCACTCACTCTCATTTGATAATAAGCGATTTTGATCTTTCCTTTTCTCAATTTAGCCCAAAGTACCCACAAATAAATCCATACATTTACTCACAAACCCAAACACATCAAACCTACTAACTCTACTATAGTAAGACTTGAAAACTACAAACAGTCAGTTCAACTACAATTACCATGCAATAAAAACTCGTAAACTAATCCATGGCAATATAACCAACCAACATCATAATGGTAGAACTTACAATTACGTTCACGTACACATATCATATCCTAATCATATGATACACAATCTCTATAAATCATTTAGTACTAACCAGCGATTTCAGGTTTCGGAGGTTTAGGAATATTGTAATGTTTGTAAATTGGCGCCATGATTTTCTGAAAGGGAGGAAGGGCCTTTTTCTGTTCAATTAACTCTTTGATCTCCGCATAGATTTTCTGGCATCATAGGGAAAAATTAAAAAAGAAAAGGAAGTTTAAAAACACTTTAAGCATGGGGGAAATTCAAAGACCAGATATTTGCAACAAGAAACTACAACAATGAGCATAATCTATGTCACAAATGTATCCAAAACAAAATACAATGTTGATGCTACTGGCTAGTCAAACCACAATAGAAATCGTTTGGGTTTCTCACAAAAATATTATAAATCCAACAAAACCCTTCTGGTCCAATATCTACATAATGTAAAAGAAGCTAATTAAATTCAAAAGAAGATTAAATAAATAAAAAGGCTTCCTAGCATTTATGTCTTCAAGAAAGTTTGGTTGTTACTTGTTAAACTACATAAAACAAAATAAAATCAAGCCTACCAGCATGTCTTGCTTTCCAAGAACTTCATCACTACATATATCAAGATCCATTTAGAAATATCTGCAAAAATTAATAAATAAATAAATTGTAAACATAAATGTTTTGGCACAAAAATAAACCAATTTGACCAAGTGAACAAGAAAGATAAAATGTGCCTCCCTTCAAAACAATATATATTTATAAGCATGCTACTTGTGAGGGCAGGTATTTAGTTCTTTCTGTTTGATTTTTACTTATTTAGCATGTAGTTTGCTCCAACTATAGGGTCACATAGTAATGGTAGGTTTCATACATTAATTTTCCAACAATATACACAAACGACTATATGAAGAACACACATCATTGGGCTGCACAAGACCTTCTCTGGCAAAACCATAATTTTCCAAGGTTATGAAAAAATTGTCATTCGAGAGTCTTAACTGAGATTCTGCTTTATAGATTTGGTGTAGTCCACTATATTCTGCCTTTATTTTAACTGGGGAAAAAACCATTGCTACTTTAAGCTTATACCAAAAAGGAAATAGCTATAAAATTACAGAACCACGGAACACCTCTTATTTTGAATTGATAACTGTTTGACACAAATTGTCCCCAACTTAACCAGCAATTATGAGCCCATCTTTTACAAGGGAATAGGATAAGTAAAATCATTTTACTGGCCCTTTTGCCAAGAGGGGACTTTAATTTTCTTTTCTTCTCACAAGGTGGCATAATAGCATTATGCAGGTAACTGAGTCGAAGAATGTTACAGAATTTACATACTCATAATAAATCTTTCCCCTACATTACTTTTTTGTTGGTATGATTCGGTATAATTTTAGGAAAAGATTAATCATTCTTTATTAAAACATTTTTGTTTGGTTGTAACAGACAAAATATTAAGGTTTACTTATAAGTTTTTCTCGGGGGAAAAAACATTCTTATGACATTGCTCCAAACAATTCTTCAAAAACACAACCAAAATAAAAGAACAGCAAAAACAAAAACAGTAAATAACTAAATATAAACAAGGAAGCCTAAAAACACATAAGAGCATGAACAGTTAAAACAAACATCAATCAACCTCTATAACACACTGAAGGATTATCCATTATAACGAAAAAGAAGGGCCTGAGAACACACAACAGAGGGAATGATTAAATTTGAACCCATAACTATAGAGAGGACTACATTTGACAATGTATGGCTAACTAACGACCAGTATCGGAAGTCACCGTAGAACACATACAAAAAAAACTCGTCTGGTACCATTTGATAATTATGAACATAACTAGACAACAATCGTTCTATAGAAAAGAAATCCCAACAGATCAAGGAGGACGTACCTGCTATATGAATTGTTCTTGCTTCGAAGCCGTCTCCGCACTGGCGAGGCAGGAAGATTTGAGGGAACGTGGCACTGCGAGGAGAAGGAAAATAGGACCGAGGCTAATATATTTTATAAAAAAAAAAAAAAAAAAAAAAGATGCACTCCAATCTCGACCGCACGTCCGGCATCGATTGACGGGAATGAATCACCCCGAATTCACATGGTATATGAGGGTTTATTTCCGATTCTACCAATGACTAGCCCACTATATTACCAATATACCATTCTTACATATTAATTTTTTTTAAAGAGGAATAATTAAAGAGAAAACGGTATTGATGTCAATTAACTATACTAATGGTTACAAAGATAATTTGGGAAAAATAATTTATACTGTTAGATTTAACTCAAGTTAAATTTAAAAATTGCTTCTAAAATCCTGTGTGACTTGTACACAATAAAATCATATGTAAATTGACTTGACTCTAATTTTTTCTTATATCTGCATGCTCAACAACTGTTATATAATTTTTTCTTGAAGTGTTATTTTAACTTGATCTTTAATTATCTTATCAGATTTTAAAGAAGTTATTTTCTCTGTTCTTGCCTTTTTACTCATATCTCTATCTTTTGAGTTATCCTATTTTTTATCTCTAATTATAGGCTTCTTTTTAGCTTCTTTTTTAATCACCCGATGTTCATTTTTCATTCACTCTTTATTTCATCCTATGTAAGGGTTGATCAAATATATTATAAGTGTTGATTTTTATTAAATAAGTTCAATTAACTATACTAATGGTTACAAGAAATCTATACTAAGACGATTTGGGAAAAATAATTTACAGTGTTATAGGAAATTAATACACTGTTAAATTTAACTCAAGTTGAATTTGAAAATTGCTTCTAAAATCCTGTGTGACTTGTACACAATAAAATCATACATGAATTGACTTGAGTCTAATTTTTTCTTATATCTGCAAGCTCAACAACTGTTATATAACTTTTTCTTAAAGTGTTATTTTAACTTGATCTTTAATTATCTTGTCAGATTCTGAAGAAGTCTTTTCCTTTGTCCTAGCCTTCTTCTCTTGCCTTTTTCTATCTTTTGAATTATCTTATTTTCTCTCTCTAATTAGAGGTTTCTTTTTAGCTTCTTCTTTAATCACCCGATGTTCATTTTTCATTCACTCTTTATTTCATCCTATATAAGGGTTGATCAAATATATTATAAGTGTTAGTTTTTATTAAATAAGTTCAATTATAACACAATTCTATTACAGCATTGCTTTTAGATTCTATATAGAAGTTCATTTTTTTATTTTAAAAAAATAAAAATATCACAAAATCATTCATACAATAAAATTTATATATTTAATTTTTTTTATAAAATTTATAAATATTTTTTAAATATATTTAAAAATACTTTTCACTTTGTATGGTTATTAAATTATATAAAAAATTCTCATCTTCTTCGTAACTTTTCTTTTTATTTTATATTAAATTATAAAATTTTTATTATTAAATATAAAAAATAATATAAAATTTTATTTTAATGATATAAGAAATAAATGAAGAAAATAAAAAATAATTTAAATTCATAATCTTAGAAAAAATAATTAAAATATGCGTGCCTTATACTTCCAATAATACTACACAAAATTTGTCTCGATCAATTCTCTTATCCTTCTGACTTGACAACATATGACGTCAAAACTCACACGGCAACGGAAAAGAAATAACAATACATTGCTAATTATTTCCACTAGAGGCCATCTTACCACGTAATTTTTTTGTTTTGCTTTTGCTTTGAAAATGCTTTTGTTTTTTGGGTCACATAAAACCCAATATTATTACACACACACACACACACACATATATAAATCAGAGACGTTGATGATTTTGTACTTATATATATAACAATCCAATCTTATTTTAGGATGACATATTTGTACTTTCAAAATATTATTCTATTTTAAAAACAAAATTTGGCCTAGTACACATTTTCTAAATAAATTATTAGCTATATTTGAAATGAAAGGATAAACATACACTAAATATATTTATAAATTATTTTAAATTTCAGTGAAATTATAAAAATATTCTTAATTTTTTTATAATATTCGAATATTAACATTAAAGCATATATCAAATGTTGGAATATAATTTTTCAAACACACTAATTTAAATTTTTTATCACATTTATTAGAAAATAAATATTCAAATACAAATACAATATTTGAAAATAATATTCAACCATTTAATTTCATAACATATATTGTTTTTATTATTACTTTATGTAAATAATATTCAATATAACAATTACGTATTAAGTGTGCAAGAAAAAAATCTCATTATTTTAACTCATTTTACTTCGAAATGAAAGGATTGTTCTCATTTTCGTGCGGGTTTGAGTTATTTTTAGGTGAAAGAATGCTTTGAGATATTAAACTTTGAAATATCGAACTCTTGTCTTAAAGTTTTCTAGGACGCGCTTATGTAATTCAAGATATAATTTATGTCTCAAATCAAAGTGAGTTTATTTATTTTAGCCTGAAGTTTTTTTTTATGAATTATTTTGAGATATTAAAATTAACTATCACATTTCAAAGTAATTAAGATATGTATTGCTGTCCTATGGCGTTATGATAGCTTATTTTTGTTCATCGTGGAAAGTTGATGGGCTACTGTATTTCCTTTATATCAGTCGATTGTATGTTGTTGCAATTAGACTCTAAGAGCATCTCCAACCTTTTTTAGTTTATTACAGTATTATTTTAGCTAATGTTACTCTAATCTTATATTATTTATATTTTTACTTAAAATTTCTTTTTTTTTTTCAAACTATCCTCCTAGCAAACCAATCAAACCGTTGCGGGTGCCATTCTAAGGATAGCCAATGCTTACATCCAAGGATAGGCATCGCGGGTGCCATTATAGAATGTAGGGGAGAAATGGAGGAAGGGAGGGGGTTGTGTGGTAGGGGTGACGAGCAACGGGGGAGCAGCATTGAGGGGGAGGGGAGCAGGGGCGAGGGGGTGGGGCCGTGTCACGTCCCCGAATTCCAGAGAACCCGGAACCGGGTATATGACTTCCCCTTGCCCACACCCGATAGGTCAAGGGGTTGGTGGCTAGCACCAATAGAGACTACACCGCGAGTGCTGTCTCAAATATGCAACCATGTACAGTCATACATCAAGGGTAATCCTGTACTTTCCCATATATCATCATGCATACAATGAGTCAAATAGTCATACAGACATCACATCATACAGTATGCAAATACAAGTCCACGGACCCAAGTCCGGGATATAATACAAACAATACAGAATACAGCACTGTATCATACATCAGAGTAGTGGGCGTCCTCCTGGAAGAAAGTCCTCCACTAGTCTCGGGTCACACCTGAAAAGGGGTAAACAACAAGTAGGGGTGAGCGACAAGCTCAGTAGGTGACCCCAACACTCCACATCATGCAACACATATAAGTCTATACTATATGCTCGGTGTACTCGTGCACCGTGTAGTGTGCACAATCATCAGGACTCAGCCTGCTCACACAGGACAACTTGTCCACGATCCTCCATGGGATCCCAGCTCAGGGCACTCAGCCCTAGCTCCACGAGCTCAACGGCTCAACTCAGGCCTTAGCCTGTCCACAGCGCAATATGCCCGGCCACGGTCGCCACACAGGCCCGCCATCGGTGCATATGCCCGCCATGTCAATCACATAGCACCATCGGTGCATCACAGTGAGAACCCAAACAAGTCACGGAGTCCATGCCCCAATACCTCACACCAACATACTAACATTAGTATGGCATGTCATTCTCAACATTTCCTTTGGAATTGTAGCCAGTCTTCACAAGTAAATCCTCAATCCTTGATTTACGAAGGAAGTACCCATAGCATCTATTTTCTTGAAATCAAAAGTCCCGGCATTGGGTTCCCATATCATAAATAAGATAATCTGATTTTTGGGGATTTTTCTGAGATGTCTAACCCCACTTTCCAAAAATTCACCACTACGAACTTTTGGGTTTTTCCGAGATTTTACACTAAATCCCAATTTTCACATTTTGAAAGAGTGAGAATTAATTTTTCTAGTATTTTTCTTTGAATCCAAATGGGGGGTATTTCGTTATTTACAATGTAAATGTCCGGTGCGAGTGCACTCTTGAACACTTTGCTGATCACTGCTTGTGGAATGGATGCTACGGATCACTATTGCGGAGTGAAGCTACGGATCATCTGCTGATCCGGACTAACTATTCGGACTACGATCCGGACTAATCGCTCCGGACTACGATCCGGACTAACTGCTCCGGACTACTGATCCGGACTAACTGCTCCGGACTACTGATCCGGACTAACTAAGTTCTTGACTCCATAGTCTTGATGGTCCGTCGACCTAAAACTCGCTTGAGTCCTGTTCATCGTCGTTTTTGGCTTGTTCTTCGTATGGAAGCAACCCAGTGACCTCTAGACGCTCATAAACACATGTTTTACGCAATAAAATGTAATATTTTCCTCAAAACGCGTCTTAAACGCCTCTAATTCGCACGATAACAACGAAATACACACAAATCATATATTCATCTAGATCTAAATCTAGACCTCCATGGTTGACTTCTCAACCCTCATAAAATACACACTCATACAACCACGAGATCACATATTCAAAGATAGGATCGAGATAAGACGGTTAAGGACACCTACCTAGAAGATTATTTGCGATCCACGAGCTCCAATCGCCCCAAAATCGCCAACAAAGCTCTTCACGCTCTTCACCTTCTCTCTCTCTCTCTCTCTCTCTCTCTTTTGCTCAAACACGCACGCACCAATAATTGGAAATTAAAGAGATAAGGCAGTTTTTAAGTATATATATATTGTTGCCAATAATTGGCCTCCCAGACAATAATTGACCCGAACGCAATAATTGACCTCCCGAGGTCACGAACTCCAAATTGAGCCCATTTCTGTCAAAACGCTCAAAATGACGAGCACAACACTAAACAAATATTATTACACTCAAATGACTCGCTCAAACGCAAAGTCAACCGATAAATCCCAAAAAGTCAACAATCAGGTCAAACGGGGCCCCGACTCAGAATCGGGCCCAAGTACAATCAAAATGCTCACATCGACGACTACACTATCGTCCAGATAGTTACATTCCCATAGAATGGCTATCTCTCAAAACTACCCAAATACGAATCTTTACAGACCGCGATGGGGGAGCACGGTGAGAGGGGTGGGAGGCGCAACGGGAGAGCAAGGGTGATGGGGGTGGGGGCACGACAGGGGAGTAGGGGCAAGCGGGATGGAGGGCGTGACGGGGACAACAAATCTAGAGTGCAACAGGGAGCAGGGGCAAGGGAGGTGGGGGGCGACAAGATGAGTTTACGATGACTGAAATTATAATTTTTGACAAATTATTGACATGATATTACCAGCAAAAACAAAATTTAAAAGACATATTTAACTTTTTTGTTTTTACTTTTACTAATGATTTGTCTAATGAATTGGAGTGAGATTTTAGTTAAATATATATTTGATTTTTGCTAATAGATTAGAGATCTCTAAGTGGCCACACTCATTTAAAACATTTGAAATTAGGAATAAGAAGGCAATCTCTATCCAACCCCTCTTTGGAGTCCGGACTTCTTATCTAAGAATCAGGATCTTCTGTAAAATTATGCTGTTTGTAATTTTTTTAAAAATCTAAAATTATATCAAAAGTATGTACTTTTATTCTGTTTTGGTTTACTGCCCGCTAGAATTTTGTACATCAATTCCATACTCTTTTTCTAAAACACAAAACAGGATTTTTCTGCCATACATAATTTTATTTTATTTTATTTTATTTTTTTGAAAAAACTGCGTATGAAAACCTAGTCCAGCACAAAAGGCGTCTGGATTGGCCGGTGAGGTGCGCGAGCAATTATACATCAGGGATTAAAGAGGAACGAAACAAATTAAAGAGGAAATAACAGAAGAATTAAAACACAAATGGAAAGGGTCCACTGGATAAATATTTAATATTAAATCCTCCTCGACAATTACTGGTGTTTCTTTGCTCGACCTTCAGAGAGGTTGATGAATCATCCCTTTTAGAACCCTCAGGTTTTCGAGCCCATGCAGGCCTATACCCATAATCATAAAACAAGCTCCTCACTGGCTTCAATATATATGTTCTTCGGAAAAAATGCCCACCTGATGATCCCCTGCAACGGCCATTGCCTGCACAATCCAATGTATTATGACCCAGAACCAAAAATCCAACGATGCAATTAATTTTGACTTGTTGGACTATGTAAGTTATGCTCATTTATATATTATAATATTATTTACTTTGGACTCATCTCATTCATGGTAATATAATAATTTGAGCCTAATCTATTATATTAACCTACTTGGCTATTTCAATTCTTTTCACGTGGAACAATTTCCCAACACAAACTACACGATTAACAGAGGAAGCAGCTATAGCTCATAGGGAAACCAAAAAAACAATTGTGTGCCAACCTTAATGAAGGCTCCCCGTCATCATGCAATATCAGATTTTGGCAGGAGGATCTCAAGAAGATAAAATTACAGACAACATAGACAGTTTCTAAACATCTCCACTTAAAAAATGTTGGAATTATAATTAATGTTAGGAGATATTATTCTCCTATATTTAGACTGAGTAGAAATTTGATAATATTTGTACTTCCTCTTCCATGATGATAATATTCAGAATTATCGTTCTTTTTTTTTCTTTGGTATTGAAGCCTCCTTGGGCTTTTCCAAGAGAAGAAATCTTCATCAGAAAGGTGCCAGTAGAGAACATTAGTGTAGTTCATCTCCAATACACGTCAGCTAAAATTTATATTTAAATTCAAATATAGCTTGGTACAGTTCTCATATGTTACTCCAATAATACTTCATGTATTTTTTTTACTAAATTATATGTTTTCAAATTTATCCTAAATTCCTAATTCTAGATGCCTAATTTAGTTGGGCATCATTTGACGCAGCAGTGTAGGGGAGGAGATGGGGTGATCCAGCGACGTTGGCAAGAGGGGCGACGCCAGCAAGTGGGGCAACGCTGGAAGGGGGCGAACGCAGAGGGGGGCAACGCTGGAGGGGGACGACGCTGGAAGGGGGGACGCAGAGGGGGGCGATGCGGACGGAGGGGACGCAGAGGGGGAGGCGCAACGCATAGGTATGAGGTGGGGGAGGGTAACGTCATCTATGCATTCAAATAAGGGTTGAATGCTGAGTCGGTATTTTAGTTGAAAGTAAAAAATCTAATAAAAATTTGTTAAAATTTTATTAAAATTATACTTGAAACTATATTTAGATAATGATATTATTATAATATTAAAGATTTTTTTGTTAAAATATAGTCAATTTTAGTTATAGCTTTTGCTATAGCTATGTCTATTAAGAGCATCTCCAATCATTCTAGCTAACTAAAATGAGCTAAAGGTATATTTAGCTTGCTACAGTAGGACTTTACCTAATGTCACTCCAATGGTAGTCATGTATTTTTTTGCTTAAAAATTAATTTTCCCAACATATCTCTAAGCCAAATTCCAAATCCCTAGCTAACTAAATTGGGCGATTCCCGTGCGATGGCGAACGCAAGGGTGGGATTGGATTGTAGTCTCACCTTCCCCTTGGTTTTTGCTCAGCCGTCGTCCCTCCTGGTGGACATCTACGCAACATCTGGATCTGAGCGACATCTGTACGAGGGCTGTCCAGATGAGGCGAAGCACGATTGGGCATGGGGGGGGGACGCATGACAGAAATGTAGGGGGGGCGACGGGAAACGCAGCGAAGACATGATGCGAGTAGAGCCTGGGTGGGGGTGGGGGGACGCATGACGGGAAACGTAGAGGGCGACACTGGGCATGGCCGAGGGGGGGGGGGGACACAGGGGGGCGGGGGACGGGGGCGTGCGATGGGGGACGGGGGACGGGGGGACGCGAGGGGTGGGAAGGATGTGGAAAGAGGGCATACATGAGAATTCTAATTTTTTGGTGACATGACATGTTTAGCAAAAGCAAAAGCCAAAGCCAAATTTTGTTTTTTTTGTTTTAACCATGCATTTAACTAATGCATTGGAGAAGGGTTTTAGCTAAATATAACTTTAACTATGCCTTTACCTAATGCATTGGAGATGCTCTAATGCTCTTAAAAAACACAACTACCTAGCCACCATCTTGATATTGAGAACGTTAAATCAAAAAGGAAGAAGACTTTAAGGAATTTTGTTCCACGTATAATAGTCCAATCCCTATCGCAGCCGCTAGGACCTGTATTTCTAGGGTGAGAAAGGAGCCAAAAGGGTGCAACTTCCATTACAATGGAGAACATGTGACACACCTCACTACGTGTGGTGAAATACCCTCAAATTGTGGGAACATAAATTGACCCCCATACATATTTATTTAAACGGGATATGAATTTTTGAATTAAGTGAGCCATGGATTTGCTGCCAATAATCGAGCTCCTTGTTGCCATTTTTTTCTGGAGATTTTTTTCTCTTTTGTAAAGTTGATACATTACATTTGGCCTCTTCATGTATCGATTTGACAGGAAAATATAGGGGATGGGTTCAAATAAGTGCTTGATATGATCAGTGTCGGAACCACAATTCCATACCGGGAGGGGCCAAATTAAACATAGAGGCTGAAAATTAAGGGAAGTGCATTCGATTGTTTCCCATTTATTATACCACAACTCTTCGACGTCAAATGCATCTCCTGCGATGGAGCAAATTATGGGATAGGTGCTCAAAATTAAGGGAGGCTATGGCCCCCCTTGGTAAAGGCCAGTTCCATCTCTAGATATGATATTCCTAGAATGACCCAAATGATGAAAGATTTCATGATGGGACTATGTGAAATTTGTGTTATTTCATGACTATGTAGACGAGTTCTACCGAGTATATGACTATAATTATATATATTTCTTTATAAATTATATTCATTGTGCCTAAATAATAGGTGATTCAATAGTTTTTATTCAGGTTTAATCAATTTCCCATTTATTATATATCTTATTCTAAAGTATATTTATAAGAGTATGGATTGATTTGGATCCAATGTTGAATCATTGTTATGATTGAAAGTTTGTTGAGCCACATCATTATTATGGACGCATTGTGTTGAACTTTTTTAAAGTCAGCTCACTGAGCATCTCTTGAGTAAAATATGTAGTGTATGTGAAGAACAAAGAGTATGAAATCAATATCTAGTGTACATGGTACAGGATTCAAGTTTACAAGCAGTTGGCATGTGTGAATTATATTATTTAGCGAGACAATTATTTTGAAACAAGTTGCAAGATAAATTTATAAGCTTTGACCTTTGTTGGAATTATGATCAATATTAGGGGATAATATTCTCTAACTTTTAGATTAAGTAAATATTTGATTTTAGTCTCTACCATGTTTAGTTTTTTGTTTATTAGAATTTACTAGTTATGGATATGGATAAGAAATGCATTGCTTATGTGTATATATATATATATATATATATATATATATATATATATATATATATATATATATATATATATATATATATATATATTTATCTCGCATATTAGTTATGTTGATAATTCTCTTTCTATGTATCTTTCTACGCAAACTAACAATTTGAGACTTAAAATGCCAGATTTCCACATTGACCATCCTCTCGTTATGGGGTTCACCTAATGAGCCATCTCCACAGCTTCAAACAGACCAAGAAGCATTCTTTAGAACTGTCATGGCAAGAGAACAAATCCTGAGTAAAAGGCTGTGGGCACTAAACTTAAATGCATCAGTTTATTAGACAGAATACCTAACCCAGCAACGCCGGAAACCATCTGGATCACATTCTCTTCCAGCAGCAAAACAAGGGCATTGCTGGCTTTTGAACAGCCCCTGAGCCAATTTTTGCAGCTCTTTGTGTAAGATTATTATTTATCTTTAATAATCTATTATGTAACCCATGTAATTAAAAGGCCTACATGCTATTAATGGACCACATGTATTTAAAATACTGTTTCTATATTAATGAAGGCCCAATATGATGGTTGTTGGACCGAATAGAAATTAGAAACAGTAGGGTTATATATATATATATGTATCTCTTCACTTTCACTTCAATTTAAGTTTTAACGCAACACAGAATGTGCGTGTAGCGGTAATTCTTCTCCATCACATAACGCCATTAGAGATAAGCAAAAAGGTGATAAAACCAATTCCTTTAATTCGTTCATGGATCCAGGTACGCTTCCGATTAAGGTTATAGTTTCTATTAAATAATTCTAGGCATGAACGATCCTGCAGTAAATTTCTTACAATTGGTATCAGAGCAAGTTTGCCCTAGAATTGTTGTTTTGTCTTTCTAATTGTTTTCCGGGCATATTAATGGAACAAAACTCGTTTTTTTATATGAACTCGGCTTTGTGTTTTCATTTATGCAATTTTGTTTGGGTGAAGATATACGAATTGTCATTCACGCTATTCGGAATCACACTATAATGGAGCGAATTGTGTTGTGTGATGGTTACGTGGGATATATGATGGTTATTTTGAATGATGTGCATGTGCATCAATTAATGCATGAATGGTTAAGCTTTGAAATTTGCCCAAGACCTATTGTCGTTATTAAAGTTTATGCCTTGTTTTAATGCACGAATTATATGATGTCTTAAAGGCATGAAAATTATGTTATGAGCCATCACGTAATTGTTAATAACAGATTTATTAAGAGAGCCCGTAATTCAAGTGGGGGCATTAGATATTTCAATTATATGATTATTTGGATTTAAAATTTATTTTTATGTTATGAATTTAGCATATTTGATGTGTAAAATTAAATATATTATAATTATGTGAATTTAATTTGCTAAAAGACCAATTATGGTATAAAAGAAAATTTTAATATGGTATATTTAGTTTGAGATTATAAAGTATATCTCAAATAACGTATAATTAAATGTTTATAGCATGGAAGCTTGTTAGTCACCAAAGTGGCCTAGCATATTAAGATATTTAGATATTTAATTATATATTTATATTTGTTTGAGATTTTAGGAATATCTCATTAAAGATTTATATAATTAAATGTTTATTGTATAAAAAGCTTGTTAGTCATCAAAGTGGCCTGGCTTATTAAGATATTAAATATTTAATTATATGTTTTAATTATTCGTGTTATGTGATGCAATTAAATTCCGAATAATTAAGTTCATTAATTATTTTACTAGGAGGTAACCCAAAGGTAGACTATTGCTTATAATTAATGACATTATAGTGACTTATCAGTATATTAAGTTAATATAATTGTATATCCAAAGATGACATGAGTATTGGCTTTAGTATAACTGATAGTCTATTAAAGTGTATTATTTGCATCATTATTAGTTAATGTTATATATTTAGGGATCACCCAAAGGTGAACTTGAATATGTAATTAAATTTATTATTTCTCTGAATCTGATTAAGGTTTTCTCAAAGCATTAATGTGTGAGTATGTATAATAATTTGCAATTTCTGCCAATATGTTTGCCATGGGCAATGGGATGATCAAGTTCAATGGGTTGAACTATGTAGATTGGTTTGAGCAAATTCAGTTTCAACTAGATGTTTTGGATTTGGATTTTGCAATAGTGTCTAACAAACCTGAAGCCATTACTGAGACCAGTACAAGAGCTGAAAGATCTGAATATGAGATCTGGGAGCAGTCTAATAGGCTGAGTTCGAACTTGATGAGGATGTCAATGGCTAAAAATGTGAAGCCATCAATGCCCAAAACTGACAATGCAAAGGAGTTCATGTTAAAGATTAAAGAATACTCCCAATCAGACATAACTGACAAGTCTGTTGTGGGAACTATAATAAGTGAGCTGACTACTAAAAGGTTTGATTGGTCACAGCCCATTCATGATCATGTGACTCACATGATAAATTTGGCAGCAAAGTTGAAATCAAAGGGGATGGATGTGAATGAATCCTTTTTAGTACAGTTTATTATTAACTCACTTCCTCATGAGTTTGGCCAGTTCCAGGTGAATTACAACACCATTAAAGAAAAATGGAACCTTCAAGAAATTAAAACCATGTTGATTCAAGAGGAAGGGAGATTAAAGACAATGAAGGATCATTCTGCTCATCTCGCACTTCATAATGGAGCCAGTAGCAGCAAGGGAAAGAAGGATAAAAGGAAGGATAAAGCCCCATTAAAGGTTAAAGAGGGTCAAACCCACAAGGAGGTCAAGTTCTACTTCTGTAAGAAGGATGGTCATATCAAGAAAGACTGCCCGAAAAGGAAAATTTGGTTCGAAAAGAAAAGTAATTGAATTTTGTTGATTGGGATGTATGTATAGAGTGCATTAAAGGTAAGCAAACTAGACATATATCAAAGAATCTAACCAAAAGAAGTAATGCACTTTTAGAGTTAATACACACTGATATTTGTGGTCCTTTTGATATTCCGTCTTGGAGCGGTGAAAAGTATTTTATCACTTTTATTGATGACTACTCACGGTATGGCTATTTGTATTTGTTGCATGAAAAGTTTGAGTCAGTGGACATCTTAGAGGTGTTCATTAATGAAGTTGAAAGGCAGCTTGACAAAAGGGTAAAAGTTGTGAGATCTGATAAGGTGGTGAATGTTATGGTAAGTTTAATGAAAAGGGACAATGTCCAGGTCTATTTGCAAAGTTCCTTGAAAGTCGAGGCATATGTGCACAGTATACAATGCCTGGTACACCTCAACAAAATGGTGTAGCAGAAAGGCAAAATCGTACTCTTATGGATATGGTTAGGAGCATGTTAAATCAAGGTTCAAAAATACGTGAGGCGGGAACGGTACGGCCGAAGGCTGTACGGATATACGGGCGCCTCAGTACGGTCGAGGTGGGCGCCTCAACCTTACACAATAATTTTATGCTGGAAATATTATCATACTAAAATAACTTAAATTTCTCCACAATTTTAATAGAAATATATTACAATCATAATAGTCTTACACTTTATAAAATGAAACTAAAAATATAAATCAAGTCTCACTCAAAAACAAAATTAAGTCTTTGTAATCAATTTCAAATATTCAATAAAACAAAACAACTTAAGGTCTCAAATAGACACTCTAATCTTAATTGAATAGTGTGTCATCCGTATCTAATGGTCGAAATTTTGGATCCCAAAATGGTTCTTCACTAGAAAAGTCATCCGTTTCTGGTTCATCTTCCGATTCAATCAAAATGTCTTTTCCTTTTCCTACACCAAAATAATTAAAAATAACATCAATATATATATATATATATTATTTTAAATATAATGAAATTCTTTCATTTAATTATTAAACATTACTAAACTTACTTGAACTTCTACTTGTCTCTCCTTGCAAATTTTCACTTGGTTCGCATGAAAGGTTTGCAAAATCTCCATCAATATCATCCTCAATTATCCATTCATCATCCGAAGGCACATCAGTGGCTAGTAGAGAGTCAACACCATCAGATAAGTTTTGTTTTCTAATGAACTTATCCCTCAACTTTCTATTATACATGATATAAACTAAAGAGTTTAGTTTCTCTGTGGCCAATCGATTTCTTCTTTTAGAATGAATCTACAAATATAAATGAAAATAAAATTAGTATAAATAAATATATATTAAAAAATATATTCTAAATTTACAATTTCATACGTACCCAATTAAATGCACTCCAATTTTGTTCACAACCGGATGATAAACAAGTGAGACTTAAAACTCTCACTACAAAAGATCTTAACTCTGGGGTATGATCCCCAAATTGAATCCACCAATCAGCTACAATAACCCAGTCTTAATCTCTATATGAGTGGAGATTTGTTCTGAATATTGAAATCTAGGATTCATAAAATAAGCAGCTGCATGCAAAGGGCGATGTAATTGGAAATCCCATATCTTGTCAATAATCTTCCAAATCTCACTATATGCTCCATATTCATCCCCTAAATTTTTGGCTATCTCCTCTTTAGCTGCATCTAATGCTCCATAAATAAATCCCATTCCAGGGATCTTCTCTGAATCTGTCAATCTCAATACACTAAGAAGAGGTCTAGTTGTCTTCAATGCATAAGACATACTAGACCAAAAATTCTCATCCCTCACAATGATCTTTTTCAATTCTTTTCCTTCTACTTTATTCGCCCATGAACTTTCCCTCCATTCCTGTGAAGTTAACATCTGCTCCAAAGGTTCACGCAATTCAAACAAACTTTGTAATGTCAAGTACGCTATAGCAAACTTAGTAGGAACATGCCGAATTAAGTCTTTTTTTTGTGAACTTCCTCATCAATGCCAATATCCACCCATGATTATAAATAAATTGGGTCACCTATTGAGAAACAAACAATTTAGTAATGAAAGTTTAATTAAACAAATAATGTCGTAAAGAAATAAATATACCTTCTTTGCTTTTCTCAACGCCATTTTATGTTGGGGTAGTTCTCCAATTTTCTCAAGAATCAAATCCAAGCAGTGTGCAGCACATGATGGAACGCAATAGAACGCAAGAAAATTGTTCCACGTGGATTATTGACAAGAATGTTGATCAACTGTCGCCCCCTTGTATCTTTCCAACCATCTGATAATATGGACACTCCTGTTTGCACCCATGTCTTCTTCACTTCATTCACAAAAGTTTGAGTATTTTCTTCCTCCTTTTTTTAAAATGGTAGTCTTCAACTCATAATCGCTAGGTACTTTCAAATCAATTCCATAACGGCCGATTGCCCGACACATGCTAATAAATGATGGACTATCAATAACATTAAAAGCAAGAGCATTATCAAAGAAACATCGACCAATCTCCGCACACACATCCTCACGTAATTCCTTATTAGTAAGTCTTTTTTAGGTTCACCTTTATCCATATCATTGATCTCCTCAACATCATCCTCTAAAATCCCCAAGAATCTATCCATAGGTCCCTTATTCAATCTTTGAGTAACACCATTGTAAGGACCCGTACCTTGAGTTAGTCACGGTTTTGCCTTCGAGTAGGGTTTTTTTTCTAGATTTTGACCTAGTGAATGGGCTCAAATGAATTCACGTGCAAAAGGAAAGATGCTTAGAATGATGTCCTCTATCTACCACAAAGTTTCAGGCCAAACGGACTTAGATGTGAGGTGCACGTGAAATGGGTCCATTTTACGTACAAGTGTGGTTGTCTTCTACATGATACAAGGAGGCTAGGGGTGAAGTTTGAGCGCATTTGGAGTGCATTTGGAGTTGCACGTGAATTGGGGAATTCACGTTCAAATTGGCGTGCAGCCATATTTTTGCATGGTTCCCTTGGTTTTGACATTCTAATGATCTTCCTCCAAAGGACCATGTTGAAATTCGAGTATTTTGGCCTATATGGGTGCGGAAAGGTGTTAACTTGTGTGATCAAAACTACATCGTTTTGATCCTGGGATTTACTTAATCAAAACTACATCGTTTTGATGTGGGTAGTGTCTATATAATGAGGGCTTGAGTTTGAGTTTAGGGTTCTTGTGTTCTTCTTTGCCGCAATTCTTGCGAGAGAGAGAGAGAGAGAGAGGATCTCCGGGCGTTGTCGTGGTGGTTCGCGTCGTTGGAAGGTGTTTAGCGTAGAGGTTAGGACAAAAGTCCGAGGTAGGGATTCATGTTCTTCCTAACTCTCCTCTTGTTCTAGGATATTCGCCTATATATATATATATATGTAAATCCATATAGGTGTGATCTCCTATATGGATGTTGGCCTTCAAAGTGACATGTTCTGTTGATTCGATGTTGAATTTGGCCTGAGGATTTTTCTGGGTTTGTTTATGCCCACCATGTGTTTGATGAAATGTCCGTGAGGGCTCGCACACTATGTATTTGATAAAATGCCTGTGAGGCTCGCATGCCATGTATTCAATATAATGCTGTGAGACCTTGTATATGGGTGTCCGATGATATCTTGTGTGACCAGGTGTACTGTGTTTGATTTGTATTTGATAAAAAGCCTGTGAGGGCGATGTGTGTGGCTTTAGATCGACCATGTTGGTCCCTCCGAAATAAAGTGTAAAATCTTGGCCGAGTTTACATGTCGAGATGTAATGCTATGTCGTTTCGTTGGTCCGTTTGAGACCGAGCTGAGATATGGGCCAGGCACAATAGCTGGACCCCTTTGAGATTTGGCCAGGACGTGGTCCTGAGTCTCGGTGTAGCACTCACGACGGTGGGCTAAGTCTACACCCATTCCTGAGGGTAGGTATGGCGCCCGAGGAGGTGGTTGACCATATCGACTCGGGTGGAAAATGTTGCATTGGTGTCCATGCAACATTCGCCCGAATGTGGTATGTCATGTCGCCGTGGTGGCGGGGTGTCCTCGCCCTTCATGCGGGGCTCAGGTAAAGGGTGTTCTTGGGTGATGTTTGCCGCTTTAGCCTTAGGCACGACACGAGCACAAGCATACACATATCATGCATATTGTAGACAGGACGGGTCCGGGGAGACCGGATCCCTACCGAGCTATGGTTTGCTCACCCCTCCTATAAACCGTCCTTTTTACAGGGTTTAGCAAGCGGTAGGTGAAGGCCGAGGAGCTAGGACCCCGAGGCTGGGAGTTTTATGTTATTTCCTTTGTCGTGCTCGTGGTTTTATGTTCTGGAATTTGGTTTGGTTTTATTTGTAATAAAGACACCTGGCTTCATAGGGGTTTTTCCCCGATTGGGTTGTAATAAACATTTAGTCTTTGAAATGAAATAAAATGAGATGTTGTTATTCAATTTGTGTTTGTGTGCATGGTTTGGGAGAGGAGCATGCCCCTTGGCATGTTAGCCTGGTTGTGCAGGTTTGGGACAACACCGTGCCGAAGTCCTTTTAAGGTGCTTGCACTAACCCCTTGTCCCTTCGGGTGCGGGCATGGGCAATCACTACTCATTTCCAAGTGGAAGGAAATTGGGGCGTGACAACCATCACTACTTGAACCTCTCACGGACCAACTGTTCAATGTTGTGCACCCGTCAATAATCTCCTCTTTAGCTAGTTGATTTAATTTTTTTGACTTCTCCGTATCATCAAAAAAAAATTTTCATTTCATCTCTAACTTCTGGTTGAACTTTTGGACATGGGGCAACATTACCCCTTTTACTTGCAAGATGTTCCTTCAATCTAAATACACCCCCTCTTATTTCCTTTTGACAAAATTTGCATCGAATAAACTCATTTTTTTTTATCTTTCTCAATTTCAATCCCATACTTTCAAGCTGGATCTTTTCTTTGATTGCTTGCCATTACACCACAAATGAAAGTATGCTCAATGATCAACAACAATAAACAACGTCATAGTTTGAATAATTAAACATAAAAATTAATATTAATGTTATTAATATATAAAATAATGTTAATTAAATAAAAATAATTAGAAAAATATATATTAAGTATAATATATACTCACAGCCACACAGAGAGTTGATGAGAGAAGTGACAGAGGGAAAGACAGACGCGATGCGAGGCACGTCGAGGCCGTGTCGAGGCTCGCGAGACCGTGTCGACGGGAGGCAAGGCTCGGCGAGGCTTGGCGAGGCCGTGTCGAGCTCGGCGAGAGTGCGTTGACGCGAGGTGAGGCTCCTGGCGAGGCCGCGTCGAGGCACGCGCGGCGAGGGGACAGATCGTCGGTGACGATCGCAGCGATCGTCGGTCGAGGCGGGCCGCGTCGGGTACCGAGGTAGGGCTACGTGAAATGGTACATTTTTTACAGGTTGTTTTTTTATTTAAAAAATAAAGTCGCCCGCCTCACCTCGTACCGTCTGTGAGGCGGACGTACAAACGGTGAGGCGGCCGCCTCACCCGCCCGGAACGGCCGGTGAGTGTTCGCCGGCTCAGAGCGCCGCCTCCGTACGGAGAGGGTCTGGGTGCCTAGGGCGCCGGACGGAGGTGCCTCGTACGTATTTTCGAACCATGTGTTAAATTACAAGATTGTACCTTTATCTTTGTGGATGCATGCATTAAAGACCGCTGCATATCTGTTTAATAGGGTTCCTAGTAAAGTAATTCCTGAAACATCTTATGAATTATGGACAGGAAGGAAACCCAGTTTAAGGCATCTACATATTTGGGGATGCCCGGCAGAAGTAAGGAGATATAATCCACATGAAAAGAAGCTTGATGCAAGAACCATTAGTGGTTATTTCATCGGCTACCCTGAAAAGTCAAAAGGTAAATTTTACTGTCCTAACCATAGTACGAGAATAGTTAAGTTTGGTAATGCTAGGTTCATTGAGTATGGTCAATCTAGTGGGAGTGGTGAACCACGTAAAGTGGATATTCAAGAAACTAGGGTGGAAAGTTCTATACCCACTGTTTCTTCTTCAGTTGTTGTTCCTCTTGTTGTATCATGGTCTCACAACATGTTAGAACATCAAAATAATATCCTGAATCCACTAGATGAACAAATTAATAATGAACTAGTTAACAATGACCAAGTTATAAAGAGCAAGTGATACCACAAGAAATAGATTTAAGAAGGTCTGTAAGGCAAAGAAGACCAGCTATTTCGAATGATTATGTGGTCTATTCACTAAAGCATGAGTGTGACTTGAGTCTTAATAAGGATCCAGTCTCATTTATCCAAGCCATTAATGTAACAATTCTGAAAAGTAGTTTAATGCTATGAAAGAAGAGTTAACATCAATGTATGACAATAAAGTCTGGGATTTAGTTGAGTTGCCTAAAGGTTTAAAACAAGTGGGTTGCAAGTGGGTCTTTAAGACCAAGCGTGACTCAAAGGGCAACATTGAAAGGTATAAGGCCAGACTTGTTGCTAAAGGTTATATTCAAACGGATGGCATTGACTATAAAGAAACCTTCTCTCCAGTTTCAAAGAAGGATTCTTTGAGGATTGTTATGGCTTTGGTAGCTCATTATGATTTAGAGCTTCACCAAATGGATGTTAAAACTGTCTTTCTTAATGATGACTTAGATGAGGAAGTTTATATGGATCAACCAAAAGGTTTCATAACCACAGGAAAGGAACATTTGGTGTGTAAATTAAAGAAATCAATATATAGACTAAAACAAGCTTCCCGACAATGGTACCTTAAGTTTAATGATACCATTATGTCATATGGTTTTATAGAAAACACTGTTGATCAGTGTATCTATATGAAGGTTAGTGGGAGTAAGTTTATTATATTAGTCCTATATGTTAATGATATTCTTCTGCCGCAAATGATATTAGTTTGTTACATGATATTAAAAGGTATCTCTCTAACAACTTTGCAATGAAAGATATGGGTGAGGCATCTTATGTGATAGGAATAGAAATATTCCGTGATAGATCACAATGATTGTTAGGATTGTCTCAAAAGGCTTACATTGACAAAGTATTAGAGAGATTTAAAATGAAAAAGTGCTCTGCAGGGATAGTTCCAATTCAGAAAGGGGACAAATTTAGTGAGATGCAATGTCCCAAAAATGATTTGGAACGAAAGGTAATGGAGTCTATTCCATATTTGTCAGTTATTAGGAGCCTATTGTATGTCCAGGCATGTACTCGACCAGACATCAGTTTTGTTGTTAGAATGTTAGGCCGATATCAAAGTAATCCTGGAATAGACCATTGGAAGGCTGCGAAGAAAGTGCTTAGGTATTTACAAGGCACTAAGGATCATATGCTCATATATAAGAAATCCAACCACCTTGAGGTGATTGGGTATTCACATTCAGACTATGCAGGTTGTGTAGATTCAAGGAAGTCTACATTTGGTTATATGTTCCTATTAGCTGGAGGAGCAGTTTCATGGAAAAGTGGAAAGCAATCTACTATTGCTACTTGCACTATGGAGGCTGAATTCATGGCATGCTTTGAGGCCACTATTCATGCATTATGGTTGCGAAAGTTTGTTTCAGGTCTAAACATTATTGACAGTATAGCTAGACCGTTGAGACTTTATTGTGATAATTCTGCAGCTATTTTCTTTTCAAAGAATGACAAGTATTCTAAAGGTGCAAAACACATGGATTTGAAATACTTGTCAGTTAAAGAAGAAGTGCAAAAAACATAGAGTATCAATTGAGCATATTGGTACTGATCTGATGATAGCGGATCCGTTGACTAAAGGATTACCACCTAAAACATTCATTGGCCATGTTGGAAGTATGGGTGTAATAGATAAATCCTTGTTGACATGATATTCAGATGTGTACATTTGGTTATTAGCTTTTGACATTTGTGAATTCAATTAAAGTTATGTTTTTAGTTATTTATTTGTTACTTACATTATGTTGTATACATTATTGTTTTAGTGAGATAACAATGAAAGCAATGATTAAAGTATATCCCAATTAAAGTTTCTAAATTGAATTGATTTTGTGATACATGGAAGGAATCATGTCGTTTCAAGACTTGTGACCGCCATGATCCAATCATTTCAATTTAATTACAGATGTCTTGATTGATTCAATGAAAGGTGCGCACTTAAAGTTGTTGAATCACCAAGTCTTGACATGGGCCAAGTGGGAGATTGTAAGATTATTATTTATTTTTAATAATCTATTATGTGGCCCATGTAATTAAAAGGCCTACATGCTATTGATGGACCACATGTATTTAAAAGACTGTTTCTATATTAATGAAGGCCCAATATGATGGTTGTTGGACCGAATAGAAATTAGAAACAGTAGGGTTATATATATAGATGTATCCCTTCACTTTCGCTTCAATTTAAGTTTTAACGCAACACAGAACGTGCATGTGACGGTAGTTCTTCTCTATCACAGAACACCATTAGGGATAAGCAGAAAGGTGATAAAACCAATTCCTTTAATTCACTCATGGATCCAGGTACGCTTCCGATTAAGGTTATAGTTTCTATTAAATAATTCTAGGCATGAACGATCCTGTAGTAAATTTCTCACACTTTGAACAACTGCAATCACAGTGAGCAAAATACGCTATGAAAATTCTAATGACCGGAATTTACAACTATAGAAGTTTCATTAACATATAATGGTCTAAGAAATAACACTTGTTAGTTGTCAAATCACAAAAGTGACCAATTAACAATGCCTTGGTAACATCAAGTCTGTAAAAAAGCCAACTGACCAATAATGCCCAACAAAGACAACGGAGGAAAAGCATCCAGCATTTCAATTCAGCACATGGCACATAAGATACTTGGCTATAACAATGGCGGGGAACAACAACAGAAGGTAAGCAGGAAAAACTTAATCACTTGGCATGCAATATCAAAAACCCAAGTCTAGAATGAAACAGTCTGAATAATCCAATTTTAAGCTATAAATTTGAAAATCAAAAAGGCTTTATTTCTCCTGTTTTATATTTTTATTTTTAAAATGCGATAATTATTTTTTAATATGAAAAATTAAAAATTAAAAGCAACAAAAAATTATTTTCATTTTAGAAAACCTTTAGAAAGAAAATAATAATTTATTGTTTTAAATTTTCAGTAAAACAACTATCACATTTTAAAAACAAAAAATAAAAAAATAGAATAATTAAATAATTAAAAATATACATTTTTCATCTTATACATGTAATTTTTGCACAAGGAATCTATAATTCAATCACTATCTACGGTTATGTATTACCTGTCAATATATCTCATCATATATTGTTCTCATTTAGTAAAGGAAATAACAGTTATATGGGACGATTATAATACATGGTGACAACATGAATAATATACATGGTCTGGTCCTATGAGTAAGATAAAATATTAGAAAACACAATCCTACTAGTTAGACATCATAATTAAAAAACAAAAGTTGCACCATATTAGAATTAAGTGATAATTGATTATAGAAAAAGTTACCCTTAAATTTATGTTAAGCTTTGATTGATCATTGATTGGTGCAACGAAATATTTCTAATTAATAATCATAACCCAAACATAAAAAAATGAGATATGTTGCTGGAATTCGTGCTAGGATGAAGAAAAGAGGACTCACCATGAAAGTCCAATATGGCCTAGAATTGAAAGTTCAAAATTGAATGCAACCATCTTTTTCTTTTTAAGAAAAATGCAGCAACCTTGATTTGATTGCCAACGCTAGAAACATACCAACGCAAAAAATCTGACACTTTGAACTCTACACAATCTCACATAGCATATGACTATGAATTAGCAGTGCAAAAATGGTGCAACCTCGAGATGCAGATAACAACCAACAAGCATAATACGTTTTCCTTTTTTTAAATAACTACACTCCCACCACCTATACAAAACAAAAAAATAAAAATAAAAATAACTCGCTCACAACCGGCTAACGCTGTTAAGTATTTAATCTCTCTCGCTAATAGTTTGCTGTGAAATGCTACACTTGCGTGGTACTAACGACTGCGAGTGCGAGCAGATCACCAGCACAAACATTGGAAGAGCGCACGTCATATTTTGATACAAGCAAAAAGATTAAGAGGTCAATTTCACCGAATCATATGACTTGCATATGGAAATGAAAAATGTTTCATGAATATATTAATGTTTTGCGTTGCTCAAATCATAGTAATTAACCTAAATATAGTCATTAGTCATTTAGTAATGTTTCGGTATCATTGAATTATATAAAATTTCAATCACGTGTAATCATTTTTTACATATAGCATTACTTTTGATTAAATATATTTTTTGTTGAAAAAATAAAATGAAAAAAGTAAATAATAATTTAAAAGAAAGGAGTAAACGATAGTGCTGTACCAAAGCGGAACCCAATGCCACTTAAATGAATAAGTGTGATTGGGTGGCGCACACATGGGATAATTTTTTAATACATTTATTGTTTTCAAATAAAGGTCATTACAAAAGTGGGAATCATAAGATCATGGTAGATTGGTAGCCAGTGTTACACTCTTACGTGATCACGTATTTTCGTTTTTGTATTTTAATTTTATATTAAAATTAAAATTTAACTTTTAGGATTTTAAAATAAAATTTATTTGATATTTAAAAAATACATGTTTAAAAAGTATGTATTTTTAAAATTAAATCTCATAAAAATTAAGAAAAAGTAAATATGGTGAGCTCAAGTGAATGAAAAAAATTAAAGAAAATAAATTGATCATCTCATTAAAATGAGTTTTGATTTAAAAATACAGAACAGTTAAAAATTATTTTTTAAAAAAGTTATTTTATAAAGTATTATTTTATTCATAAAATATATGTACCAATTAGGATTGTTTGGTATGTGTTTCTGTCTTTATTTTTTGGTTTCATGAGATCTTTAATATAATTGAAGTTTGAATTTTACTTTTTGAAAAAAAAAAATCTATGGGAAAGAATATGTTTTTAAGTGTCTCATGAAAATTAGGAAAAACAAATATAATAGACACATTAGAGGAAAGAGAAAAAAAATAACATTTATGTGTTTAGTTTATATTTGAAAATAAAAAATAATTTTAAAGTTATTTTTAAAAATAAATATTTTATTCAAATTATGATTTAATTAAAGTATTATTTTATTCAATAAACGTTGGTGCATTTGTACATTAGAATATTACTTCATAATTCGGCAATCCTTTTAAAAAACAATGGGCCCATGTTGATTATAATTTTATTTAATTTCATATATAATTCAATTTTTAAGACATGTAAGTTCCAACATTATTTTTTAAAATTATTTTTTGCTTTCAAGTATAAACTTAATTATGACGAGAGATTTTTAAAAAAAAACTTTCTCCTTATTTTATTATGTGGGTCCATTATACTTTTTTTTTTGCAATTTTCTGGAGTTCCACTAAAAAAATATTATTTAAAACATATTATCTCTTCTATGAAACAAAAGTTATTTCCAAAATCAGACATGCCATGTATACCAAACAACGTTTAAATTTTAGATTTTATTTTTAAAAATAAAATTTTACTTTTAAAAACAAAACCAAAAAACAACCTAAAGCAAACAGGACCTTATCATATATTTTATAATTTATATTGATAGGAATTAATTGTGATTGATTATAATAACTTATTATCACTTTTTAAAGTTACAATAATATTATATATATATATATATACACACACTCGCAACTAAGAGGCAAATGAGAAATCAAACAATCACATTCTTAATGCTTCCAAATGGTGTTAGTGTTGGACCCCACAATTATGATAATCAACAACGAAGCACCACAAGGAGCTGCAGTCATGGAAGTTAGAAAAGTAAAAGAAGAAGAATAAAAAGAATGTAATGCATGTCAATCGAACCACAAAGGAGCTGCAGTCGAGCCAATATCAACAAACTTTGACCCAATATTTCTATTTTCAAGATCATCTTGAATAAAAATATAACTTTAATTCTTCGAGAATATATAATCTGTTAGACCTCGGTCAGGGCACTCACTATCCAATATTATCCGCTTTGACACTCGCGCACCCACCCATGGGCCGCAGCCCACACGGATTTGTTTCTAACGGGCCGCGACTCGTTAAAACGCGTTGTGACAAGGTGCACATGAGCCTCCTCATTAGGACGACCTCAATGTTCGCCCTAACCGATGTGGGATTGATCTATGGGACGTTAGAGACCCAACGTCTCCCCAATCCCACCATCGCCTAGAGGACCCGGCTCTGATACCACTTGTTGGACCTCGGCCAGGGCACTCACTATCACAATATTATCAGCTTTGGCACTCGCGCGCCCACCCATGGGCCGCAGCCCGCACGAATTTGTTTCTAACGGGCCATTAAAACGCGTTATGACAAGGTGCACATGAGCCTCCTCATTAGGACGACCTTAATGTCCGCCCTAACCGATGTGGGATTGATCTATGGGACGTTAGAGACCCAACATAATCATTAGACAAGATAAACTCCTATATTTCTACATCAAATATTTTTATCTATTCAAGCCTATATTATAAAACACTCTAAAGTCTATTTTGATATTATTGTATTTGTTACAACTAGATTATTATTGTTCCTTCCTTCACTCAACAAACATATAAACAATAATCACTTAACTCTAAACTCTAAAAATATAATGCTAGATTCTCGTTCCTTCAAACAAGCAAATTATAAAGTTCTTATTATTCAAGAAAATAATATATTATATAGCTATTGTTAAACTCACAAAAATAACAAAAGAAATAAAGTTAAATAGATGCTCTTGATTTAAGTCCAATAAAACTCATTCGGTGGTTTAAAAAATGTACAACAAAAGTTGAAATACTTAAGAACCACTATTTGTTTTTCTAGTTTTATCTCCTTCTTTTTTAATTATTTAATATAATACGTTTGCATGATGTAGCATACTTATACAACCTATATATATACCTCTTAGTAAGAGCATCTCCAACAATAATATGTATTTTATCTTCACATGTAGAGAATTTTTTATTTGTGAAAAGTATTATTTTGCTTCTAACTCCAACAACACTCTTCATTTCATCTTTATTTGTATTAAAATAATAAATTTTATTATATTTTTAATATAATAAACTTCCATTTGGAGAGAGAAGAGAGGAAAGAGATAATAATAAATATTAAAATAATATGTGAAGAATGAATAGTGACTCTTCAAAAATAAAGAGTCACTGTAGATTTTTCTACATGTGGAGAGTCAAATGAAGAGTTTGTTGGAGCTTGTTTTTGCATTTGGCTCTCTATTTGTAGACAATAGAGAGCCTCTTGGAGTTGCTCTAAGCTTGTAACATATATTTGTACACTTTTACCCCTTATTTTAGCATGTATTTTATATGTTCCATACTGTTTTCTTTCATTATTTAATACAATATATTTGTATGTTGTAGTATATTTATACCACCTATATATATACCTCTTAGTATGCTTGTAATATATATTTGTACACTTTTAACCCTTATTTTAGTATGTATTTTATATGTTCTATACTGTTTTCTTTCATTAATTAATTCATTGCATTTGTATGGTGTAGTATATTTATACAACATATATGCACATTTTGGAACGTTTGTACTCATGGGAGGAATCCGGATTTAAATCTTAAGGGGCAAGGCATAGTTATAGGAAGGAAGATAAGCTTAGTAAGGTGTCCTTAAAATTTACATTAAGAATAAACAGTTTCAATTTCAAGAGCGCCGTGTGTTTCATACTAGATAACATATGCTTGAAAAATGACGGTATGGGAAAAGAGCCTAATAATCTGAGGGGCGCCATGCCCCCTAATAATGGGAGGTTCTGTCCGCTAGGCCCTACTATGTATTTGTACATTTGTATTACTTATTTTAGTATGTATTTCATATTAATTACGTGGCAACATTTTGAGCATGAAAAATTGAATGGTTAGGATTTATGGGGAATTGTACACCGTAAAATTATTCCATAATTGAAGAGGAGGCGACCTCTTATTTCGTGAATCTCAGGAACATTCCGGTCCGCCAAATCCGAGTGATTTTTTTTTATTCGTATATTATATTTTTATGATGACATAACTTTTAAGTAAAAACAAAAATATTAAAGTTAAGACCGTGTGTCAGACGACACCATGACCTGCGAGGTCTCATTTTAAGGCTGTCAACTTTTAGCGTTTAAGTTAAGTTAAGACTACGTTAATTACTTGAGTTCTAATAATTGAGAGCTAAACTGTTCTAATAAAGTTGATGCTTAAAAATATTTGGAATAGTGTGTGTGTGGACTCGTACTGTCATCTGCGGTGGAACTCTCTCTCTCTCTGCCCGCGACGCAGCCCAATCGCCCCACTCAATTCTCAAATCAAATTGTCTCTAAACTAGCTATCTGGTCACTCCCACCCGCATGAGTACGTGAGCATGGAGACGGCAACAAGTAGCAAGGAAGCACAATCTAGCGGGCGTGAGTGCTGCATGTGCGGCGATCACGGTTTCCGAGAACAGCTCTTCAGATGCAAGGTCTGCCACTTCCGATCCCAACACAGGTTCCGATCGATGATACCTTTTCCCTTTTCGATCTGTTGCTTTGTCTTGCTTTTTCCCGACGACACGACATCTCAATACATATATATATTACTTGTATATATAACCGATCGACCCATCTATATACGCATCCGATCTCGATCTCTCTCTGTTTTACAGCTTTTCCTCTTCTTCTTCTTCTTCTTCTTGTTTATTCTTTTCCTTCCAGGTATTGTAGCAATCTCTATCCTACGGCCGAGTCGTACCGAGTCTGCAACTGGTGCCTGATTCAGAACGCCGGCTCGGACCTGGATCACAAAATCCACGCCCACTTATCCAAATATTCGCCGTCGTCGTCGTCGTCCCACAAAGTCAGCGGCTCCGCCGACAGCGGCGAGGGCAAGACTAATTCCGGAAGCGGAGGCCCGAAAGGTCAACGGATCAGGGGTGAGCAGCCGGCGCATCACAGCACGCCAGTGAAAAAAACGAGGTCGCCGGCGACGGAGGAGCGATCACGATCGGTGCAGGAGACGTGGAGGAAGCGGGTGGGACCCAACGGGTGTAGTGATGAGGAGAAGGGTGTGAGGAGGACCAGATCGGAGGAGGTGTCGAACAAGGCCGCAGGCGCCGGCGTTTCTCAGAAACAGATGGTGTTTAGGAATAAGGTGAGAAGGTATAAGCTTCTGGATGAGGTTTGTAGCTAAACCAAAAATTTGCCTAAGCTAATACGTATACCGAAATTTTCTTAAACCGATCCAAAAAATCTGCTTCTTCGTCCCCAAGGTGGTCTCCTGTTCATTTTTCCAATGTCTACCGATCACCAAACCGCGTCTATATGTATATTGAGACAGGGGTAACTAGAACTGTATATGAGGGCAACCACTTTGATGATGTTTTTGATGTATTTCATATATATATATAATTAATATGAGAGGTTTTGATTTGGATGGTTCGATAGAGTTTCATTTAATTTTAATTATAGTAGAAAAAATTTCAATCTTAAACGTTAATCTCAAGTTAAAATTACTCACTTTAAGTTGTCTTCGAAATATTCACATCTCAAACTCGTTCTCTATTTTTGAGAACCATCAGGCCTCTCTAAACTGATCGTTCTCTATGTTTTTTTCTTACTCGCATGACATTACTTGACGAGGCCGAGGGCTTATGAGGGTTATATAATTATTACCTTTTATCGTTTTTGCTATTTAATCGGTGGGAAACCAACCCTTTCCGGAAAATCAAAAAAAACACTTGCCACTGTGTTGTACATTCATTGAGTGGAAAATAAGATTAGATATTCATAGTCTTTTCAACCTAAAATATAATGGAAACTTAAAAAACAAGATACGTAGTAGACTATTCTACCCTTAACAACTACAATTATTATATATTTCTTAATACCTCCCCTCAAACTCACCATGATAGCGACAAACAGTGACGGGGTGTTATAATATATATATATATATATATATATATATATATATATAAAATTAGAGTCCACTGTAGTTACAAGGAATTAAGTAAGTCTAACTAACCTAGAACACTTATTAATATTGCTTAATTATGAATAATTATTGATCATATATATGTATATATATATAATTAATAACGGTTATTAGTTGAATAAGACATCATAATAAAATGATATAGATAGATAAATTATTTCAGGTCTACAACCATGACCTATAATTATTGTCAATATCATAATATCATAATTATATTGTATAATTATATTATGATATATCATAATTTTGTATTGGTATGTCATAATTGAATAAGGTATTAATATATTAATAGAATTGATTGCATAATATATACATAACCGATATACATAATTATATTCAATAATGTTATCCTGGTAATAAAGCATAAGAATGACTATTATGTATATGAATATAATAATTTAGTTCGACCTAGTACAATTATCTAATAATATGTGTACAACCCAGTTCCCATAATTATCGTAAATAGAATTTAATATATATATATATTAAAATAATAAAATAACGTTAATAACTTTGGTATATCAACACCTAATAAGATTTAATATCTCAAGTTCTAATAATTTATATAGTTATAATTAAAATGGATTAGTAATATAATTTATTATTTTAAAGTATTTGCGATGAATACACCACTAACTACAATAGTAATAAATATATTATATGATTTTAAAAAAAAAGTTATATGATTTGATTATAGAAGATTTTGGTGAGCCTTTTATGTTTTTATGTTATTACTTGACTTAGATAATGTTAATTGTGATTATATTTTGGCCCCTCATAACCGAATTTTCCCGAATTGGTCCCTAACAACAAATATCAAAGTTTGTCAAATATGAATGAAAATGAGAAATGGAATATGAAAACTTCAAACAACATTATAAATAATCCATCAAGCACGAGAATCGATCTCAACATTATAAATGACTGACAAATATCATAGACTATTTTTTGTACTAGTCAATTGGTAGTGACCTATTTGTGGATAGGCAAAAACATCAACATTACAAATAACCTTAACAATATAAACAAAAACATTGTGGATAGGCCACTACCTACAAGTACCATCAAACAATTGCAAAACAATCTCAACACTAACAAATACAATCAAACAACCGCAAACGAGCAACAAAAAGTCGATGTAATCAATTATTAAACAACCGCAAAACAATATCACAAACATTAACAACATCCTTCTAATCATCAACTAATAAAAAAATTATTTTTATTTTTTAGAAAAAAATCCACCAAAGTCATATCATCCAATTGAAGGCAATTATATATATATATATATACCACGTTGCCTTTGTATTTTTATTTTTGAATTTTCCTTTCCACAAACAAGGAGCCATAACATACAAACCATTTATTCTAAACTCGGCAACAACAAGCGCTACCAGCCATGACAGTTTTTGTTATGCCCCCAATTTCCAAAAAGATTTGAAACTATGAGCATAACTTCCCAATGCCTACATCTAAATAATCAAAGAGTACGTGAATCGACACCGATATAGACTAAACAAAGATAATTTGGTCCGCATAGCTAGAATACATAGACTATCTCCCATCGAACCTCAAAAGAAACATTAGCATAATAAGGTGAGTACAAGTGCTAATAGATGATCCACAACTACATGTCACCCTACAAATAAGACAAAACTTATAACTATATGCTTAACGTATGCATGTATAGTGTAGTATACTAGACTGCCGAATAGGTGATCACATCATCACACAAAATAGAAGCAACACTCATATGTTAGAGCAGAGCACATTTTCATCATACTAGAAACCTCCCACGATGAGGCACAAAAACATCCCAACTAACACCCCTCCTCTATTAGTCACAATAAACGTTAGTTAGTGTCATCATATGAAATATATCGCTATGTATGTCTTTATGTAACAAACATTAAAAAGTATTAAGATATATATATATATATAGAGAGAGTAAGGTTCTATAAAATAGTTTAATACTTGTAAACCTTCTCATTCGATTAATATAAGAGAATGTGTTTCTCACATTATTTTTGCAAGTGTGTTTATTATTGTGTGTGTGATTGCTTTACAGGTTTTATGATTTAAAGCGAATAATTCGAACCGGTAAATGGCTAAACTTAGCAATTCGAGACCTAAAGAGAATTAGATGCTGTATGGGTTAAAATTTTTATCTCATAATTATTTTTAATAAAAAAAGAATTAAAAATAATTTTTAAAAATAATTAAATATATTATTTTAAAATTTTTTCTATTAAAATAAAATAAACCGACGGATCAAATGCACCCTCAATCAATATAATAAAAAAAATAAATTTAATCATTTTTAAAAATTAAATTATGAATGGATTTCAATAATCTGACGAAAGTGAATTAAAAAAAATGAAGATCCGATATATTAAACAATTATTTCAGATTAAATCAATTATGGTTATAACAGACGCTCACAGATCGGACGGCTGCGGCTGACCATCTCCAAATTATCCTGTAAAACGCCCACACACACAACACAGCACAGCCCCCCGCCCCTCTCACGTCATATCCATCCGGACCATCCCTAAAAAAATTTTCACTTAAAAATTAAAATTGATGTTGACGACAATCACGTCTCCGCTCTCAATAAAACAACTCTGCTCCACTGTCCTCGGGCCTCGCGTTCCTTTGCCGCTCTCAGGCCGAATCCGAAACTCCCTCCTCTACCGCCACCCTCGACGGAGCTTCGCCGTAGCTCCACCCATGGACGGACCAAACCCGCCTGAACATGTCGCCGGCAAATGGTTCTCGGCGCCGGAGCTCCGGCTTCGCGATCACTTCTTCACTGTCCCCCCTCGACTACTCCCTTGATCGCCAAACTTCCCGGAAGATCTCCGTCTTCGCTCGCGAAGTCGTTGCAGGTACGTGCTGTCGGAACTTTGGTTTATCACTGTTTTGAACTCTCGTTGATGAATTTTTCTTCGTGGACGATGATCGAAATCTGAGCACACACATTGGTTGTTTTGTGTTTTTTTTTCCTTAGCTGGGAAAGAGGATCAAACACTACCGTACCTGTTGTTTCTGCAAGGTGGACCAGGCTTCGAGTCTCCACGACCAACGGAGTCCAGTGGATGGGTAAATAAAGCGTGTCAAGATTATCGTGTTGTATTGATGGATCAGGTATGATCGATCTTCCCATGGTGGCATTTTTCTTGGCATGTTTGATGAAAGTCTCGGGTGAAGTTTCTGTTCCATATATTTCAACCTACCCTGGTCCTATTAAACTTGCAGCGAGGGACAGGTTTATCAACTCCTCTAACGCCATCATCAATGTTACAAATAAAATCGCCCACGGAACTCGCGCGCTATTTAGAACATTTCAGAGCTGACAATATAGTGAAGGATGCCGAATTTATTCGAGTGCGTCTTGTGCCTGATGCTGGACCATGGACGATACTGGGCCAGGTAATTTACGTACGTAGAAGTAGTATGATCAATATATCATTTAAAAAAAAAACTTTTTATTATGCCTTTTGGCATGTTTCATTTCATGCATCAAAATGCACGTTGTTTCATTTATCCTGTATATGTAGAGCTACGGTGGGTTCTGTGCTGTCACGTATTTGAGTTTTTCGCCACACGGGTTGAAGCAAGTCCTCCTAACCGGAGGAATTCCTCCGATTGGAGGCCACTGCACTGCAGATGCTGTTTACAACGCTGGGTTTCAACAGGTTGCTGTCCAGAATGAGAAGTACTACAAAAGATTTCCTCAGGATATTGAACTGGTTCAAGAGGTGGTTCTCCACTTGGCCAGTTCTGAAGGAGGCGGGGTGAATAAACATTCGGATCTTGTCTCCTTTTTGGTTCTCTTTTAGTCTTGTAATTATCACAATGCTGATTCCTCTTTTGTGTTTGGTATAGGTGATTCTTCCATCAGGAGGTATCTTAACCCCTAAAGGACTGCAACTTCTTGGTCTTTCTGGGCTAGGTTCAAGTACTGGCTTTGAGCGCTTGCACTACATGTAAAGCACCATGCATGAACTACCTTTTTTCTTAAGAACTAGCCATGTGTGTATATGATTTTATGTATGATTTCTCTTTCACTTGATACATATTCTGTACCTGTAGGTTTGAGAGGGTGTGGGATCCTGTAATTGTTCCTGGGGCAGAAAAGCAAATAAGTTTCTATTTCTTGAAAGCTGTAAGAGGAGAAACCCTGGTTTATTATTGACGAAATCTCATTTCCAGCTTCATTTTGTATGTACTTGGAATTGAAGTATTGAAAAATAAATAGTATCGTATGCTAACAGATTTATGAAAATTTGTATATGGAATCTTGATTTTTTTTTTCATTTAGAAAAAAAAAGTATTCTGCCTTCGGTATTCCACAAACTTCTTCATCACTTTGTTTTAATTTCTAGCAGTTGTTTTGCTTCCTTTATGGTCGTGACTTTCTCTTTTTCTTGGAAACAAGCTCCCTCATATATATATATATATATAAGAGAGAGAGAGAGAGAGAGAGAATTATAATATATTTCAGAAGTAGTGTGGAGTTTGTTCCAAATAAATAAATTTAAGTTGAACAGCCTATGCTCAATCAAATTGCATCACCTTCAGTTAGTTCTTATGCAAAAGTGAAATAATTTCATATTTCACTGTCTGTGGTTTCAGCAACTCGATGTTGTGATGTAACTCCAAGTTGTTTTGTTTGTACAGTTTGAGAATTGGTTGGCTTTTGATACAAATCCACTCTATGCTATTATGCATGAGTCCATATACTGTGAGGTTTGTTTTCTTGGAAAAGTTCATTTTTCCCCTGCATGAATATTTATTGGTGTATTATCTCCCATATACAGATTACAATCACAAGTGACTGATCAAATTGTATGTGTGAACATTGTAATATGATTTCACTATGCTTTGACTTCAGGGTGCAGCCTCACAGTGGTCTGCTGACAGAGTAAGGGCCAAAGATGATGGTAAATTTGATGCAATCAAGGCCGCTAAAGAAGGGAGGCCTGTATATTTCACTGGGGAGGTGACAAAAAATTGTTATACTACGTGGTTTTAGATTACTTTTATGTATGAGTGGCTTCACGTGAAGGATTAGCTGTGTTTGGTATATAAAAATTCAGCTGAAACCAAGGAATGTTTTAGTAAAGGACATATATTATCTCATTTTATACTCTTGTCTGGGTTAAAACACTTCGGAAGTGTAAAGTCTGTGGGCTTTCCTGCATGTAAGCATTTGGAGAGAATGGGGTGAGGGTGACACAAATGATGGTTTTGCATGGGCAGGTTTTTTTTTTTTTTTTTTTTTTTTTTCTGTTTTTTTTGGAGGGCTTATATTGGTGCTCCCTGGGGATTTTGATTTGATTTGTGCTTCATTCTTGTTTTGGACATAAAACATCAAGCCATCTGCTGAAAGTCCTTCCTATATGAAAAAGAGGAAAGAAAATGCATCGAGAAAAAGTATACTGCTAGTGCTACGTAAATTTCTTCATTTACAGAAATGTTCAGTTTACCCCTCTAAGGTAGTTTGTTTATTTGATTTCATGCTTTTAACATTTTGGTCATTTGTTGTCGACTTTGGTTGGTGATCTGATTGATGATTTGAAAATTTACCAATGTGTGCCAAAGAGCTCATTGCCTGCTTCATAGTTTTAATGTTTCTCTTTTTTGATAAGTAATAATTTATTAAGAACACCAAGCACACAAAGTAATGTTTTTTGGTTTCAATATGTTGATAAGATGTTGCTAATAGAAGAAATATGCTTAGCTTAGCACTATAAAAGCAATAGAATGGTTGCTTTTGCAGATGATCTTTCCATGGATGTTCGATGAAATTCATGCCTTGAGGCAATTTAAGGATGCTGCTCATTTATTGTCGGGGAAGGTAGATTGGCCACCACTATATGACATTTCCACGCTAAAAAACAACAAGGTTCGTAATTTTTTGCTGATGTTATTCTCAGCCAAGGCTGCTTTAGTCGGGATGATGTGCTATAAGACGACTTCTCTGCATAAATGCCTAAAGTGAACTTGTAAACATTTTCAAAATTATCCATCCTTATGATGGATGGAGGTAATATGAAAATATATGATTACTAACAGATATGCTTGGGCTTTGGCCATTTAGGATTTCCCATTTTAGTTTCAAAAAATCAGAGAATGGCGCTGTTAAAATCTGAGGCTTTTCAATGTTTTGAATTTGAATCCTATGAATTCATTTTCCAATTCAGTTCATCCACGTGGTTTGATGTGTTATGTGCCGTAGGGGACGGTATCTAGTGGAAAGTTTATTTTAATTAATAGTGGGTAGTTTTAATTGTAATGGGTTATGGGGAGTTTTAAGTTTCAATTATCTTTAAGGTAGCTTTAATTATAATGGGTAGTTGATGTTTATTGGGTAGTTTTTATGTAGCCTATTTAAGAGCCTTGCAAGTTAATTAACAAAAAAAAAAAAGATTATCAACTCTTGTATCTCTCTCTATATTTCTCTCTATATTCTTTTCTATTAAACTAAATTGATCATTCATGTATGAATTTTAGGAGAAGTTGCTTTCGTAAACCACTATGCATAAAATCTATTTCCTTGGTTAGGTGTTGAGAGGGCAGACATGTAGCAGGGTAAAGTTTATAATCAACCATTGCTGTTCAAACAGTCCAAAAAGTCATCAACTTTTATGTTCATTTAATTGTTGGGGTGAATGAAGCAAGGGTCTAGAGGGGTCTCTCTTAAATAGAGCTCTCTTCATTTCATGTCTCTATCTGTACCACTCTTGTAAGGGGCTCTCTTATTGGCTTCTCCTTTGGTTAATGCTGGCAGGTCCCAGTTGCAGCCGCTGTTTACTATGAAGATATGTATGTTAACTTCAAGATAGCCATGGAGACTGCCTCTCAGATTCCCGGAATTAGGCTATGGATAACCAACGAGTACATGCATTCTGGCCTGCGAGATGGCGGGGGGCATGTTTTTAGTCACTTGATGGGGATGCTAGATGGAAAGAAGCCCTTGTTTTGACCTCAATACTTCCCTCTGCTTCTAGATTAGAATCTCTCCCTGGAAATTGAGGCACGCCCCAATCGGCAAAGCTTTAGTATGGAACATGTTTCTTTCATCTTAAACGCAAAATAAATAATAATAAAAATAAAAGCAATGCATTTTTACGACATTTTAAGCCAGCCATAAGCGTCATTTTATTATCCTTTGTTTTTCCCTGTCATATTAGTACTTCCGATTTAGCAGCTAGGATATTAACTGTGCGTGCATGAAACTTTTTTGATGGAATATTTTATTAAAACAAAAAACAAAACAAAACGGTACGTGGATGTGCGATTTTTAACATTAGCATGTGTGTGGCCTGTTGATAGATTTACTGCATCAAAAAGATTTCCCGCCAAATCTATCCACAATGTCGCTCTCATTGGACTTAGTTTTTGTTATTTAAAAAAAAAATTAAAAAATTATTCTTAGGGTCTTATATTTATTTTTATAGGATTTATTTATTATTTTTTAATATATTAGAAAGTATTTTTTATTTTTTATAATTATTAAATTAAGTAAAAATTTCTCTCATTATGATTTATTATTTTTATTTTTATATTAAATTATAAAAATTATTTTAATAATATAAAAAGTAATTCTAAGAGTATTATAATATATATTTATATAAAAAATAAAATATTATTTAAATTTATAAAATTAAAAAATATCAATAAGTAACAACCCTCATGGTGACATGCAAGTACGCAGACTCATTATTGTTGTTTTAAAAAATTAATGACGCAGTCACTTGAAAGTCAAATAATATTAATATTAAAAAAGATATTTTAATCTTTTTTATTCTACATTTAAAAAAAAAGTTATATCTTATTTCTTAAATATATGAATTTATTATTCATTTTCTATCTTTAAATTTTATTTTTAAAAAAGTTAATGGGTGATTATTTTTATTAAAATTATTTTAATTTTTTTTTTAAAATATATATATAGAAAAGCTAATGTACGTATTCTAAACTCTTCAAAAAAAAGGAAAAAAAATCCTATTTTCGGAGAAAAGTTTTTGTGCAATGGGCAGCCACAACTAAGGAATTTATTATTCCTTTTCTGCATGCCACGAAACTTGAATCCCGTTTGCAAAATCGTTTACCGAAAAGGGAAAAAATTGTACAGAGTGATTAGGAATTAATTTATACAAGACAAAATAAAGACAATCATATAAAATGTAAATATTTTGAATGACTCAAATGAACATCAATGTCACACAGTTTGCCAGTGTTGCTAACACGAAATCTTAAATAGAATTCCAATATTACAGCGACCACAAAGAAATACATGTAAATAATCTGCACGACCCAAATGAATATCACTGTCAAACAGTTTTTACTACAATGAAATTTTTATATGGCCCTAAAAAACCGTACACAAAAGATTTCCATAATGGCAAACAAACCATCACTCGGTAAAGTAGAAAACCTTTTGCTTATTTACTTTTTTGGAGGTTTTCCGTTGCTAGAAAAATCAAAATAAAATCTTCCAACTGTCGAAAGCTACATGCAGTATAAACAAACCATGACAGTAAAGTTTACATGCAGTATAAGGTTGAAGCAGGTTTCCCCGTTTCCCTTGACGTGGTAACCTCATATCCTTCAACGAATTTCTTCAATCTCCCCATTTGGCCAACCGCAGGAAGCCATCCTGTAAGAATCTCCATTGTTACATAATCAGGCTTACAAGCATCCTCATTCATTCTATCCATAAGTTCCAATGCCTTCTCCAACCATTTATTCTCCCGAAGGCCCTTGAAGGCCGCATTGTACGTGGTGGTGTTCGGCCTCACTGACTTCTGCTTCATGTCATCCAACAAAGACAATGCAGTTTCAACATCACCTTCCTTGCAGAGCGAGTTGATAAGATTATTGTATATAACAGTATTTGGCACATTCCTATGACTAGAACCCATCTCCCTAAAGATCTTCATTGCCAATTCAAGATTCCCTGCAGAGCAGTATGCATTAATCAGTGCCCCATATGTAACCACTGTAAGGGAGAGATCATTGTCCTTCATTGTTGTCATAATTTGATGGGCGATCTGGAGATCTCCTATTTTGCTGAAGTAAGAAATCATAGTGTTATATGTCACACTATCCGGCTTCACCCCAGACAACTCCATTTCCTTAAGCATCTCATAAGCCTTGTCCACCTTATTCCTCTTGCAGAATCCACCAATCAGGACATTGTAACTCACAACATCCATTGAGAATCCAGCTCTTTTCAACTCTGACATGACAAGAACAGCATCGTTGAGCTTTCCGGCCTGTGTAAGCCCTGAGATCATCGCATAGTAAACAATAGCATCTGGGGTGTGCCCACCCTTCAACATCTCATCAAACAATTCCTTGGCTTTTCTGACATTATTGGCATTGCAAAAGGCCCTAATCAAGGGCGTGTAAGTAGAGGCATTTCCCTTTAAACCCTTCCCTTCCATTTCCTTAAAGAACTCCACTGCACTATTTAGTCTCCCATGCAAGCACAAACCATTTACCAGAGTATTAACAGTCACCACATTTGGAGAAACCCCAGTATGGCTCATCTTCTCGAACAGGGCATGGGCTCTGTCCATCTCGCCTGATTTGCAGAACCCATTTATGAGGCTGTTGTAGGTAACTGTATTAGGAGAGCATGGGGGTCGCATCTTTTGCATCAGTGCCAGGCCTTCTTCTTGCCTCCCTACCTTGCAGAGACCATGAATAATCATGTTATAAGTGATCACATCAGGGTCAACGGAAATGTCACTATTCTTGTCACTCATTTTCCCAAACAACTCCAGTGCCTCGTCTACCCTCCAGTGCTTGCAAAGGTGATCAATCAGAATGCCAAATGTACGGACACTTGGGTGAATGTTATTTTCCTTCATCATTGCCATTAGCGCGTTCATCCTTTGGTAATCACTGCCCTTCCGCAGCCCAGTGAGAAGGGCATTGCACGCAGGAGCTTCCACTGGCCCGCCCAACTTAATAACAGTGCCTAGCACATCCCAAGCCAGGCCAGCCTTCCCGATTCTACAGAGTTTATTGATCACCCGGGTCAGCAGAACGGAACCAGGGAAAACCCCATTTTCCCCCAATTTGGAAACTAAGTGTGCAAATTTCAACACATCAAAGCCTCTCCTATGCATATCCAGCCTCAAAAACGCACCAAAAACTATATCACCGGTCATATCATCTGGCGAAAACTCAGAGTCTAGTTCAAACATATTGTCGAGCACTTGGAGTGCACTTTCGAAACGCCCTGCTCTAAACAAAACATCGACCAACACATTGCGAATGTGGGTGTTCCTAAAAGAAGGGTCCAGCTCAGCATAAGCGGAGAGAGCCTCGTCGATCATTCCGGCGCGGCCGAAGCACCGGATGAGAAGAGCCGCGGAGTTGATGCCAAGAGGAACGCCGCGCTCTGTGGATGCCGAGAGTAGCTGGGAGAGCGATTTCTCGGGGTTGGGCTCGTGGCTGGCGAGCTCGAAGATGGCTTGGAACGCGGAAGAAAGGGAGGGGTGGTCCAGCTCGTGGGCACGGATGAGCGAATCGAGGAAATGGAGGGCGTCGGAGGAGGAGGCGAGCCGGCGGGTGACAAGGAAGAGGCGGCGAGGGGAGGGAGGATCGTCCCCGGAGAAGAGGAGGCGGCGGATATCGGCGTCGGAGCTCCAGTCATGCTTGTGGGTTGTCCGGAGAAGGTGGACGATTTGGGTCACGACTGTGTGTTCGTCGTCGCCTTTGTTTGGCTTTGTTGTAGATCCTGTTTCTTCTGTAGTAGTAGTAGTAGTAGTAGTAGAAGAAGACGACTCTGGTGCTGATGTCGATGGAGGTGGAGGACAGGGTACAGCGCAGGAAAGGCGGCGGGTAGTGTGGGTGTGGAATTTGAGCAGAGGAAGGAGCTTCCACCGTTTGGCTGCGGCGTGCGAGACCTGCTTCATGGTGCCTTGAGAAATTGGTCATGTCCATGGGTCGGTCGGACTCGGATGACTAGTAGGACTACTATACCCGAACCCAATTACCCATGCCCGATCCCGCTGTCAACAACACATCCGATTCCGATCCAACCCGCCAGCCCCGGGCGAGAATCATGGATGGTGCGATATATCATATATTAAATAATTATTTTAGATTAAATCAATTATAACAGATCGGACGGCTGCGGCTGACCGCCTACTATTATAAATTATCCTGTAAAGCGCCAGCACAGCTCCCGCCGGCGTCGCGTTCCCCTGCCCCTCTCAGGCCGAATCCGAAACCCCCTCCTCCACCGCCACCCTCGCCGGAGCTTTGCCGAAGCACCACCCATGGACGTGTCAAGACCGACGGAACATGGTTCTCGGCGCCGGAGCTCCGGCTCCGCGATCACTTCTTCTGTTCTTCACCGACCCCCTCCACTATATCTACGTCTTCGCTCGCGAAGTCGTTGCAGGTACGCGCTGTCGGAAATTTGGTTTATCACTGTTTTTAAGATTCGTTGATGATTTTTCTGTGTATGTATGGACGATGATCGAACTCTGAGCACATAAAATCACCCTCGGGACTTGCACGCTATTTAAAACATTTCAGAGTTGATAATGTAGTGAAGGATGCCGAATTCATGGACGATACCGGGGCAGGTAATTAAGTACGTACGTAGAAGAAGTATAATAACTATATCTTTCTTTAAAACCTTTTTATTATGGTTTTTTTTTAGCATGTTTCATGCATCAAAATGCAAGTTGTTGTTCATTTATCCTATATATGTAAAGCTACGGTGGGTTCTGTCTGTGCTGTCACGTATTTGAGTTTTTCGCCACACGGGTTGAAGCAAGTCCTCCTAACCAGAGGAATTCCTCCAGTTGGAGGCCACTGCACTGCAGATGCTGTTTACAATGCTGGGTTTCAACAGGTTGCTGTCCAGAATGAGAAGTACTACAAAAGATGTCCTCAGGATATTGAACTGGTTTAAGAGGTGGTTCTCCACTTGGCCAGTTCTGAAGAAGGCGGGGTGCATAAACATTCGGATCTTGTCACCTTTTTGGTTCTCTTTTAGTCTTGTAATTATCACAATGCTGATTCCCCTTTCGTGTTTGGTGGAGCGCTTGCAACACATGTAAAGCCCCATGAACTGCCCTTTTTTCTTAAGAACTAGCCATGTATGTATATGATTTTATGTATGATTTCTCTTTCACGCGATACATATTCTGTACCTGTAGGTTTGAGAGGGTGTGGGATCCTGTAATTGTTCCTGAGGCAGAAAAGTGAATAAGTTTCTATTTCTTGAAAGCTGTAAGAGGAGAAAGCCTTGTTTATTATTGACCAAATCTCATTTCCAGCTTCATTTTGTATGTACTTGGAATTGAAGTATTGCGAAATAACTTGTATCAGATGCTAAACAGATTTATGAAAATTTCTATATGAAACCTGGAAGTTTATTATTATTTTTTAAAAAGGTATTCTGCATTCAGTATGAATCTAGCAGGTACCTTTTCTGCCTTTTAATCATGTCTTGTCTTGTGTTCACAGCCTTCTATACAATACTTTACTTACATAGAGATGTATGAGAACTCTCTCATTCACACATACATACATACTCATATGGACGCACTTTCACAAAACTCCTTCATCACTTTGTTTTAATTTCTAGCAGTTGTTTTGCTTCTCATTCACACATACATACATATTCATATGAAGTAGTGTGGAGTTTGTTCCAAATAAATAAATTTAATCTGAACATCCTATGGTCAATCGAATTGCATCACCTTCAGTTAGTTCTTGTGCAAAAGTGAAACAATTTCATATTTCACTATTTGTGGTTTCAGCACCTCGTAGATGTCTCTGCTCGTTGTTGTGATGTAACTCCAAGTTGTTTTGTTTGTATGGTTTGAGAATTGGTTGGCTTTTGATACAAATCCACTCTATGAATATTTATTAGTATATTGTTATCTCCCATCTAAAAATTACAATCACAAGTCACCTCGTTGATGTCTCTGCTCGATGTTGTGATGTAACTCCAAGTTGTTTTGTTTGTATGGTTTGAGAATTGGTTGGCTTTTGATACAAATCCACTCTGAATATTTTTATTAGTATATTGTTATCTCCCATCTAAAAATTACAATCACAAGTGATTGCGATCGAATTTTATGTGTGAGCATTGTAATATGATTTCACTATGCTTTGACTTCAGGGTGCAGCCTCACGGTGGTCTGCTGACAGAGTAAGGGCCAAAAATGAGGGTAAATTTGATGCAATCAGGGCTGCTAAAGAAGGGAGGCCTGTAAATTTCACTGGTGAGGTAACAAAAATTGTTATACTCGGTGGTTTTAGATTACTTTTATGGATGAGTGGCTTCACGTGATTAGCTGTGTTTGGTATATAAAAATTCATCTGAAATCCAGGAATTTTTCAGTAAAGGACATATATTATCTCATTTTATGCTCTTGTCTGGGTTAAAACACTTAGGAAGTGTAAAGTCCATTGGCTTTCGTGCATGTAAGCATGTGGAGAGAACGGGGTGACCTAAATGATGGTTATGCATGGGAAGTTTTTTTTTGTTGTTGAGGGTTTATATTGGGGGTCCCAGGGGATTTTAAGTTTATTTGTGCTTCGTTCTTGTTTTGGACATAAAACGTCACCCCATCTGCTGACAATCCTTCATATCATGAAAAAGAGAAGAGAAAACGCATTAAAAAAAAGTGTACTTCTAGTGCTACCTAAACGATCAATTTACTACTCTAAGGTAGTTTGTTTATTTCATTTTATGCTGCTAACATTTTGATAATTTGTTGTCTGACTTTAGTTGGTGATCTTATTGATAATGTGAAAATTTTACCAATGTGCGTCAAAGATGCTTATTGCCTGCTTCAAAGTTGTAATGTTTTTTGGTTCAATATTTTGATAAGATGTTGCTAGCAGAAGAAATATGCTTTGCTTAGCACTATAACACCAATAGAATGGTTGCTTTCGCGGATGATCTTTCCATTCAATGAAATTCATGCCTTGAGTCAATTTAAGGATGCTACTCATTCATTGTGAGAGAAGGAAGATTGACCACCACTATATGACATTTCCTTGCTAAAAAACATTAAGGTTCGTAAATTTTTGCTGATGTTATTATTCTCAGCTAATGCTGATTTGGTCGGTATGATGTGCTATAAGGCCATTTCTCTGCATAAAAATGCCTGAAGTGAACTCGTAAAATTATCCAACCTTATGGATGGAAGTAATATGAAAATATATGATTACTAACGAATTTTCATGGGCTTTGGCCATTTAGGATTTCCCATTTTGATTCCAAAAAAGCGGAGAATTCCAGCTGTTAAAAACTGAGGTTTTTCAATGCTTTGAATTTGAATCCTATGAATTAATTCTCCGATTCTGTTCATCCACATGATAATTTTGAAAATATTCACATGTATGAATTTTAGGAGAAGTTGCTTGTATAAACCATGCATAAAATCTATTTCGGGTTGATAATTTCTTTTTTATTTTTATGTGTTACTTTTTTCATATTTTATTATTTAAACTCATCATATTTAAAAAAAAAATTGTTATAGGATTCAATTTTTTAGAAATATATATTTTAGAAATATATTCTTTTAAATTATTTTTAAATTAAAATTTAATATAAACTTCAATGAGTACATAAATTAAAAAAAAATAACTTTAGCATCATCCTTTTTAAAAAAAAAAGAAATAAGTAGAAGATTAAAAAAAGTATTTTTTTTTAGGTTTAGTTTGTTTACTTAATAAAATAAAAAATTAGTTTAATATCACCATTAATTTTAATTATTTAATCTTATAACACACATCAAGTTTCACCGCATCAAAACGGAAAACACGACCACACAGGACTAAACGGGCCTTTAAGTTACAAATTTAATTTATAGTGCCGACATTGCGTTTAGAAAAAGAAAAAAAAAAGGGAAATAAGTAAAAGTTTAAAATCGTTGATTTCAAATGATTTGTTTTAGGTTTACTTTGTTTTCTTAATAAAAATTTAAAATTAGTTTAATATCATCATCAATCTTAGTTAAATGTAATCTTATAACACACTGCCTCCACACACTCCCGCTGCAGGCCCGCAGCGCACGCAGACAGACCACACCTGACACCGCCCCCCGCGTCGACCGCTCCGCCTCCGCCTCCGCCTCCGCCTCCGCAGCCCAGGGGAGGATTGGCCGCCGCGATCCCAGATCACTTTTCGCCCCGACGCTTCGACGCCACCTCGGCGACGCAGGACGACGGACGACGACGATCCCTCAGGCCCGCCTCACTCGACGACGATCCGGCGATCCCTCAGGCCCGCCGCCCGTGACGCCCGTCTGACGATTCTGACCCTGTGACCCATCAGGCCATCACTCGCGGTCACGGTCCACCGTCCACGGAAGTGAGAACAGGTATTTTGTTTTCTATTATTTTATATAATATATAATATGTTCAATTGAATAATTTAAATTTGGTGTTGGTATGTATTAATTATGTGTGGATGTTTTTATTTTGATCCTGTACTCCAACTATGTGTATGTATTATATGTAATATGCTTTGCCTGTTATGTTACAATTATGGACTATTTTTCATATTTTAATTAAGAGAGAATGATACACTCTTGAGGATTGATGGCTTTCTTCATGAACTTTTGTGCGGATTATTAAGTGTTTTGGTGCAATCATACCTATATTAGTTGTCGATGGCTGGCCGTAATAGACTAATATTATTAATTATGGTAGGGATGCGAGTGTAGATAGAAAACTTACTAGCACGTTACAATAACTGAGACACTTGATTGAATGGTTGATGCGACCCACAGTTTGTGGCAGTCTAGTAGCTGCCCTCTTTCCCATTGCGCGATAGTTTGGTGGAATTTTATATATTTATTGTATTGATGTTGACGACAGTGTGGTCTTTAAAATTAAGAAACTGGCCAAACCTAGAATCAATGGATGGTGGAGTCTGGTATATTTTACTACACTTGTATGATTTCCATCATTTAAAACTAAAGTGAGTTGTAAGTTCACAATTTTCATTTCAGCTTGTTTTTTTTATATGAAAATGCTTCTATTCGGACATGCAAAAAGTAACTGTGTTTACGCAAATGCTTTACAATTTTCATTTTATTTATTTTGTTATTTATTTAGCCATGACTCTTAAAAAGTAATGTTTGGACATGCAAAAATAAAAAAGATTAAACTCAATATGGATCTTTTGAAAAATTTCTAATTTCCAATAAACAACAAGACTTTAGATTTAGACATTGAAGAAAAGCCTACTAAGAAAGACTTGTTACATGAAGAATAATTTCCTAATCAAGGTAGGGTAAATGAATTAGGTATAATGCTCACTTGCTCGTATTAATCGGGTATACTCTATCCCTCTTCGAAAAAATTCTTCCTTTGAATTGATTGTTATATATTTTAGCTTATGATCGTTGTAAATTTTAGGTGACTTTTTGAAATTTTTTGAATTTCAATAACTAAATTTTGCAAATAATAATAATAATAATGGCACTTTTTTTTAGATCCCCATCTAGGGCACCTAATTCTTTAGGGCCAGCCCTGCATAGCATACAATTGAGTTCCATTGCCACACCAAAGCAAAGAACACAATCATTCCAGGCTAAATGTGCCCTTAATTCCAAATTTAATTTTTTAGTGTGTATGTTTTATAAAAAAAAAGTGAAATAAGTAAACGATTAAAAAAATCATTGATTTCAATTATTTTTAGGTTTTGTTTGTTTTCTTAATAAAAAATAAAAAATAGTTTAATATCATTGTTAAATTGAATGTAATATCGTAGCACATTGCCGCACCAAAGTGGAGATCACAATTACACTGCACTACACTGTTGTGCTGATGTCGCCGCTGCGTACTACTTTTTTTTTTTTGTCAGGATGATGTGCTTATCAATCCTTCTCTTCTTTACCTTTCTCTATATTATGCGTTTTTGGTGGCATTAATTTGCTTTTGAAGTGTTAGAACCTGTGTTTGTTTGCTGCTGCTACATATGGGATGTCGGTTTAAAGATTTAATTAAGAAAGAGGGTTGTTGAGCTCTCATTGCTCAAACCTGTTGCTTTTAAACCAGAAATCCAAAGTCAATGGTGATGGGTCTTCTTTCCCCCTCCCCCCTTTGTGCATCTCATCTCTGCTGCATTCAGACATAGTTTGCATTTTTACTTTATTTTTTTTTTTGCGTAGTTTTGATGCATGAATTAGGTGTTGATGTATGAAATCCTAAGCCTCCCGGCTCGGGATTGCATTTGCATTACTCAAATCACCCCATTGAAGCATGCCCTCCTCCATGTCCAGAATCATCAAACGCCTTGTTGGCTGCATTCTCAATTTTCATAATTTGGCTAATTTTGGCACTATTTTGTAGTATGTGATTTACGTGTTGATTGTTTTTGGTTGCTAGCTTCTCTTTTGGTGGATTTGATATGCACATATAAAACTCGTTTCTGCGCTCGTTGCTCATTGAATAGGATCTGTTCACAAAAAATGTTCACTTTAAATGTTAATTCATTAACAAAACAAGCCCCTAGCTATCTAGCCATGTTTCCCTGCATAAAGATGGCTTATTGGTGCATATATTTGATGTTCTCTCTGCCCATCTGTTTTTGACGATGGCTTTATTGACAAGTGATTTTGTTGAGATGTAAATTTTAGTACCTGAACAGCCTTCTGATGGTTGGCTTATGATGTGAGGATATGGCTCATGTATGTAGCGTTTTTAGCAACCCCTGTGTTGATGAGATTTGCACTCATAAATCTGATTCATTGGCACGTGGACTTCATCTCCTAAATTAACTCCTTCCTTGCTAACTGCTGTGTTCATTATCGTATTAAGAAGGGTCTGGTATCCATGCCACTGATGTAGCATTGTATTTTTAGTCCTTTGTCGACCTGTTATTGCATTAAAGAACAGGGCATTTATGCTATTGTGATAGCATCGCGTTTCAGCCTCCTCCTTGGGTTATAATAGCATTGTGCAAGGGTCGCCCACTTAGCCTTGTCTTTGGTCCCAGGAATAATTTTGTGGTGCATTGGCTCCCACACTCCAAATCAATTTTCTTTGGGTCTGATAATGGGTCTAGAAGGCAACAATCTTTTTTTATATATAATTTCATGTATTGAATTAAGGTTTAAATGTGACAGTGCCCATATTCTCTATTAAATGCTCTATCTATGACTTTTTTTTTGCTGAATAATATTTTACTTAAGCATTTAAATGCCATCTATATTGACCTCAGGATCTGCTCTTTGTTTGGTCTGAATTTATTATTTATTTGGCTCATGTTAACTGCCTGAGATGCTTCATTACAGCCCACTTTAGCATGTTCATTGGTCCTTATGTTTAAAACTCATGAATTCGGTCTTTTATATGTTCTTTTGGAATATTTATTTCTGATTTGTTATGACTATGGGCGTGTTGATTTTGGATTTAAAATCAATCCCTGATTAGTGATATTTTTCTCGCTTAAATGGTGGTTCATTGGTGCATAGATTTAATTTTTTAACTAACCTTCTATTTATCAGTAATTTTATTTGGGGGGTGGGGGGGGTTGAGGGTGTTGGGTGTTGTTTTCCTTGACATCATCCGCCATTCCCCTTCCATGGTTACATTTTAGAGAACCAATCAGGATTTTTTTTTCCATGCTTTCAGGTGTTCAAGGAGCGACATTCTCTTGCAGCTTCTCATTGTTTATTCGTCTTCGTGATGAAAATGTAAGCACCTTTTACTAGTGTGTTCAAGTATCCCTTTAGTTTTAAAGTACATTTGGGGTGGCCTATTTTTGCTTATAAATGTGTGTAAAACACCTAAAGTGTTTTTGATGAACTTATCCTGTTTATAAATATATTTCTGAATTTATAAACAGTTGATTATAGAAAGAAATAAACTCCTCCCAAACACCCGTTTCAGTATCTTTGTACTTGTGTATAGATAATTGAGGTTTCACGTCTTGTAGAATCAAATCCAATGCTGGAATTCTTACCAATTTCGAAGTGCTAGACTTTTTGCGATCTAGAGGGGCCGCCAAGGATCCTACCCGAGTTATTGCTCCAGTATCACCATCAGAATACAAGGTTGTCTTTGAGTTCATGCCTTCATTTTAATTGAACTGCACTGCAAATCTTGTTATGATACATGTTCTATTCCCTGTAGGTTTATGATTATCTGGTCCAGACTACTGCTTGCAATCAATCGAGAGAGTGCATCAATGATTTTGTGGAAAAATGTAAAAAATATGACCTCACAAAAGCCGAGATAATCTCTATCATCAACACTAGGCCATCTTCAGCGGCTCAAATGTTCACAGTAAGTGTGATTAAATGCTTTTGAAGCCTTCCTATCTTTCTCACTGTAATGTTAATTTTCCTAATCTGAAGGACTTCATTGGGCTCGTTGGTGCTGTTTCAATGCTCAACTATCACCCTACCAAAATATGCAGCATGTTTCTATAGTTTACATTTTAAAATTTATCATTGACAGATGTTAAGTTGAAATTAGAGGATTGTTAGGGCTTGGGTCTAGTACCATGGAGCATTCAGAGTCGGCTCTCCATAGTTTAGCTAAATTTTAGCTAGCCAACCATTTAAGTTAGCCAACCATATTTATGGCCCAAACAACAGACCTAACTAAGTGTCCATGTCTCCGACCAACCAGAGCAGCAGTCCAAAGGCATGATACATCCCATTGCATATACAAACCTCCATTCCATTTTAAAGCCCCCAAAATAGGCGGGCTCATAAATTCAACAAAGGATACGTCACATATACATCTCAACATTTGAAAACTACAATTTCACGTTAAGGAGTAGCGCGCCATGCTACTTTCTCAACTTCATGATCTACCCACTCCCTTCTGTCTCTCTCTCCCTCTCAAAAGGAGTCTATTTATAAATAAAAACTCATTTAATAAATGATCAAACAGACAAGAAACAAACTTCAATGCAGAAACCGAACAGTCCACTAGACCAGACCAGCCATGGTTTCCGAACCAAACAGCACTCCTAAGCTCCTGAGGCTGCTGCCATCCGACCCTCGAGAGATTCTGACGCCGCCGCTCCAAGCCCTAGCCTCAGTTCCTTTCAACTGGTAGGAGGCGCTGCCAAAGCACATGCCGCCACTTCCACTACAGCTACAAACCCAGCTGCTGCCAGGTACTTGGAGCTACTGCCGAGGTTGGTTATGGCGGCAGCTTCTGTGCCACTGCCAACTCATCATGTCTGGCCCACTTTGTTCCCTTGTGTAAGGGAAAGGTCATGTATGTTTATTAATTCGGAAAGAGATTTCGTACGGTGTGCAACATAGGATTATTTTAATTAAAAATAATATTCGACCCGTCTATGGATAGATCCCTCTTCTACAATTTTTTTTTTAAATGAAGTGGGAAGTCCAGGATTATCTTTTTGTTTTGTGAGTGTTTACTAATTTGCCAATTTGATGTGACTTCGAATTATTGACATCATTTCTTAAAGATTATACTTTTTCAAAATTTGTGTTCCTTCTTGTTTGTTACTGACTGAACCTTGCTGAGAGTTGGCAGTTTTGACCTTTCAAATTTTAGTGCTTCAGTGCTGGTGTCATTGAAGGCATCTCAACATATTTCGTGTCATTATGGCTTCCAATTTTTCGTCAGTGTTAACTCTTTTGCATTTAAGCACTTATTTAGCGTCTTTAATTTTCAACAGATCATAGAGAAGTGCTCTGAGCGCGGAATGGCAGATATATTGGAAGAGTTGGTGGAGATGGTCACTCAATTGTTGCCGCCTGGTCCAAATGAAAAACTGCCTGAAGAAGAAAATGAGGAGGGCGGTGAAAATAGTGAAGATGGGGAACAAATGGATGTATAGTGAGGTCATAACAAACAATGCATCAACACGCAGAAACCTTGAAGCCATAATCATAAAAGGTCATAAAATATATTTGTCGATTAGGAGAGATCTGTTTGTAAAGCATTTGGTAATTAGGATCTTTTTTGCATCTGTTTGTTGGGTTTGGTAGGATTATTTTTTAGAATAAGATTATTTTTAAAAATGGTGTGTTGAGATGAATTTTATAGTTATTTTTAATATTTATTTTTAATGGTTTTAATTTTAATTTTAATTTTATTAGGAGATTTAAATAATTTTTATTTATTTTTTATTTGGATTCACTAAATCTTATTTTTAAAAAATGAGATTGAATTTTTTAAAATATCTTTTTTTAAAATATAAATTATTTTTAAATTATAATTTAATATGAATTTCAATATAGACCAACGAATATAAAATAGCCTTAGCTGACAAAAATACGAAATTCAAGTTTTCACTCTAATTTTTTTTCCTTTTCTTTTACATTTGTATTGATTATACTTTGATGGTAAGCCATAGAGTTATCAAATTACTGCTAAATTTTTCAAAATAGATGTTAACTTGTAGCCAGTCATTTTACGATTTGAAAATTAATTTCAAATTTTAGATTATATCAACCATACTGGGTAAGATCATGTCTTTTTTTTTTTTTTTTTTTTTTTTTTACTTTTTGCTTTTGTTTTTGGATCCAAATGTATAGTACCAGGTTTGTTTACAAGAAGAAACATATGGACACGTTATATACAATTGTTAATCTTTCATTTAATATGTATCATTGGATTTATATATAATTGTTAAACGTTCATTTAATTATAACTCACAAAAAATATTATAAAAAGTCTAATTTAAACCATACAAAAGTTTTGAATAATATTTTTTTAGTATTACATGGGATATAAAATTCTAAAAAAAACTATTTTTAACCCAAAAAATGTTGCAATCTACAAGCATAATTGCTCAAAAAATGTTACACATCAAATGTTATATATGACATGAACTACATAAAGGAAACAATGCATATTATCCATCTATTAAAACTTCTCAATACTGGTAAAAAATGGGAACATTAAATTTAAAAATTAGAATAACAGTATCAAAAACAAGTAATAACAGCTTTTAAAGTAGCAATATGAACACCAATCACAAATATCAAAATGCAATGAACCACAAATTCATAGTAAGAACAACGCTAACAATGAGGACTGGCCAGTAACTGGTCATGTTATGCCAAGCAAGATCAGAAATGATAAAAAAATTTCACTTTATACACAAACAAAAAAAAACAGGGAGATAGAGAGATGAGACACAATGGTGTTTGGTAACTAATGCAAACAAGAGCCAAAATGCCTAAAAAAGATCGAAGATCAATATTGTTGTTAGTTTGCTATGCTCAGTAATAGAAGGATAGAGAGAGCACAAATACATAGATTAGAAAGTACTTAGTAATGAAAGGATAGAGAGAGCCCAGATCCATAGATTAGAAAAGCCCAAGCATTTTAAGGTGATCAAGGAGGTGAATCACTATACATATGTTTGTCTATTTAGATGGTGTTAAAATTATAATTATGTTTGTCTTGTATTTCAAGGGAGATAATGTCCAAGGTCACTTAATTTTAAAGGTAAGTTATTATAGTTACAAAAATTTGTTTTTCCTCATTTATGTTATTAATTTTTTTTTATCACTAAGGTCATTACAATTAAAAAGATATAATTTACACAAAAAATAACCTTTGAAAATCAAAATGAAAGTTTAATAATACAAATAAAAAAACAAAGTTTAATGAAGGCCAAAAAACTTACCCTTAAAGTTATGACCTTGGCATGTCTTATCCTGTATTTAGTCCTTTTTGGTTATTTACTAACATGTTTTGTTGTGCAGATGTTTGAAAAATGTATGCTATGATTCATGCTTGAGATATATTAATTTGTATTTGTAATGAAATAAGAAAAGCCTTGAAGTGAATTAATTCAAAAATTGAAGAGTCAAGCTCATCGTTTTTATGTTTTTCTTTAATCTAGTAGCATACAAGACTTGGTTAAATCAACATAAGTGAGAGCAGAGCTTTAGATCAGATCAAGAATAAGCTGAGCGTGAGGACTTTTTCATGGGAAAACAATTTTCATGAAGTGGATTGTAATTACTAGCTCAAGCAATCAAAATCTGACCATTCAAAATCTGACCATTCAAAAAATGATTTCTAGTTCAAAGAGTTTGATTTCAAATGAGGCTCTGATATCTCGAAATTATTCATATTGAATATATGAACAAATAGATTTGAGATTTGCAATTAAACTCAAAGTAAGTTTAAACTAAAATATATGAACAAATTGAAGTAATTCAATTTGAAAGAATTCGAATCAAATATCTCTATTTTGAAATAATATATCTCAAAGTAACTTAAACTAAAATATTATTAATAGTTTATAATTAGCTATTAAAGTCATTAAGTTCTATTCATGGAAACTGTACCAAAATATCTATGATGAATAGAAATTTTAATGTCAACATTAATGGATATTTTGATAACTTGACGAGTTCATTAATTAAAGATTAATAAAGGCTAGAAAAATCTATAAAATATATAAAATTGTCCACTTTAATGCTAAGATTCTCTGTGGGAGATTATTCATTATTTCTTATTTATTTTTAGTAGGTATTTATAAATAGAGACAACATAGTTGATATGTATGTGAAAAGTGTACAAGATAATATATGTGATGCGACACTTTTATTAATATTGCAAACAAATGTTTGAATGAAGTGGAGCCATAAAAAGTTTCATTTTATTATTGATGGTTGGTGATGATGATGACTGTCTCCGGGGGGTTGGGAAAGAGGGAATCGATGGTGACTGGTGAGTCGTGGTGGCCACCCCTTTATATCTCGCCAGCCTCCCCAGAGATTGGATCGACGGGGCTTTTATAGGCTGAGGAAGGAGAGTGAGCCGAGGAGGGCTGAGGAAGGAGGGTGAGCCGAGGAGGCTCTGGGTTCGACTGGCTATGGCGGTCGAGGGTGACTCGGTGGACAGCGTGGTGAGGGCTCGGTTCGGCCATGGATGTGGACGGATGCTTCGGCGTAACAGTCAAGGAGAGCTGAATTCATGATGGGAGAAGAGACATGAAGAAAGGAGGGAGACTTCTCCCCAAAAACGGAGGGTTGACTCCATCGATCACGGGTCGTCCTGCCCTCTCTGTGCAGCGGCAGCGTGGTGGTGGGGGAAGATAAAATGATGTGAGGGACAGTAGAGAGAGAAGAGTTTTTGGCTTTTTTTTTATAGCAGTAATAATAATAATAAAATAAGGGAGAAATGAAAATGAGAGATGAGAACGGGTTGAGTTGGATATAATAAACTTAAAGTAATGCTAAGTATAAAAAAAAAGGAAGAGAAAATAAAAATTATACCGTGTCAAATCCCTCACAATTACGTAAAGATGACACAAGTCGGTTGCACAAATATTTATTCTAAATTCAATTTGTCCTGAAAGTTTGAGCAAAAAATAAGAGGAAAGAGATGAAAATGACATATGACAATGGATCGGATCCCATTGGAATAGGATACTTGTTTGATTCGCTCTAAACTCAACTCTGTCCTAAAAGTTTGAACAGATTGGAACATGATGAGTAAAAAATTTTTACTTTAATCTTATTTAAAAATATAATAAAATTCTAGATTGAGACAAGATGAACAAAATCGGAACCCAACTCAATGTCTTGGGGTAGGGGCAGCTCAAGTTGGCGCAAATCGGGATGGATAATATTATCATCATAGTAATTGCTCTCTCCATTTTGATTGGTTAGTTTTTTTTAAAGGCTTTAAGCTTAAAGTGATTCCATATATTTTATTTTTGAAAAAAAAATAATTTTTTATACTAAGCTTCTTTTGTACTACTCTAAACTACTTTATTACAAAAATTATTTCTTTTCTTTTCTTGAAAATAATTCAAGAAGCAAACATATTATATATATATATATATATATATATATATATATATATTCGCATAAAAATGATGAGATAATGTTAAGGACCTTGATTAGGATCCAATAACAATCTAGAGAAGGATAACCGAATACCCAAACTCTAACCCAAGCAATTCAAGTAATTAACCGAAAAAAGCCGAAAATAAATATAAACCTCTAATATGAGAGTTTATAATTGCCAATAGCCAATAATCTGAATAATCGAATACATAATTGTCATAGACAAGGCCTATTTATAGGCAAATGACTATCTAGGAATTGAAAACTTAATACAATTAGGAAACTATAGTAAAATACCAAAATATCCTAATACGAATTAAATAAAGAAAAGTAATAAAAAAGGAAAGACTTCTAATACGATAAGGAAATTAAATATAAGAAGAATCCCAACGATAGAAGATGTCTTGCGCAACACGATACGTGCACGTGGCGCATGTCACGACAGTTCTCATCATTCCCCTCCCTTCAAAGACACCCTTGTCCTCAAGGGAAAATTGGGAAACCGTTCTACATCCAAAGTAGAATGCCCCATTAATCCCATAAACCCATAATCCTTTTTAAATTTCCTGACTTCCTTCCTTGTGTGAATCTCTTGCCTCACTGTCACAAAATTAGACTCCTGCAAAAGCGAAACGAGCGGATCTCGAATCTATTGTGAGTTCTACCAACATCTCTGGCTTGTGGAACACTTTTGCAAATAGGGATGACAAAGAGTGATAACAAAAAGTCGTGGCATAAGAGGGTTGAGCATCAGTCGGTCCAATTATGAAGGCCACGTTGTTGGGAACAATTACAAACTCGATGCGCCTTGCATCGAGGGCATCGCCTAATTGGACATCATCAAGGACAAAGATCATGTTGTTGAGAGACTCTTCAATGGTGTGACCTTGTTGACTTTGACTTGGGCATCATTCACCAGGGTAGAGGAAATCAAAGGAATCAAGAACTCCGAAGTTAGAGTTGGGTCGCCAATCCCTTTAGATGAGTCACTGGATGAGAACTCGACCTCATGTTATGATTCTTGTGAGCTCGAAAACATGGTTCATCTTCAACGTTTGAAATATCTTTCGCCTCCTGTGAAGTTTGTTGTGACCTACGATCATCTCCTTGAGTTCGTTTGCATCCTATAGGATCTTTTCCCTTATATGCGAATAATCGATTAATTTTCCGATTAATTCTGTCTTGGAATCGAACCATCTTTGCTAAAGTTGTCGAAAGCTCTATCATGGAATTCTCCATGGCTTGAACCATTCCTGTTCGTCCTTGCCACCTCCTCTGTCATTCTTGATGAAGAATGCGAGATAAAATTGAGAAATCTTAATGAGGATCTCTCAATGAAATTGATAAGTCAATGAGAAATCTTGATTAGGATCTCTCAATGAAAGCACCAAATTGTTGAGGACCTTGATTAGGATCCAACAACAATCTAGAGAAGGATAACCGAATACCCAAACTCTAGCCCAAGCAATTCAAGTAATTAACCGAAAAAAAGCCAAAAATAAATATAAACCTCTAATATGAGAGTTTATAATTGCCAATAGCCAATAATCCGAATAATCTGAATACATAATTGTCATAGACAAGGCCTATTTATAGGCAAACGACTATCTAGGAATTGAAAACTTAATACAATTAGGAAACTATAGTAAAATACCAAAATGCCCTAATACGAATTAAATAAAGGAAAGTAATAAAAAGGAAAGACTTCTAATACGATAAGAAAATTAAATATAAGAAGAATCTCAGCGATTGAAAATGTCTTGCGCAACACGATACGTGCACGTGGCGCATGTCACAAGATTCTCATCGGGATAATTACCAAAATAATGTTTATAATCTGATTCAAAGTGCAATTTCGAACATTAACTATCACTTAGTGATAGTTATCATTTGAGACTTCAATCATCAAATTTAGTTCTTTATCATTTGAGAGTAACTCTTTAGTGTCTTTAGATCTGCGGGTAATAAGTGTCACGCTCTCAAATATCAGAATATTAAAACATTGCATTATGGAGATAACACGCAGACAGACATTCATGCTACTACTACACAGCAGTTGTTAATTCTAATAATACTATTACAGAATAGTCGAGTCAGCGGACAGGCCCAAACGTTCCTCAAAGGATATCTGAGAGACAGACCCGAAATAGGCAGAGGCAGAGGGGGCCGGGGGAGAGACAGGCACAAGGCAGAAAGAACATTCAAAATGATTTATCTAAAATATTCTCTCTCCCCTACGTGGCCAACACACGTTGAGCGCTGAGTCTGTGACCATAAACAGGTGTCTTCTCCTAATATGTGGGTGGTAGAATCGATGATGGTGTGCCAATACTCAGTTGTCAGGAGAGGGGGAGAGGACATATGGGAACCGGTGCCTCAAATCTCGTGGAACCAGCCATCCCATGAACAGCTTAATTTTCTCATCACTCATCCTTAATATAGCTAGCCACTCCCCCCACATGAAATCCCCTCCTCTCTTTTTGTCTCCTCAAATTAAACCCACAAGCTCCTATATAGCAGCAAACAGACCCGTTGCATTAATGGTTAGTTGTCTCTCTCAGCCCCCTCTCGTTGGTATACGTACGTATATAAATATCACTTTCGCTTGGGAAGAAATCCCTTCCCCCTCCATGATCATCCTCTCCTGATCAAATCCCATTCAATAATCTTCCCTGTGAGTGAGTCCCCCATCAAACTAACTCGGCGTGTGTACAAAAAACAACATATACGACGTACACATGCACATGAGTTGATCATATATTGATGGGTCGACGCTAAATTTGAGAGAAGACAAAGCTGGGAGAGGCCAAGCCATGGAGGCGCAACGGATGACGCAACTTCTATTCCTGTGGTTAAGATCTCAAAGCACCCGTGTAGCCCTCGTGGGTGGTAACCATACCGCAGCCCGCTTTTGCACTCGCTAGCTCTTGTCCCTCCTTTCCCCCTCTCTTCTCCCTCCCCTCCCTCTTACTCTCTATCTCTGAAAAGATAAAGAACCCCGATTCTATATATTCTACTTCTTCTATATATTCTTATATTATAAAACCAACGTACAACAGCGATCATCGTCTTCTTCGTTTGCCTTCAAAAACCGCCATCATCGACGTACGTGCATTGTCATACGTGAAAATGTGTTCCAGTACCGTGGAACTGGCTTGTGGGTTCCAAGCCCAAACCCATGGCCATCCAAAGAAGCTCAAGAACATGAAACTGAACGCCACGATGGGCTTCAATCCTTACGTCCACCAGCTGCTCATCATCAGGCTCCCCCACTCCAGGGTCTTGAGGGTCATTGCCCGATCCCTCCTCCTGACGCTCCTCATCGTCTCCTTTCCCTGGCTCGGATCCATCGCCGGCGGCTTCCTCAACTTTCTTAACTTCGGTCACCGGACCGACGCCAATAACGGCAGCCTCGCTCGGTTCATCCCCAGCCCAGTCAACCTCGACCGGTTGCCCATTCTCTTCCACGATCTGGCCAACGAAGGCCTCCTGAAACTGGGCGACCGCGTGCTCTTCGCGAGCGGTGTCGGCAACAACGACGACCAGATCTACAGTTCTCAGATCCTGAGGGACAACCAGATGGATCTGGTCTCCGTGTCGGACCAATCGCAGCAGGTTTCCATCCCCGACGAGGCCTTCGAGTTCGTCTTCACCGACGACTACCACGACGCCGCGGATTTCATCGACCGGATCGTCAAGGTCGACGGCGTCGCGGCTGTGCAGCTCAGCGACGACCCCCCGCCGCCCCTTCGCGAAGCCGGACAACTACAAGATCGTGTACCTGCGGCGGTTCTGCGGCGTCGAAAACAGGACAATTAGCACAAGATCGTGTACCTTTGTCGTCGCCATGAGGAAGACCGGCCCTCGCGCTGCCGACAGCGCCCGAGGTGCTGCGGCGGCGAGGAAGCTGCTGGGGTTCGCGTCGGAGGAGAAGAAGGCGGCGCTGAAGAAGCTGGAGGATGTCCTGCTGGAACCACCGAGAGCGGCGTCGGGAAAGTCGTGGCGGTACCTGAAGCGTACCAAGTTCCTGCCGGACCTGATGGGGGGACTCGCTGGAGAGCTACCCCCGGCGGGTGTTCATCAACGTCGGCGGCAGCGACACCGCCTGGTTCGCAACAAACTACCCGACGAGGAACAAGGACTTCGAGATGTACAATATCGAGACGGTGGCAGACGGAGCCGGCGCCGGTGGGAGCAAGGAGACGGCCGCGGAACTGGGGCTGTCAGAGTGGCTGAAGAGGAACGTGAGGGAGGCGGAGTACGTGGTGATGAAGGCGGATGCGGAGGCGGTGGAGGAATTGGTGAAGAGCCAGGCGATACGGCTGGTGGACGAGCTTTTCTTGGAGTGCAAGTCACAACTCCACGGCGACCGCCGGGGCCGGAGGGCCTACTGGGAGTGCTTGGCCCTGTACGGCCGCCTCCGGGACGAGGGCGTCGCCGTCCACCAGTGGTGGGGTTAAGAAAAAAAAACACACATATATATACGTATATTAACGTAATAATGCATCAGTAAATATACATTATAAAAAGTATTACCATTACCATTGAGGGGCTTTATTAAGAGAGAGAGAGTGAGAGTGTGAGAGAGTGGGAGTGAGAGTGTGAGAGAGTGAGAGCGAGAGCAGCGAAAGGAAAAGAGAGAGAGAGAGAGAGGAAAGGCAGAGTAAGAGTAACCAGTGGTCCGAAGCAAGCAAGCAAGCAAGCGTCTCCCTTGTGTTTATTCTATATATTATTAATTTATACTTCTTAAGAATGCAATTTTTGGTCGTGTTGTATTTTATATATATTCTTCTGTTTTGGGCTTTGTACTGTAATTTGTATCGGCTTAATGTCGTTCGGGCTTGTGTTGTATCCTTTTAACAAGGTTTTTAAGTTATGACTTATGAGAGGGTGTGTGATCCTTGGAGGGAGAACGTGGGAAGTTGGACGAATGGATGAAATATACCGTGATTCCCCATCTATTGAGGGTAGGCATCTCAATAAATTATATTTCAAGTTTTATTATATATATATGTATGTATATATATATATATATATATATATATATTCCGAAATTCAATGATGAAAGAGCAAAAATTCAGGTAGCAATGTGTCAACACTTGCGGCGGCAAAAGTAGGCACCGACCGGAAAGAAAAACATTTCATTCCTTTTTTGTCCAACGAATTGGTGCAGCTCCGACTCTTTTGTCAAAAATATTGTGCGGCCATTTGGCCTCCCGGCTATGAGCTCAATTCGATCCCAACAAGAGTCCCGCCAGAGAGGAGATGTACATGTGTGAGTGGAGAGAAAAATTTAGAGAGAGTTTATTATAAAGATAATTTATAATTACATTTTTGAGATTTAATTGAATATTGAGAGTGATAGTGTGTAAATTTAGTGTATTTTTTTTCATATTGAAAAAATACAATAATAATTATGTGGACATTTGATTTTTTTTTGGTATGTAAAATTTTGTTATGTCTAATTTTATTTCCAACAACTACTATCAAAGCTCCATGTTTAATTCTCTTCAACAAAAATAGTATGTTCTGTGTGACTAACAGTGTTTTGATCTGACACATTAAAATGAACTATTCTTGAAAATTTTAATTTCGGTGTATATGTAATATTCATGTATGCAATATTATTCTCTCATACGTTTAAAATAATAAGTTCGAGCTTGAGAACGACCTGTGGTATTGGATAAAGATTTTTGATAAATTTGGCAGTACGTATTTTAATTTCTAGAAAATACATATAGAAGATTTTTTGTACCATTAAAAACTTACATACCAATGGGAGAAAGATAGATGGAATTAAATGACGAAAATTAGAAGGTGTTGGATCTCAAAGCTAGTTCTTATTAGATTGATAATATTTGTTGCTTTTAACGTTAAAAATACATATAAATGTTTGACTCATAAAAGTTTTCTCAAATATATATATACAAGCAACCTTCAGTTGCCCATTAGCTATTTTAAACTGAAAAGTTATTCAATTTATTTGAAATGATATTTCAATTATAATTTGAATAAATTGTGTTGTTTTTTTAAATACCATTAAAGTATTTCCTGTTTTAAATTTAAGCTCAAATTTGTTTGGAAACTCAATTTAAATACCATTAAAAACACTTAAATTATTAAATTAAACTATTAAACTATTTAATTTAAACTATTGTAAACACTTAATCTAAACTATTATTTAAACTATTAAATTATTTTTCGTATTGTAATTTATTTGTTTTCACTTAAATTCATTAAATTATTTTCTGATTTTATTGTTAACACTTTGGGATAGTAATTTATATTACTAATATATATATATATATATATATATATATATATATATATATATATATATATATATATATATGTATATATATATATATATCAGAGTGACAACATGGAGAGCACGATTCTTTTTATAAACATCAAATCATTCATAGGTATATTAATTTTTATTGGAACATTATTCCTCTTAAGTTTTGTTTAATCATTTTAAGACTATATATATATATATATTAGTAATCTTTTTTGGTCGTTAATTTATTTATGACTTTTAAATCATATGATTATATACTAAAAAATATTTATATCATTAATCAATTTTTATATGAATAATATCATGCTTTCTATGACTATTGGTATATATATATATATATATATATCATATAACTTATACATATAAGCTTTATATAAATTTATATTAATATAATAGATTTATACAACTTAATTAATTAACTTATCCATTTTATATTATATATATATAATTATATATTACTATCTACGATATAAATTAAATTAATCTACGACCCGATGACTCACGTTAATATAGATATACTAGTTAATGACTCTATATTAACTCAATGTGATCATATAATTTATTACTTCACTCGATCTGAAAAATTTATATTAACGATTATATATTAGTGTCATACTAATATAAAACTATAATTTTATTATTTTAATTTTTCTGTATTAATATTATAATAACTCATTTATAACAAAAAAATTAAAAATTATATATATTCCAAAATATTAACACCTTCGAGATATATAATTATATATTTATTAACCAATTAGTTAAAATATATTAATGAGTTATATATATTTCTCAAATATATATATTTATTTATTAATTAGTTATTTGGTTTGTATGTATATATATAATGGTAGATTATATATATAATTCAAAAGATTATTAACCACTTATTATAAATACTATTATATAAACATAACTGTTAAAGTAAATAAAGGAGGGGACCATGGGCCTCCCATATCCGTCGTTGTGTGCATGGCTTATGCAAGGATAATGGGAAGATTAAAGTATTTCTAATATAATTTTTCACATATCCAAGATTATTTCATAACAATAAATGGAATATTTTTTAATATTTTTTAAATGAAATTTTTTATTTTACTTTTAACTTTTTTTTTTATTCTTTTATTAGCAGAACAAAATAATATTATATGATATATGAAGTGAATAATTATTATTTACAAATGAAAAAGTAACTAATATTCTTCGAAATTCAAATGTAAAGACGATATTGAAGCAATATCTTTGAATTTTGATTATATATTTAATAAAATTAAAGTATATTGGTGGAAATACTCTTAAATTATCACTTGATTCATCATTTACATGTTATATATTAATTCTTTCACTCACCATTATTTTTGTCAACTTTAATAACTAATGAGTTTATTGAATAAATGAGTTGAGCAAGTGTCGATCACCAATACTTTAGGCCTATACTATAATATATTTTTAATAATAAATTTATGAAGTTTAAGAAAATCACATCATATCCTAAGGTGATCAGGTAAGTTGGGCATGTTCGATGGTTTCACGAGTACACACTCATAAGACCTTGGCATCTCGATTGTCCTTATCTTGCCTATCACACACCTATAGATGTTTGTTCATGCATTGAGATATATTGTTTAATGAGCAATGCTAGATATAATCGACATTATTGTATTTTTTGTGTCTCCGATTGACATGGAATAATGATCATTTATTGCTATTTTTTTATTTATATATGATGTGATGTATTGCGCATTAAGTTTTAAATATTTTTGTTGATATGACAATTGACACATTACTGGACCACAACGAAACACAACAATGACTATTTGATATCATGAATCTTTTTTATAAACTAAAAAAATGTGTGATCTAATAAAAAAATTGTTTGATCTAACTAATTTTAAACTCATATTTATGCGTCGCATTTTATTAGTCTCATCAGCGTATGTTTTCAACTTATTTGAATCCCTACTTGCATAATTGCATTCACTATATTTTATTTTCTCATTGCTTACTCTGTGGATCCAACTTGGATCCGAATTCTTAAAATGCAGGGATTACAATAATTCTTTTATAAATTAAATTTTAAAAATAGACGAGTTCCTGGAGCTAATTTTAAAAATACTGTTTTCCAATCAAAATCCAACTTGTGTAAAAGATTCAAATATTATATATACATACATATAAAACTTTTTATTCGTATTTCATGTTTTTCAATTTTTATAAGGCTTAATTTAAAAAATAAAATCATTTTAAAACATTCCATATCTCCTATCAAACAATAATTTGTTTTAAATACAAAATGCATTATGAATTTCAAAATAAAAAAATTTCAAAATACGTGGCTTTCATATATTTTTTTTAAATAGTAATTTCAATCATAAAATCATAACTATATAATAATTATTTTTAATAAAATTAGGACTCAAATTTTAATTCCAATAAAATAAAATGTATAAAATAAAAAAGCAAAAACGAAAATCCTGACTCAAATTAGTCAAACAGTTCACGAACGGTTAAGGAAAACGAAAACTACGGTCTACGTACCGAAACTTCCCGCGAAAGCCCTCCCAACAAACATATCGAGGCGCGGGCGCGAGCGCGAAAGCCGGAACACCGTTTCACCGGTCCAAACCGGGCGGTTTAAAAAGAATCAACCGTACGGTCCGAATCTTCGGTTCACGTTTCCCGACACCTGAAAACGAGGTTCCTTCAGGCCCCACCTTGGTCGTTGGCTGCCGACCCCCCTCCCTCTCTCTCTCTCTCTTTTCTTCACCTTTCACGATATATAAAAAAATAAAATTATAATTACGCATCTTCGGGCATTGAAAACAAAAACAAAATAAATTTTGATAATATATTTTTTTTTAAAATTACATGTGTAGTCGATTCACACGATTACTCATATAATCGTGCTCGTTTTTTAATTTTCTTAATTTTTATTTTTCAATAATTGGGTATGCTGCAATAATTTGTTATTTAGCGTCGCATTACTTTTTTTTTTTTTTTTACCCTCATGTTCTGCATTTTTTTTCCTTCTCCTCACTCTGATTTTCTTTTCCAGTTATTGACAAAAACATTTCTCGATCTGGCGGGCGAATGTAATTATTTTCTTCTTTTTATTATTTCATTCAAGGATTTGAAATTTGGGTGGTGGAATCTGCACTTTTCGCTTCAGACACAGCCTCGACCACATTGAACATTCCCTGCCCCTTTTTTTTTTTTTTTTTAAATAATAATAATTCCCTGCCATCAACATTTTTCCTTGATCTCGTTGTCTTGTCGTCGCGGTTGTTGTTCTTATTGTTGTTGTTGTTGCCGAGGCCGTCAAATCGTGGCGGCCGCCGCCCGCGCGATCGCGATTGCAATTGCTGGTCCTGGAAACATATACATGTGTGGTTTTGATTTGGGGCTTAGGGTTTGTTCTTTGCTGGCAGCCCCTTCCTTTCCTGCATGCGGGGTTCCGCGTTGGCTGAAAAATAAATGCTCCTTTCTGGGGATCTAGGGTTTTCGTCTACGTTCCTGTTGTTCTGGGCCTTAGCATCGGTCTTCTTCGCCGCGATCGGGCTCGTCGCCAGGCGTAAATGGCGGCTCGCGCTGGCCCGAGAGGAGGAAGTCAAGCGGCTCATGATTTTGGCCTCCGAGGAATCTGCTAGGGCTGAGCTCGAGGCACTGTCCATGTACAGTACCGCGCCGCGGCCGCCTTCGCCGTCTTACCCGCTGTCCCTGTGTGCCGTGTGTTTTAGCCCCACCAATACGCGGTGCGCTCGGTGCAAGGCTGTTCGATACTGGTCGGTGCTACTGATTTGCTTACCATTTATTACGATTGTGGATTGTTGGATTTGATCTGGGTTTTGGGTTTCCTGTCTGGTTTGAGAAAATTTAGGTTTTGTTTTCGGTGAATCTGGTTCTGGGTGTCGTTGAATGATGATCAATATCTTGGGAAACTTACAAAACACTGCCTGCAAGAAGTGTGAATATTTTCGTGGTTTTGGAATTTTGTTTCTAAGTTCTATAAGCCATAATGAAGATTATAGGGGCTATAATTTGTTTGGATACTTCGCTGTTTTTTGTTTTTTGTATTTTGTATTTTTTACAGTTTCAAGAAACTGTAAATTGATTATTGAAGTTAAAATTAAATTAAGCAACAAAGTGAGTTGCACTACTAATCACTGCTAAGTTTTTTTTTTTTTTTGCCTTTTCAATTTGCAAAGTTACCCAGAGTCCTAGAGAGTTTCGTAGACTTGTTATCTGCTTGTGATCTTAATGTGATTCCTATTGCTCAGGTAGAGTTTTTGAAAGATGCAATTTCTAGTCATGAATAGAATTTGTTGTACTTTTAATAAATATTCCTTTAGCTCACAATTTATGATGGCTGCTTTATAATAATTAGCTCAATATTTCAGTTCAGGTAAGTGTCAAATCATACACTGGAGACAAGGTCACAAGGAAGATTGCTGCCCACCTAAAACTGATTGCCAGAATAATGATAAGGGAAGCAACTTCTGCCACAATGCAGCAAAACAAGGGGAGAATGACAATTGTGAGCTTGACAGAGAGAAGGTTGCTAAACCTTTTGAGGAACCTGCCTTATCTAATTCCACTCCCTCTTTTAAACCTCCATGTGGAGGAGATGGTGATAGCAAAGCCAAGCATCTATCAGATGGGAGTGAAACAAATTTGATTATGAAATCTGCTCATGCCTCCATTTCAAATTCAGCAACTCTCTCCAGTGAATCATTTTATGATGCTTCTGATGGAGATGGAGAGTTTAGTAGTACAACTCACCCAAAGAGTTCAGAAGAAACAAAATGTGCGGGTGTTGTTAGCGACATTCGTGAGACTCTGACCTCGACCAGTAGCAGAAACCATCAAACTGAGCCTAAATTTCCAGTGACTCAGATCGTATCAGACACATCTTTGGATAGTTGTACTTTTACTGATTCTAGCGTTGGAGAAACCCATATTGAATCAGAAACATCTTTGGATGCAAATTCTGATGGCTCAGATGGAGGCTCATGTGCTAATCCTTCCAAATCCTCTCCTAGCTTTTTAAAGGAAACTCTGGAACTGACCAAGCGCCCCAATTCTGACAATGAAAAGATAAATTTGGGTATAGCAGGTGATGGAAATTCATACGAAGCTGGAGCTTTCAAGGAATTCTCGTTCAACTTGTCTGGATATGCTGTACCTTTTCTTTCACTCGACTCTGAGGTCAAACCTGTGGCTGTTTTGGCTGCTAATAATCCTATTGATGGGGTTGCTTTATCCAATCATAATAGTAAGGGTATTTCAGAGGATAATAACTTTCCATCAGTGACCTCTGAAAGTTGCTCACAAATAGGATGTGATCCTGTATGTGATTTAGACATATCAAAGCCTAAAGTAGTTACTTCATTACCTAGTGAATACCATACCTTATCAAGGACCAGAGGTAATGCAAATACTTCAGGTTCTTTAGGGGCAAGTGGCTCATCAAAGTTGATCTTTGAAAGGCCAAAGTTTCTGGATGGCAGCTTGAGAAGTACTTCACATCTTGTAACATCTGAAAGAGCAGGATCTTATTCAAATGATGTTGTTGATGATCGCCCATCATCCAAAGATCTAAATGATAAGCTTGGAAAGTTTGATGTTAATCACGGCGGTGCTCCAAATTTACGATATCCACCAAATGTAAGCAATGGATTGAAAACATCTGTGCTGAAAGTTGTTGACCATATCAGACCCTCCAAATCCTCAAAACAGTATTCTGAAGGGGGCATATGCGAGGTTTCCAAAAGATATGGTGAAAAGGTTCGGTGAAACATGCATTTCTTGTTATACCTGTTATAATTTAGATGTCTTCACGTCAAACCCACTATTCTGTTCATCCGTATAATAATTTAGATGTCTTCACTTTAGATTAAACAAATTTTTTTTCAGGGTCTTTTTTCATATGAAATGTTTGTCAAACTTTACCATTGGAAGAAGGTGGAGCTACAGCCTTGTGGCCTCACTAACTGTGGAAACAGGTAATTTAAAGCCATTTCTGCCTTTGGAATATCAAGTGATGAATTATCAATATAGCATTAGTCAGGTAGATTATATTTTTGTGTTGTCTGTACCTCAAGTATATGGCTAAACTCAAAGTACAGATCGTAAGACATGCAGAAATGTCATGTTTGACTTGCACCTGAAGTGGCAGATTATTGCTAGAGCTTCATTGCACTTTTTCGATAAGCTTACTGTGCAGCTGATTCATGTAATCATTTGGAAGGGCCAGATTCTTCCTGAATGGACCTTATTTTTATATTTATTTCTTTTCTTACATTATTTTAAAATGCATAAGAAAATTTCTTTGGCACATGAAGAACTATGTAGATGCTTTCTGGCATACACATATTGAGGTGCCTGTTTATGCAATTGAAGCATGTGTGCTTTTGCCCTTGTGTTTTTTGTGGTTTGTCAAGCTGCTTGGTAAGCTTTAATAATTGAACGTTATATGAGCAAAATATCCGTTTTAATAATTGAATGGAAAAATGAACTTCAATAAATATAAGTTTTGATCTCATATGCCTTAGGCAGTATGATCGCCTCCACTTTCTCCTAGGTTCTCCCTTAGTGCTATTATAATATTTTGTGTGTATGGTGGTTGGGCGTTTTCTAGTTTCTCTGCTCTTGGACCTATCTTTTACTAGATATAACATGACATCTCTTATGAATTTTTTTAACCATCTTCTTATTTGCACAGTTGTTATGCAAATGTCGTGCTCCAGTGTTTGGCTTTTACTCCACCTCTCACTGCATTTCATCTTCAAGGGTTTCACTCTAAAGCCTGTATGTTCTATGTTATGCCATGTTCATAGTATTTATTGCTATAATGTTAAAAATTTGTTATCGAGGAACAAAAATTGTTGTTGATCTTATTTCCAGGTGAAAAAAAAGAGTGGTGTTTCACCTGTGAGTTTGAACGTTTGATTCAAAAGGCAAAAGAAGGAAGATCACCCCTCTCTCCTATCGGTATACTATCCCAAGTTGGTAAAATTAGCAGCCAGCTTATAAGCGGGAAGGAAGAAGATGCCCATGAATTTTTAAGGTTCGGAGCAAATAGAATGAATTTATTTGTTTCCAGGTTCCTCTTATAGATTTTTTTTTTCTTTCGGTCAATTAATGAGAGAGATTGGCAGGTACGTTATTGATACAATGCAATCCATTTACCTCAAGGAGGCTGGGACAAATCGATTAAAAGTTTTTGGAGAAGAAACAACTCTTATAGGTCTTACATTTGGGGGATACCTTCGATCAAAGGTGATTAGTTTTCTTGAACATTGCTATTTTCATTATTGCTTTTTTGGGGACATAATGAAAAAGTCATGATTTTCATGTTGCAATATAAACATGTATAAAGTCAGTCCATACTTTCAGATAAAGTGCATGAAGTGCCGTGGTAAATCTGAACAGCATGAAAGGATGATGGATCTTACAGTTGAAATAGAAGGGGATATAGGAAGCCTTGAAGAAGCTCTCCGGAAATTCACGAGTACTGAGATCCTGGATGGGAAAAACAAGTACAGCTGTAGCAGGTTGATTTTTTTTCCCTGATAAATCTTCTTGTTTTTTTTTTAAATTGTTTTCCTAGAGCTTTTGAGACTTGAAAGTTGAAAAAGTGCATTTAGAGTATTGTTGTGTGCTCCACTTTATAAAATATATAATATTTAATTGAATATGGATAATTATTTTGTGTATTTATTAGATTTTTTAGTTGAATAAAGTTCCATCTCTCATATTTTCTGTGTCATCCATTAAATTCCTTTTTTTCCCCTTCTCTTGGCCTTTATTCATGATGTGTCTTACAATTAAATTTCATCCAACAAACATTTGCCACAATATATATGTATATGGGTCTTTTAGATATATAGATTCTTAAATGACACAAAACTCGTCGCCTAAATAATGTGGGTCGAGAGGATAAGGACATGTTTGTTTCAACAATAGTTTTCAAAGCGTAGTCTAGACACTGCCTAGGCAATAAGGCGCTAGCTAGAATGCTGGGCGGTAGTTCACCTCACCTAGGTAGAGAAAGGCATCCTTCCAACGATTTGGGCGATGACATGGCGCTTGCGTGGCGAAACTCTCTGTCTTCCGCATCTCCTATTAGGGTTCGATTCAATCCGTTTACACTCCGCACAAACAATCTCTGCAACGCTGTCATCCCCTCTCGATGTTGACATCATTGTCGACATTGTTGTTGGCCCTTCACTCTTTTCTTCCTTTGTCGCTATTTCTATCACGATTGACATCACCTTCATTGCACTCTCTCCCTTACAGCAATTGATGCTCGACATCTCCACACTACAAAGATCGACTCGTAAGTTATTACTCTCGTAGACAGGAAGGCAGTAAACTGAACTACTGAAATTGTATTTAAAATATTAAATATATTTTATGATTTTAATTTAAATTTTTACTTTGTTTTAATTTTTACATATTAAACATTATAAAATATGATAAATTTATCTTTATGTTATAATATTCAGATTTACAATAGAAATTCTTATATAAAAATGTATATATTAGAAATGCTTTGACCGCGTAAGTATTACTTAGGTGTCGTCTAGGCAACACTCACCTATCACAGACCACCCAGGTTGTCTTGACGCTCTAAAATTTATGGTTTTGACTGTTTTTTAATTTTATTTTCAAATATTGATAATAAGTTTTTATTTTCAGTGTTTTTACTAAAAAATAGGTATCACATTTTGAAAATTAAAACAAATATGTCCTCATAATTTGAGACTTTTGGGTAAATAAAATTATTGTTTCCCTTCTATTGGAGTGGCAAGTGTTTTTTTCTTTTTTTCTATTGTGGTTAATTTATTAGTGATTACCTTAGATCATGCTTCTGTTATGATTCTGCTTACTGTTATAAATCCAGGTAAATGAGGTACTTATGCTTCAGTCTATAAATTTTGTGATGCTTTGCTAACTAGCATCTTGCATTTTTTGGCCTCTAAAGAACTGTGGCTGTTAAACAACAACCCCCCCCCCCCCCCCTAAAAAAAAAAAAACACACACACACAGCCAGATTTAGGTGTGTAGGTTGACTACTAATTTTTGCTCTACAATAATCATTACCATATCAGGTTACCTATTCTCATATAGAGGCTGAGTTCATTTTATCACAATAATCATTGACAGATGCAAGTCTTATGAGAGAGCCAAAAAAAAGTTTACAGTCTTGGAGGCTCCTAATGTCCTTACAATAGCATTGAAGCGGTTTCAGGTAACCGTTAAAATAATAAACAAAGTATCAAATATTTCATGATTTCTTGAATTTGTTCTGGCTTTTCCTTACCCTTGATTTTGCAGTCCGGGAAATTTGGGAAGCTCAATAAGTCAATTCGGTTCCCAGAGATTCTAGACTTGGCCCCATATATGAGTGGGACAGGTGATAAATCACCCGTATACAGCCTTTATGGTGTCGTGGTTCACCTAGACATTATGAATGCTGCATTTTCTGGCCACTATGTGTGCTATGTAAAAAATATCCAGAACAAGTGGTTCAAGATTGATGATAGCACCGTAAGATCACTTTACCATCACTTTAATCTTAAATTTTAGTTTAAAAAAGTTGTCTTCACTAAATCTTATTTTATCATTGGCTGGTTTACCCCATTTCAAATTCCCAAGTCTCAAGGTGTTCATAGTCATAGATTCATTGTTTCCATTGAAAAATCAAGCAATGTTATTTTACTTATAATCAGGCGGCTTTACATTTGAGTTTATGCTTTCTACTTTTTGGGATTTTTTTTCTTAACACAACTATCTCAAATATTTTGACCAGTTTGCTGTAATGTCTGTATAGGTCAAAGCTGTGGATCGTGAAACAGTTTTGTCAAAAGGAGCATATATGCTTCTTTATGCAAGGTAATGGATTTGGGTTTATTTTCCTTTTTCTCTGCCTTTGTGCCGGTGAGATAAGGGTGCAGAGAGTTACTGTGTTCTTAGGCGTGACACATTTGAAACTAAGGATAACTACTCTGTAGGTGTTCCCCTCGGGCCCCAAGATCAATTAGAAACGCCTTAACATCTCACGAAGTCAAGAATCCTTTACCCAAGTTTCCTACTCCGTATCCTAGTTGGATTCTTTCAGATTTACATATGGGTAGAACAAAGATAGCGGATGCTGACTCGTCCAGTGACAACTCTTCCCTCATCAGCGGTTCTGATGAAGGCTCCTGCAGCACTGAGAGCAGCAGAGACTCCTCCAGCACCAGTGATTTTTCTGATTACATATTTGGTGACCTGGGAGGCGGTTGGAATAGCCCTTTCAGGGGGGCCTCCTCGGATTCGGACACTTCCTCTCTTTATTCGAGGCCCTTGTGGCATACTGATTTGGATCGGTATTCAAGTTCTCCCAAGAGTCGGCCTCAAAACGTGGAGGGAGGAGGGGTTTTAGGGAGAAGAGTACCAGGCTCGATAAGCAGACCAGAGGACAGTAGAAAAAGATAAGGGGGATCAGCAGCAGTGGCCGCGGCCCGTGTTCCCATCTGTATTGTGACACGACTAAACAGTGTAGGAATGTAGGTGGTAGTAGTAGTTGTTGTAGGAAAACTGACTTGGGCGGGTTAGGTCGGGTTAGCAAACCTGGTAACATGACATCCACTGTATCCTGCAGGTGATGAGGCAGGGTCCATGGGACGGGAGAGGGATTCACCATTTTATTATATAGTTTTTGGGGTACATGGAAATAAAGGGGGTCACTCTATTTGTAATGGGTTTATTTTGTTTGTAATTTTGTATGTGTAATGTATGCTTGTTGGAAGCAATTGGCCATCGGTTCCTCGTCGTCACACTATGGAAGCGCTGCTTACAATGTTCAAAATTTAACTTCGGATTACGAGTATGAGTTTGAACGATTAATATAGTATCAAAAGCAGTTGAGAACCGTATGATGTAGCTAATAACAGAGCATTAAAAGCAATCGAGAACAATAGAAAATCTTATAGTTTTGACTTAGTTGGTTAGCATCGGTTGTTTCATATACTTCGATTTTTCACGCGCCTTGCATGTGTCGCTTCCAGTTGAGTTTGAGAAACAAATAACGGTTTTAATCACTTTTACTGACATGAGAAGTTCCATTCGTTAAATTTGGCTTTTGATCTTTATTTGCATGAATGATTGAGTCACTTTGGAACTAGAATTTCATGAAAATGAGATTTTTCGTTTCTCTCACATTTTAAGGTTTAAATGATCCTTCTATGTGGGGGAATCGAATTCTACTCATGCTCTTATTATTGACTGACATTTGTTGATTGTATTTAATACTATTAAGAGCATTGACATTAAATTAGCCAGTAATGTTTTTAAATTTTAATAAAAATTGTAATATTATTAACCATAAAATGTGATAGGCACATTTTGTTTACCTAGAAATATAATTCCTGTAGTGATCTATCCCATTATTCTTGTCAACCTAAGGGCTAAGAAACCTTACTAAAAAAGGAGAAGCTAAGATCAATAAGAAGAATGTAAACTTAATATGTCATATCTCGTATTAAAGCAAAGGAGAGGTTTTTGTTGAAAGAATTATTTCACATCACTAAAAAAGAAAAAACAATGAAAAAATTGTTAGAAGAATTGTCTCACATTGCAAAAAAAAAAAAAAAAAACCATGATTAAAAAGGAGAATGTAAGCTCAAAATGTTATATTGCATGTTAAAGCCTTGCATGTCAATGAAACTACTGAGAACCTTGATTAGAATATAATAAGAATTTAAAGAATATATAATTGAATTTATCCAAATCCTAATCCAAACAATTTCGGTAATTCATTGGAAAAGCCAAAATATATGGAAAACATGAAAACATGACCTTGACACCTTTATATATAGACAGAGATAGATTACAACGGTAATCCTAATGATAATAATTAAAATAAACAACAAACCCTAAAAAATAAATGGAAATAGTGCCAGGGAATTCAACGTGGTCATAATGCTGGTCTAAATGATCCACCTATTGCTTGAAGCGGTCAATTCAAGCATCATTTTGATCATAATGTTTAAGTTAAAAGGACAACTGCTTGCACATTTCAACCACACTGTTACGACTCAAGCTAGTCGAAACAGCTATTTCGATCATGTTAGCCATTTCGACCATGTTACTCGTTTAGTTGTTTCGACCATGCCACCTGTTTTAACCAATTTGACTCGCTAAAACAGTTGTTTCAACCATGTCATCTTAATATTCCTTTGTTCTTCAAGATTGCCCTTGCCCTCAAGGTAAAATTCTAGGAAATATGCTATCATATCAGTCTTTCCAAGTAACCTCTTCTCTAGGGATGCCCCCCATTGAACCAAAACCTACCACACCTTGGATCTTTCACAACCCTTCATCTGAACGTGATAACAAAGAGCTATCGGTGGTTATAGAAGCATGATACCTTAAGTATCAAACATCGATAAATCCCTTGAGATAAGGCTCAGATTTATTACTCTTTTTTTCAACATAGAAGCATGGAACATTGGTGCAATCTCGAAAAAAATGATAATTCTAACTTATAGGCCACCTTATCAAATTGCTTTTACACCTTGAAAGGCCTATAATACTATTGTGACAATTTCATATTGAACTTCTTCTTTAGAGATATCTATCATTATAGATGAAGGTTGAGGTACACAAAATCTCCAGGCTCGAATGATATATCTCGCCTACCAAGATCATAATAAATCTTGATTCGCTTTTATGCCTTTTCAAGTTCTTTATTCACCTTGGAAAAAACTTCATCCCTAGACACTAACTCCTTTTCAACATCTTCATTATGAGTTGCCCTCTTCACATAAGAGCTTATAATCAAAGGCAATCACTTATTTATCGCTTTGAAAGGATTCTTGCTGATAGAGGTTTGATGCGATGTGTTATACTAATATTCCACCTATATGATAAACTCCTTCAATCTTTTTTGTTTCTCATGGAAGTAGCATCTAAGGTATTGTTCAAGAGTTCAAGTCACCTCCTCTGTTTGGCTATCAGTTTGAGGATGATAAGAGGAACTTGCCTTCAACTTGCTGCCTATAAAGAAAACAATTTATGCAAAAAAACTCATAAATAATTTATCACTACTAATCACAATACTTTGCAGAATCTCATGTAGCTTCACCACATTATTCACAAATGCCTTAGCCACACTAAAATTGGAGAAAGGGTATTTGAGTGGAATAAAGTGGGCACCTTTACTTAACCTATTCACCACTACTAGGCAACCGCTTTACAAAGCCCATGGTCAATCCTCCCAAATATTCTCTAGTATCAATAGTGGCTATAACAGCCCCATAGGACATTATTGGACATACTTCACCTTCTGATAGATGCTACACTTGACCACCAATTTTTGTAAAATCCCACATTAGTAAGAGGGGGGGAATGAAGTGCATACTTACGGTGGCATGGATACCTCTCTTGGCATGGGAGCTTTTGGGGGACTACTTTCGTGATTCGATGAAATAGAGCTAAACCCATTAAGAGATAACTAACCATGATTTCTCATAGGATCACAGACTACTCTCATGACCTTTCGATCCTTCATTCAATTACCTAACACATGCAATATGTTCATGACTCATAGCACATAGAATAATTCAACAAAAAGAAATCAATCATTATAGAGATAAGAAATATGTTCCTTATATATATATATATATATACCCCAATAATACATCAAAATAAATAATATAAAATATAAAATTTGGACAAAAGTCGACGACCATCCATAGCTGACGGGATGAAGAGGACTTCAAATAGCAAAGATCCCTTGTGGTCAATCTTCTTTGGTCGCGACCAACATAATGCAAATGATGCAGAATAGGAGCATACAAGAATTAGTCGTGGCAACCGACAATCTACCATGATCATTTGAACGTGACAGATGTAGAACTAGAATTGCTTGAGGCTAATTTATTACAGTCGAAATCTGTAAATTGTCCTCTTTTCTTCCTTTTAGTTGCTTTTTTCATCCTTTTACTCCCAAAACCCGTAAAAACACATCAAAGTACACCAAAACACTAAAATCACACCCTAAAGAATATTAAAGACAATTAAATCACACAAGATACTCTAAAAACACGATTAAAAGAAAGACAAACACATGCAATATTCCTCCCTTAGTAGCATTCTTAAGAGTAACTTTTCTTTTAATATTTCTCCGAACTCTCTTGGGCAAGCTTTGAAACTTTCGCTACTGTAAAACACTAGCCTGTGAGGCCTGAAAGTTTCATTGATAAAAGACTCTTACTGACAAGACTTAAAAGGTTCACTAATAGAAACCTTGGTTGATGAGACTTGAAACTTTCATTAAATACTCTCCTTCGAGTTAGAATTTTGTCTTTGTCCTCTTTTTTGATAGGCTCTATTTTTTTTATCCCGAACATGAAGCGTTCAAACAAGTGTTTATTGAACATGAAACATTCGATTTACTCTTCAATTGAACTTGAAGACGAATATTCTACCTCACTTTTGTTTTAGTCATATTTCTTTTTATTAACTCATTTCATTTTATTCCAAACATTGGAATGACTTTGTTTTTTTCTTTTTCTTTTTTATTTTGAAAGGTCAATATGTGTTCAAAAAAAAGTAAGGGCAAAGGCAAGAATGAATGTTCATCTTTTCTTCTATCACTTATACTGAACACCCATACACTCGTTTAAAATTGTTTTAGACTTCTATGGTGATCTATGTTTTTGGATTGTCTTTTCGAGTTTAATTTTTTCATCTAAAAGCTTGTGTTTGTTATCCCTATCTATATTGTTCTATATTTGTCACTAATTGATAGTTACATATCACAACGGTGTTTATTGCTTTTGCTAACAATTTTAACATCAAATGTTCATTGAGCTTAATATTATCAAAATTGGAATTTTAACAGTAAAATTATAAGATTTCACCCCTTTATTCGAATCTATTACAAAATAAGTGATCCCAAAATCATAACAATATCGTTAAAATTGTAAGATTACAAATTCTAGAAAAAAATTGGTTTTTTATTTTTGAAAAAAAAACTAAGGAGAAATTTGATGATGATTTTGATCAGAAAATTCATAGTGATCATAATATAGTTCTTACATTTATATAAATAATATCATTATCTCATACGAGTTTTATAAAGTTGTCAAAAGTGATATAAGGATCCGAGCTATCATTGAGTCCGGATTAGAGCCTCGCTGATACGGAATAAGGATTCGAGCCATCACTAATCCGAATTAAAGCGTCATTTATACGACTTGAAATTCATGCCTTTTTAGCATGACATAAAATGAGTAAACAACATGTGAATCAATGCCCCTGATGGGCTTCTATTGCTATGAGATGATATTAATATTGATACCTTGAATGCTCTTGAAAACAATTCTTATATGAAAAATCAGCTAATAATTATTATTAGTTTATGTTAGTAAATTAATTTGTTGTTATTATGATTATGATCACGAAGTTCGAGTTTTTTTTTATATTTGAAATTTATATTAATTTTAATTTGATTTTCAAATGAGAGTTAAAATTTCATATACAGATTAAATTTTTGCATGAAATTATAAATGATAAGATCATATATTTTTAATGTTTATTGTTATATTAATTAAGCAATAACAATATATGGGAACTCATGTGTTACTATCCAATTTTACCATTTAGTTTCATATGCCCCCTTAACAATTTTATATATGATATCAATATATTGACAGCCTTGACCACGGCCATATTTTTGAGATTAAGCAAAAGTAGGTATAATGGATTCAGATCCTCCCAATAACTACTACAAACGTTTTGATTTGATTGAAACAAAGACCATGCCAATCTAATATCTAAAATCACTCTTTCAAAAGCATACACAATCACTCATTCGCCTCTTCATATATGAGAACGATATCAAACAGCAACCACCGACCATCAACACCCGCAGCTATCACCTCTCAGCTGTACGTCTCTCACCATCTGCGCAAAATACAGAAACCACCAAAGGCACTCTGAACTCGCCGCCGTTACAACCTCCACCCCCGATGTCACAACTTCCACCGAAACCTCTGCCATCGACTCATCGGTTTACTTCAACCAGCAGGCGACCTCCTCCAACCTCTGCAATCGCGGTTGCACGTTGCCCCATTGACATGCAGTTCCTCCATACTCGCACGGCAATAGCACTGCATATGCATGATGCACAAGGCCGCCCCATCGCCTACAACTTACCCAATACCCGATGGAATGGCACATTAATCCCTCTAATGCAATCACCCCCTGACGTAGGAGATGAGGGCACCCAAAACATTCCAACCTCAAATGTAGCCTGCAATTTCTCTTAATTATTTCACGTTCGATCCGGTTGCGAGTGAAAATCGTGGGAAAGCGTTTCCGATTTGACAGAGAATAAGCGGCGTATTTCTGACTTTTTCAAATTGGAGAGAGATGGACATTGATTAGTGTAAGACACTTAAATATGAAAAATTATATATACCGTCATTTACTGATACATATATACTACCACACCCAGTCACCCACCATAGATATTACTCTCTGAATATTTATGGCCCCCTCGTCCCAATTTGGGATCGGGTTTAACCCAGATCAAAACAAAAGTCATTTTTCTAATAATAATATTGGTTTTTACGGTCGGCGATCAAATATAATCACAAATTGGCCGAAAAGGTTGACCTAAAATGATTTCCTTGCGTCACGCCTGGTTTAAGAGTCTATTAATGGCAGACAGATAGTCTGACAGAGGGGAGAGAGAAAGAGAGGCGAAGAAGATAGTCTGACTGGCGTGCTCCCATTTTCTTCCAGCCCTTTTAATTGCTCCTCGCCCGTCTTCGCTTCTTTTTGTGTATCATCCCAGTGACAGTGAAGTCGTACACCACAGAAAAAGACAGGACGTGCAGAGACAAGACAAGGCGCGGAAAAATAAAGGTTGGCATCCAGTGGTGGAGGTGGTGGTGGTCTGACCCTGGTCTCACGACACGCATACACCTCTCGCTTCTGTCTGTCAATGCACAGCCAACAGCCATGACCACACTGCCACTCCAACACCACCCACGGTTTCTGCGCCTTTCGCTCTGAAAAGCATGTATCACTGACAAACGCCACCCCAGCCACGCACGCCTCCAGCTCTCGCAACTTGCTTTTATCGACTCTCATCTGACTGTCTAGTAACGTATGAAATCAGCATATATATCTTTTTCTCTGCACCAAAGTCCAAAGAGATGGCGTGTGTTGAGTCCATCCGTTAAATTAGTACCCACAGACGAGAGCCGAGTCGATAAAAGCAAATTGCAAGAGCTGGGAGAGGCATGCGTGGCTGGGGTGGCGTTGGTCAGTGTAATACAAACCTCCACTCAGTAGTACTCACCACCCAATACTCCCCACCAGTGTCACCACTAGAACTCAAAATAACAATAATAATAATAATTTTAAAAAAAAAAAACCAAAAACACAAAATACCAAAACAAACAAACGCGGCAAACAAACATATATCCAACAACCACAAGAATTGAAGTAAAAGTAATAAATATCCAAAACTACTACTACACATACTCAAGACACCAAATCCCAGCGTCCATTGAAGACCCGATCGAGTTTCCCCTATCACTAAACATGAAAATTTGATCCCCAAAAAAAAAAAAAAAAACAAAACAAAACTACAGTTCTAGACTTCTAGCTAGTACAGTACCACTAGAGCATGCACTACTATGGTCTCCATTGAATTCTAACAAGTAGGCGATAAAAACTAATAATAACAAATGGGAGAGAAGATCTAGACTAAAGCCAACCAAATCAATATATAAAACTACAGAAAAAGTAGCTAGTAACCCATCAATGGCGAAGTCAAGTCATCGACCTCACATCAGTTTTGCCCGGCCGGCAAGCAATCTAGGATCCATTTATCACTCATCAGTAAGGCGTCTGCTGTTGTCTCGCCGCCGTAGGGCCCCATATGACGTCACCAGACGGAATATGCCCGCTGACGTTGTAGACCGACATCTCCATCCCCGGCGCGTGCTGTCCACCGTCGTCTTCGCCCGACCTTGTCCCCGGAGGGCTCTCCCCGTCGCATCCGGAGGCCGAGCTCCCGCCCTCGTCCTCCGCCGACAGACGGTGATAGGAGGGGCTGTTGAACGAGGCGGCGACGACGTACACCGTCCCGGCGGCCAGGAGAGCGCCAGCGACCATCCCGCCGATCATCTGGCCCTGCGGCCCCGCCAGAGAGATCGTGAAGCCGCCGGAGCTAGAGGCGAACGGGGAGGCGTTGGCGGCGCCGGAGGAAGAAGGGATGAAGGTGGCGGAAATAGAGAGGATGTCGAAGCGGCCGTGGAAGGTGACGGTGGCGCCGGGGGTGGGGGGAGGGCTGGCGGAGGGTGACGTTGGCGACCGTTCCAGAACCGCTGAGGACGCAGAGGCCGAGGTTGCGGCGGCGGGAGAAGCGGGAGAGGGCCTCCACCACATCCACGCCGCCGGGGACTTCGAGGATGTAGGGGCTCATGGGGGGCTCCGCGTCGCGCGTGATGATCACCGGCGGCTTGGGCTTGTTCTTGGAGCCGGGAGGGCGGCCTCGGGGCCGCCGGGAGATTTCGATCGTGGCTCCGTCGCCAGAAGCGGAGCCCCCGCCGGCGGCGCTGCCGATGTCGGGTCCCCGCAGGGCACGCCTCTTTTGTTGGGACGGGGTGGAGACGCCACCGCTATTGCGGCTGTCGACGTCCTCCTCGGAGTTGGGGCAATCCATGAGGGCGGCGGGGAAGCCGGGTGGGCGGGGGAGGAAGGAGGATTGGGTGTTGGGGAACATGGTTGTGGGGTTGGGTTTGTTCTTGGGCTCCAAGTATTCGGCTTTCATAATCCCAATCCCTCTCTCTCTTATACTATATATTATATACTAATTAATATGGCGTTGGGCACTTGGGTCTTGGGCTGGGGAGATTATCTGAAAACTTCAAAAAAAAAAAAAAAAAATTAGAAACACGTACGGAGATCAATGGAATTGAGAAGCGATGAGAGATCGAGGAGAAAGGATGCAGATGCGGGATTTGTTTATATGTGATATATAGAAAGAAGGAGTTCGATCGATCGATCGAGAGAGAGAGGGTCGCTTGGAAACCAAGTTAGAGCTAACTAGAGTTTGAGCCAGCCTTAATTATCATCCCCAAAAAAAGATCATTATTAATCTGAGAATTTATTGTGTAATATTATTTTTTATTTTATTTTTAAAAAATAATTAATATATTTTATTTGTATTGAGATAATATTTGATTTATTTTTAAATGAATTACTATGTTTGATTTCTTTAATTTTTAATTGAATAAGAACAAAAGTAATAATAAAATAATTTTATATTGAACATTAAATTTAAAAAAAAAAAAAGGCGGCTAATGTCGAAATTATTGGTAACTTTAGTCATGTCCTAATTTTTTTGAAATTTGAAATCGAGTAAATTACTTTTGTTCGTAATAATGGAAACTACACAGCGATGTTACTTCATACGTAATTGCGGTTATATACATTAAGCCTTAAAGATAATTTTATACGAATAACAACATAATCCAAAAACATATATCCAATGGGGTAAATGGCACTCATGACATGAGATGCCAACTCTATTTATATTTTATAATTTTAGAACAATATTGCGTACGAGCTTTTATATAGGTTTTTTGGGCATATCCAATATGATAATATTATATTAATTTTAACTAAATTTCAAGTAAGACCGACCAATCACTAACTAATAAAATATAATTATATTAAATGTGCATAGAAATGCCCGCACAACATAATATGCTATGTGTCGCTCTTGCATAAAAAATTAATTTCTTAATTAATAATTTTACAACATAATATTCTCTGCGTTTCACGTCCAGATCTGTCTCGACGTCCAGGGAATGAATGACACAATAAGAAATTTAATTTCTTTAGTGTTGAAAAAAATTATGTTTTTGGAGTCACCACTACTTGAAAATAAGGGTGCATTCGAAACATTCCTAATTAAGGATAAAAAAATAAAATAAAATTGATATCAGAGTCTAAGAATTGGAGAGTTAGTTATGAATAAAGAAGATGTTGCACACTCCTACTATGCCTAAAAATCAGTACCTAATTCTAATTAGAATTGAAAGTTTGCCTTGACTACATCACTTAAAAAATTATAAATTTTAGAGTTTTGAGAATATTAAGAATAACAATGTCCTTATCTGTAGGTTCATGTGTTGCTATATATGGGCATGTGGAGCTGTAATTTTGTTTTACGACAACTCGTTGTCTTGTTTTGCGGGAATAGGGTTACTAGTGAACTCTTATGGACAACTCTACAATGTCAATTTTCAATTGAAACCCATGTTTCTTTCTCTGATTTACATTTGTTGGTAATAGGTTTATTTCCATTCATGGCAACGATTGACAATATCTGAGCTGAGGGCTGATATGTTATTACACATTTCTGTGGCACTTGGGGGGAAAAGGAAAACTCATAAAATTGAGGTACAACACTATATTTATAATTGAGTCCATAGTCTTTAGAAATTCTTGATATATCACTGATATTATATATTAAAAATAAAAATTAGAGAGAGAATCTAAAGGATTATTATTTATTATTTAATTTTTTTTAATATATTTCTTGTTATACGTTTATTTTTAATTGATTGTAATAAATATATGAGATTAAAAAAATATTAAATAAAAAATAAAAAATTATAATTTATTATATATTAAATAAAAAATGCATATAATTTTTTAAATATATTTATATTTTTATCTGTATACTCATCAAAAAGAATAAAAAAAATAAAATAATGTTTTAGGAGTATTATTAATTCATTATATATTAATAATATTAAATGAGCGTGTCAAGTTAAATTAGACATTATTAAAATGGTTAGTTTCATATAAGTTGAATGATGTAACAACTAATAACACGTGTGATGCGCGGTCGTGAATGACTGAATCGGGTAATTTAAACTAATTTCATATTTAACGGCCAAATCGGATCATATCAATATTTGTAGTGTTTTGTTTTGTTTTCTTAATGTACACGCACCTAGTGGGTGCACTCATGGCCATAGACGGATAGATGAGATCACTGTGACATCGGGACTCGGCCATCACTTGTCATATCATCCAGCGAGCACACCTCTCGTGCCACATACTTTTTCTAATAAGAGGCATGCGAAATTTGAATTTTGGTGCGGGTGGGTTAGCAGCTCAAACCCCTTTTCACCTTCCTCTCTCTCTCTCTCTCTCTCTCTCTCTCTCTCTCTCTCTCTCCGCGCTTCTGACCAACCTCCCCCGGGGGGGCGCACTCGCTGACGGCCCCGGCCGAGTGGATTTGACAAGGGACGGCTTGACCTTGTTGATTTAGGGGTACGGAGGATGTTGATGCTTGATTTGATTTGATGCGGTATGGGCTCTCAATAAATCTCTTCCGACACCATCTGTTTTTTGGTTTTTTACAGATGATTTTTTTTACATCGTCAGGGGTCTCATTTACCCTTTTTTTTTTTCCTCTTTTTTGGCGGTATCGTACCCGTTTCTCATAAGGTAACCCGTTAGTATGCGTTAGGGTAAATAGTATTATATTATTTGTTGTGGTTAATAAATTTAAAATTTTATATGAACTATTGTATTATTTAGTGCTTATTAACTTCTGTTATTATTATTGAATGCTATCTGCTATATATTGTGGATGATAACTCTTTTTTTTTATTATTTTTGAGTGTGTTTTACGGTATGTTAAATATAAATTGATCAAGGTGGTTTGATCCTCCCAGGTTTTCATGAACTATGATATTTGTTCTGTTTCAAATTACGTGGGTTACGTTTCAAAATGGTATTTACTATTTTGGAATATTGATGAGTCATTCACGTGCAGTTCTCTTTGCAAAAACGAATATTAGTGTTAACTGCTTCTGCACATATAAACCTCTTTTATAACCCCATAACAGTAGTGAAAATAGGCAAGTATCTGCCGTCCACAATTTATGCATAATGTCATATTTCCTGACATATTAAATAAATTAGACCTCAAACAAACAATTATGATATCCAAAGACTCCATTATGAACAAAAAAAAAAGGAAATGGAGACCTACATGTAAAATGTAAATAGAAGAAGAGGTGAGATGAAATAGGCCCACATACATAAGTGCATGACATTTTTATATATATATATATATATATATAGAGAGAGAGAGAGAGAGAGAGAGAGAGAGAGAGAGAGTAAAACTCATTGGAACAAGTAAATTCGAAGTAATTAACAAAAGTACAATAAATTAAATTCTTAGCCATTAATTGGACCTTTAATTACACAAGTGTTTCTAATGCAAATATTAGATTGACTGAACTTTTAAGCTTCAAATATATGATCTTAGGAACATGTTTATAATTATTGTTTTGTTCTACTCCATTAGAATCGTAAATTATTATGTTGTGTAATATTATGCATGCTTTTACAATATTATTAAAAGTTACTTCATCCCAAAAATGTGTAAGCTCGTATACAATTGAAAATTTATTTTTAAGTATTTCAAATATACATTTCATATTCTTCCTACATGTTTATATGGAACTCTAGGAAAATGTTTTATTATTGGTTCTAATGGATTTGATATTGTTATTAAAAGTTGACCTTTGTAGATATATACCATTAATAAGATAATATCTTATTGTGTAATTATAATCATTGATTTAGTAATTCATTATAGGAGCATGCCCTATACCAAGCTCCTTAAATATAAAAGAATGTTTTGGTATGTTAATGATATTATGACATCTATATAGGTTTAAAAAATGCATGTCATATTTAATGATCATATGAAGTTATTACTTCCAAAATAATTTTTGGTTCAGCAGAATATCGAGTACACTAACCTTTTCATACTACTAGGCAATTTTTTTTATTTTCAATGCATGTAATCGATACTTCATAACATGCCTGGAAACTCAATTTTTTCATTAACTATGAGCAATCTAGCAATATCATTATTTTTGGCAACTCAAATATTCTTTAGAGAAAATATTAACCACCCCTTCAATAATTTTTTGTAGACTTCATACTACATTGCTTTCTCCAATTTACACATACCAATCAATATAATCTGTTGCTACTCCATAAGCAAGCATTTTTAATGTAACAATCATCTTTTGTAGGAAAGACAAACTAAACTTTCCAACAACATTTCTTTTTGTGATATAATATGAATCAGGCCCAGACAATGAAAAGGTAAACAGCCCATTTGAAACCTCATTCTAAAAGAAAATTGGACTTTGTGCAAAATAATTAAAAAAAAAAGTTCTTAGCCTTGCAGACAATAAGGTTTGATGACCTTATGATCGATAACTGAACACCATGCGATGTTAATGTTTGATCTTCTTTAATATTCTTTTCTTCCAATGAAAAAAATAAAAGTATATCAATTTCATTATCAAGATTAAAGTTTAAAATAGCCATTTTCATTTCCTCATTTGATATTATTAAGCCACTGGATATGAAAGAGAAAATTTGAGTTGAGAAAAATGAAAATCAAAGAAATGAAATATTCTTATTTATATTAAAAAATATAATGGTTAGAAAATAAAAAAAAATATAGATAGTTGAAAGTTGAAATTATATCCTTTGCATTTTTTAGTTTGTCATTTCCTTACTTATGTATATGTACATATGTTTTTAATGTAAATTGTTAAACATTAAAACATTTTGTAGAGTCTTGAAGACTTTGTAAGTCCCACATCGGCTGAGGAGGAGAACAAAGCGTGCATCTTAAGAGGACGTAGAGATCTCTCCTTGTATGAGGCTTTTTGGGATGCCTATATGGCACTGCCAAAAACATAATCGGAAATTGGGTTTGGACCATGAATCGGACAATATCATGCTACGAGAGACTTGAGCTATTACAGATGGTATCAGAGCTGGGGACCAGATCGGTGTGTCATAGTCCCACAAGAACGTGAGCCTCATAAGGAAGGTGAATTGTAGAGTCCAAGGACTTTGCAAGTCCTACATCGACTAGGAAGAAAAACAAAGCATGTCTCTTAAGAGGGCGTAAAGACCTCTCTTGACACAAGACCTTTTAGAATACCTGTATGACACTGCCAAGAATAAAACCGAAGATTAAACTTGGACTGTTACACATTCTTTGAATTTTAAAGTTGTATTTCAAATCATTAAATTCTTAACCATTAAACATTATCTTTGATTTTTAATCATTAGAATTTTTTGTTTTATATTATATGTATATGTTTTTTAATGTACATTGAATTTGAATTTTAAAATACTTTCTTTCAAAATGATATATTTTTATTTTTCAATTGTTAATATTGGTAAATGCTTTTACCTTGAAAGAAAGAAATAATTAAATCATCAACGACTTTTGATTTTTAAATTATTGAACACAGATTAATAATATTAGTAAAAAAAACTAATAGCTGGAAAGATATGTTTGCATGAATATTTCATTAATAGTTATATATATATTTCTGTTTTCTCTCTATTTGTTTGACAGTTAAAATAAAATTATTATTTTCATAAACAAATAAAATAAAAATAAAAATAGAGTTAGAATTGTAAAATAGTTTTTTGCATACCAAAATTAATTATATATATATATATATATATATATATTAGTGTTACCATATCCGCTGCCCGTTCAAGCCAATTCCACCTGCACTGGAGCCAACCGTGCGCCACGTTTTGACGCCGGTCCAACCGAATCCTGCCACTGTTCTCCACCGCCAGAGCCCTTAATCCGTCACACACCAGCTAGCCCTACGTCTACGTGCGCGCGGCCCAGATCCGACCCAGTACAACCTCGCTCCAGCCTCCAGCCTTGGGAGTTTTAATATGCCTAACCAATAGGAACGGATCGGATCAGATCCGAACACGCAGAACTTTGCTCCGTCGCTCTGCTGATTCGACTCAGTTGCCTTGGACATGGTCACCGCCGCAACGGCTCCCTCCGCTTCACGACCCTCAATGCCACGCCCACATTCCCTCCCACCTCCCTCTTCGCCCGCCGTCATGTCCAGAATCACCGTGTCCTGCGGCGCTGGCAGCGTCTCCATGACCAGTGATTGCAGCCTCGACACTGCCTGCTCTTCATCATCGCCCGCCGGCCACCCCAGCTCGATCCGAAACCCTAGATCGTGGTTGGACATCGAAAATGAAGACGCCAACGACGTCGATGTCGACACCGACGGAGACGAAATAGCAGTCTGATCAGATCATCGTTTGACGGCTTCGTCTAATCGTTCTTAATTCTAGGATTTCGATTTTTGAATTCTGAACATTTCCGAGTCCAAAAATATAACACTTTTGCCCTTTAAATAATTTTCTTAATTTTAATTTTTTTTTCTCAAAACTAATTTTTCTGTAAATTTTATTAAAATCCAAAACATCAAAAGCTAAATCTATTACTAATGTTGTTATGTTATTAAAATAATATTTTATATTTTATAACAATAATAAAATTTTAAAATAAAATTTTAATAATAAAACTTTTAAATATATTAAAATACTGTTCAAATTTCATAAAAAAATGTTAAATATAAAAATTTTGATGTAAAAATATTTTTTCATTTTGTTTTCTTTATGAAGGAAAACAAAATCGCTAGTAATCTTTATCATCTTAATTTTTTTTATATAAAAATGGAGAGACTCGAGAGCCAGATTATTCAATTATTTATCAATAAGGATATATTAGTAATTTTCTTAAAATACTTACTTCATTGTATTCCCCTTAATTTGGTATCAAGAATGTCATAAATTATTTGGTAATTCGCACCGCCACACAATTATTTAAAAAAAATCATACGGAGAATATTCCTGTAAATTACCTGCACACCAGATGAATTTTTGCTTAATTTAACAGAGAATAATCGTTATGAAAAACTAATACAAGTAAAAGTAAAATTAACTTATGTAACCTGAATGGAACGACTGTAATTTTATTTGATTTGATTTTTGATTTTTTTTATGCAGTCGCATTTAATTGCTTGATTCTATAATATAAAATTTGTTAAATAAACATTTGTCCAAGTCATATATCAATGGTACTTCCTATTTTTTGAGGGAAAAAAAAGAATCCAGAGAAGAAATACAACGCAAAGCTTGCAGAACAGTTCATGACAAATCATAGGATCAAATGCAAACGCTTTGACGGCTTTGTAAAGAAAAAGTTCACAAGTGCAAAATCAAATGCATTTATAGTGGCCTCTACCTAACACCCATCGGGCGCTGAGAGTAGAGTGTCTGTATAACACAACTTATACTGAAGAAACTTTGTGAGGATGCTAAATGCATGACTCTAGAGCTGGATTTCATCCAGAATGAATGAATTTCTGGGTATCTGATCTGCAAGCCAACAAAGGTAGAAAGCCTTAGCTTCGTGAGGGATTTGCTCCACCCACAAAAACCCACCCACAAGAAGGGTGGAGAGCAAAGGCCAAAGGTGTAGATGTTAATAATAATGAATCCAACCCATAACATTTGTACTCTACTCTACATCCCAAACAATAAGCTTCATGCAAGTACTAATTCTAATTTTCCAAGGATTTGGATCCTTTTCTTATTCCCAAAAAAAAAAAAAAGGAGAGAAGAATTTAGATCCTTTCCCATAAGACCAAATTCACAGGAGATCTACGAATTTTTCATTGTTCCCAGCCCAACCATCCAAATTCAAAACAGGCCATCGGTGAGGGTAGGTGAAGGGTAAGGATGAAATCTACATCCCCATTTCTGTGGTTGGAACACGTTTTGTTCTGTGTACATAGCATTGTTAATTTTTATAATAAAACAATGTTTAGAAGTTGCAGCAAGACCCACTCTTGCATTACATTTCAATGGAGCCAAACTGAAGAACTATGAAAAATTATTTTAACTACAAGAGAAAAACTATTAGCTGCATAATTAAATTTAATCCAGTAAGACAAATGACCCTACAGCACATGATTTAGCTTCAACACTGCATATAAACTCAGGGCAATGAACCACATAAAACTGCAAAAGTTCTGCTGCTAAGTTAGCGCTCCATGTAAAAATAGTTTACTGAACTCATGCGTTCATATTTATAGGAAAATTGACAGTCCTGGAAAGCACAAATTCAGAGGTAAAATTAATTTGAACATAGGTCAACTAATTTTCTTGCCAGATCTTGCTATCCCATGGGATCTTATGCAAAAGGTGAACTTCTTGTCACTGATGTTGTTTGGGCCCCCTTGGGCTTGCACTCTACACTACCTTAAGTTGAGCTTGGAGTACTGATAGTATAGTGTGCATCAATAATTAAGGGCCATTGGGTGTATAAAACTCCATGAATTTCATGGTTCATATCATACTTTACATCAAGTACAACTACTAACAACGCAGAATGTCACCCACTTGATACAAGTTCGAACCAAAACTTTTTGATGCACAACCTAGCAGACCAACCAATGTCAAAGATGGAAAACATAAATCATGAATGAAATTTTACTGGGGATGCTTGATTTAAAAACTGATGATATCCACACTACAGAAAGAACGCACACAAAGAAAGCATGCTGTTCTATAGTTGATCTAACTTGCTCAATGCTCACATTTGAAGGTCAAAGCCAATGGAACTAAATCTATCAAATAATCATGCACCCAGCCAGAAAAAATAAATAGTAACACAAGATTAAGGTGCCTATCCATACTGGAGAAATTTCAGAAATCACATATCACATTGCTGCAAAATATAAAGCTACATAAAGGTGCCATTGTTAGTCAAAATAGATCACCCAAAACCTACAAACGAGGACAGAGATCAACCAAACAGACAGCCGTCACCACCAGTAGAGCGCAGAAAAAACATCAAAAGAAAAGGCACAGACAGCATTAACAACAATATAACAATACCTACACTGCCAAAATGCGCAGCTTAATCCTTCTCTTCGTGTTCTCCATGCAAGAGACAGGATAGGTCAGTGTTTTGTTCGGCATAACATTGGAAAATAGCAATGCATTCCACCATCACTATCACCCATTGTCTTCTTTCAGAACGGCTGAGAACTCGGAAAAATGGGCGGCACCCAATTGGGGAAACCCTCTGGCGCCGGCGCCGAGGCGGCCACAGAGCTCTTCCCGTTGGTATCAGCAGGCGCAAAGCCCAGAGGAAACACGGCCCAACAGCAGTAATAGGCCTCCTTCCCAGGAACCAACGGAGGCAGGGACGGAATCGAGGCACCATGGAAAGCCCTCCTACAATTCTGGCACCTCAAGCAACAGCCCTCGAAAACCCTTGGGTACTCAAACAGCTGGTAGCAGTAGGGACACGCCGTCCAAAAGTTCGCCGCAGCTGGCGGCCTCGAAGAATTCGAATTCTGGTCCGGAGCCTGTTCTTCTTCGACCTCAACTCGTATATCCTCGTCGACGTTGATGGGTTTCTTACTGGCACTGCTTCTGCCGCTGTTTCTAGTAGCAGGGGGAAAAACCACCGTCGAGGGGTGCTTCCGAGTCGGCGGAGGGCGAGGCTGCTGGCGGTGCGGCGGAGGACTGACCAAATCGACCCTGGAGAAGAGGCCAAGCTCCTGGTCAAAGCGGGCCTTCTTGGCGCTGTCGGAGAGGACGGCCCAGGCGTCAGCGACGAGCTTGAAGGCGGAGTCGGCGTAGGCGAAGCGGTTCTTGTCGGGGTGGAGGAGGAGGGCGAGGCGTCGGTACTGCTTTTTTATGAGATCGAGGTCGCCACAGCGGCGGTCGACCTGAAGAATAGCGTACCAGTCGTTGTGGCGGTTGTTGTTGACGCGCTTCTCGGCGGCGAGGAGGACGTCGGAGACAGCGAGGATCTGGTCGGGTCCGTCGAGGAGGGGCTCCGTTTCCTGGGCGAGAAGGGCGAATTCCCGGCAGCTGCTCAGATCACGAGCATGAAGCTGTTTCTCTGCGATTCCGATGAGTCGCTCCGCCTCGACTTTGGATGCAGTAGGAGAGGCGGACGAGGAGGACGAGCCTCCTCCGCCACCGCCTCCGGTGAAGGAGGGAACGGCGAAGAATTGCCTCGCCGCCATTTCCGGCTACTCTCTGAGAAAAGGCGCAAAGGCTGCGTTCTCAAGTTGTCGCCATCTGTTTTTTTCTTCTCCCTCTTTTTTTTTTTTTTTTTTTTGTGTTTTTGGTTTTTATCAATAAAATTTATAACTGCTGGGCATTGACGCGGGCCGTTAGTTGAAGGATTAAGGCAATCAGAGTGGGGTTGAAATTCATCAAATTAGTTGAAGGATTAAGGCATTCACGTACGGTTAATTTTAAAATTTTGATAAAAATAATTACGAATTCTCATATTTAGGAATTAAATATTTATGTTTTAAATACTTTTTATATATATTGTTTTTTAGATTTTTGAATGATGTGGTAAATAGATTGAGAGGAAAAAGTAGTTAATAGTTTTTTAAAAATATTGTTCAAAAGAATTGATGTAGAAATTAAGAATAAAATGTTAGAATTTTTTTAAAAATAAATATATTGTAGGGAATAATGATTATACATTTCCAAAATTAAAATAGGAACTCTTGGATGCTCTTATAACATCTTTTTAAATTTAGGCATATGCATCACTTCATGTTTGGTTCTCTAAAATAATTTAAAATATAGTTTTTATTATTTGAACAATTCATCTTCAACAAAAAGCATGAAATTTTTATCAGACAGATTTGAGATTAACATATTGATGTCGTCTCTTTTGTATTCAGATCTAGATATAATAAAATTACTGGCAGAATATTATTAGATTATCATAAAAAAATTTATCACAACAAAATTATATCAATAAATTGTTTAAAAGATTAGACATGCAGGACAACAAATCAGGTAACACTCCTATTGGTCAATCAATATCCTAAAAACAATATTGGAGTTAAGGGAATACAAAAGATTCCCAATGTATTATTTATAGGGAGTCTAATGTATGCATTTGAATATTGCATACATCATTGGTATATCAAGTAAAATATTTAGGTAATACTGTGATGGATCATTTATTTAAAATAAATAAATAAATGATTACTTACTCAAATCAAATCTTTTAGAGATTATAGGATATCGGAGTCTGAGTAAGATGATACATCCAAGCATGGGTTATAGCTCCAAAATGTCGTCACTAACATAGTCTAGAAGGCAATCAAAGACCACTTAAGTTATATTGTAACAAAAAGTCATGAATGTTATATTTGAATAACAAAAAAAAGGTTATTTATGTCAAAGTAGATTGACATTAAATTCATATTTATGAAGGAAGGAGTATAATTTAAACAAATGTCAATAGAAAACATTGAGACAAATTTCATCATAGTAAATTTACTTATAAAAATATTATCACTTAAGGTTTTTCATGAATATATTACTCACATGAGTGTCATTTTGTGTGAAGATATCACATTATAATGAGAATTTATATTACTTTATGTTTTATTGTTAGATGTATAATTTTGAATATATTTATGCACTTATATATTTTATGATAAAAAATAAAACATTCAGTTCATTACACTATTATGTTGTATTGAATTTTGATATTACTAAGAATATAATTATCATGAAATTAATATTTGATATCATGTTGTTGCATTAAATTAATAATAAGCAGAAACATAAAGAACAACATTATATATTAGAATTATATAATCTCCAAGTTACAACGCTTGGTTTGTCTCTCTAGCAACTATGCAATTTAAAACTAGGGTTCATAAAAATGTGACAATTTAAAAGATTAAAACTCGTTCGTCAAATTCAATAATAGATTCAAACCTGCTTAATAGGACAAAAGAAAAGTAAAATTCATGTAGTTAATTAAGTTAATACATACCTCTTTTAAATTATTTTTAAAAAAAACCAAAAATATAATAGAAAAAATTAGTTTATATGATCAACTATAATAGAGCAAAAGAAGAATATATGAAATTATATATCCTTACACTTAAAGTTCTATTTTCTTTAAATTATTTAATCTAACCCTTATAGGTAATTAGTTTAGGTTTAAATTATTACCAGACAATAAATTTATCCACGAGTAACCGTCCTAAATGTTTATCTATTTTCTACTTTATTATGTTTTTTTCTTTTTCTTTTTTTTGTTGAGCATAGACATTATTTTCTACGTCTTTTTTAACCTTTTTTTCCTTAGGTTTTTTATTTTTATTTTGTATATTATGATAATAAATATTATTCGGAGGAAATTGCATGCCTATAAATTAAAATGAAAAGGTCGAAGGAACCTCCCTTAAATAAAAAAAACTTCAAAATTTGAAAACACACAAATAAAAAGAAATTCAAATGCACTTCCTTAGCTGAAATGTATAGCTTAGAGTATTTTGTCATTTGTAATAGAAGTATTTTTTTTACATGTAAAGAATCATTTTTCAACATGCACTCCCTCACATTAATTTTTATATTATATTTAATTTTATTAAATTAATAATTTGTTATTTTTCCTATTTATTTTCCTTCTCTTCCTTTTTCAGAAGAAAAGGATCCGACCAGCTTGACATGTACGAGGATGAAAGTGATAAGGTTTGATACCACTTCCACCACTGCCAACCCCACCGAATTAATTGATTAAGGGGAGTCAAATCCAAGTTTTCCTTAGTTTTCTTAAACTGGAGCATAGGTAGGCTAAGGGGCAAACCAGAGGCATCAGGAGCAAGCTCCCTTCACCTGACACTTACAGCCAAAGCTACATGCCCACAGAGGTGCAAGCACCGGTGTGCTGGGTACCGACAGGTGCAAGGAACACCCATACTCCGAAAAATTCTCCCGATGAAAAGGCTAGTTGTGGGGGTGAAAGGCCTAAACCTTATTGGAACGCCGAGAACTAGGCCCCACCGAAATCCACAAGAGATGGAGCCAGCATCCACCAACACTACCGAGGAATCCAAGGATTGGGGCAACACCGGCGGAGAGGAGAGAGTAAGTGAAAAAAAAAAAGACAACGCTCTACATAACTACATTTTTCTAGTGATCAGGGGAGATGAGGGAACCATAAAATTTGAATTTAAATGAGAAAAGAGAGAGTAAAATAAAATAATATAATATTATATATAAAAAATAAATAATAACTCTTATGAATAATTAATATAATAATTTATAAATAAAAAATAAAATAAAACATTGCTCTTACATTGCATACCTACAAATATTTATTTTATTTTATTTATATATAAAATATTCTACACTAAATATTTTATTTCTACGGATTAATATTTTTATGTGCAACATCTTAGACAAATAAGTATGTGCAACTCTTTTATGTGCATATTTTTGTATATAAATAAATAGGTTGCATATTTTTATGTGCAACTCTGTAAATAAATATGTTATGTTATTTTTGTATACATTATATTTGATTACTACGACATAATATACAAATAATTTATTTCACAAATAATATATAATAACATAGAGTTGTTTTAGATCAAGTGCTTGTCTAAGACACAATATTCTAAACTAGTTTTTTTAAAATAACACACGTGTTTACTTTAAGCTCCATCATCAGAATTTATACAGAACATGCTCCAAAACAGCAGCAATTATGAGTCTTTATATAACATTTCGCTGATGAAAAGGCAATACAATACTTCATAAATAAATACCCATAAATCAATCAGCCATCTTTTTCATCCGCCTCGTTGTCTCTTAAGGGCATGGCAACCTGCAACACGGACAAGACAGCCCCTTGAAGTTTTAGCTTGAATGGTCTGGTAATCTGTTCCAGCATGCGTTTATATATAGCTAAAACCAACTGTGTGATTATAATTCATTCTGAGATTCCATTTATACCCAGATCAGTATGGGACAATAAACCCATACATGAGTGACACAACTTGAATTAATTTGCAATTATCAGTGGAAAAAAAAGTTCATTATTTACCCTAATTTGAGAGACGTGTCGGAGCTGTCATCCTCCTGCTGAGGGGAGGGCCCACAGCTGTTGGAGCTGCACACATTGGTAGTGACGGAATCTGATGACTGCCCTTCTTCCTGAATCACGGCGTCCGACACAATCGCCGCCAATAATGTTTTCTCTTTGGCTACCATAGCCATCTGAACGAAATACATTCCAAATAAGCCACCAACCCAAAAATTTAGAAACACAAAAGACATCGCCCATCATCATATATCGATGATGTCGGCAAAAGTAGCAGTCAATTGCTCAATAATATCAGATTAAGGCTATTTACAAAAAGATTACCCTTTTTCTTAATAGCTGGTTCTCTTCCATCAGTTGTGCCCCCTGCCATTATATATATATATATATATATATATATATATATATATATATATATATTATTTGTCATAGTAAACATCAACACCACCACATTAGAAGCCATTAATTCAATGTCATCATCCACAGATGAAAAATGCTGGGTATGGTATGCGTTTGCTTGCTATATATATATACACACACACACACACGAACCTTTCTCTGCAGGGTATCAATCTCATTCATAATTTGCTCACCCTGGAATATGGACAAAAATGTAAAAGGATCGCTCAAGTCAACAACATTAAAGGAAAACAAAAAAGTGCTTATGGACGCATTAAACTTATTTCATTTCAACCAAGCTTTCTATTTTATTTTTGGAAAGCAGTCTATGGGAGAGAAAAGTAAAGGGAAGGAAAGGAGACCTTGGTCTTGAGTACGCGGCTGAGACCGGTTTCAAGCACTTTCTCTAGCTTCTGCAGTTCTTCTATGTTTAAGCCTTGAATATCCTCCCCCCTCATTTGCCTATTTTATATATAAATTAAATTCATAGTATCTTGGATAATATTATAGCGACAAAATTTTAATTAAGCTCCCAATATGAATTTATATATATGCTTTACCAATAAAATTGTAAATTCATATATGCTGGTGTCAAAGAGAAGGAAACCTGAGTTGGTGGCTCTTGTCTGCAATCTCCTTGCTTAGTCTCATGTGGTTGCAGTTCTCAAGCTGAAATGAGAAATGCAAACTTCACAACCCCTACACTTGTATATCTTGCAAAATTATAGAGGACAATTGATAAATAAAAATAAATCATCACTTACACCACCATTACGCAAAGTTAAAGTTTTCTAACATGTAATTGTTGCTGGTTAGTGCTCAATTATGCATTACAAAGTTTCTGAGATATGGGAATGAAAATGCGAAAATCTGGAGCAACCCTGGTCTTCATCAATACCCGCACTGATATTTATAAAGATCTCAATAAATTACCAGATATAAGCAGTTATATTGCCATTCTAGTTGATACATACATTCATTGTCCCATGCTAATAAATCACATATGGTTATGGCAATTTCATAACATCTGTGTGGAAGTCGTTAGTACCTGCAGTTCCAAGGATGGTTCATCCAACTTCTGGATATTATTTGCATGCAACTTGTACCTTCCAAGCATATCTTTCATGCTTCACAGTTTACAACATATTAAGAAGATACTAATATTAATATTAACTCTAAAGTATGAAATTAACAAACACATTAAACAATTGAAATGCAATCTATATACGTTGTGATAACAACTTATCTAAATTTAATTTATAATGGGAGTGGTTACTTATCGCTCAAACTTATAATGTGGGCCCCCTAATTCTACGTGGATTCAAACGTTTGATAATCAATGACTACTTGATATAAGTCCTACGTACTGAATATTGTAACTACTGTTCAAGCAAAAAGTACAATTTGATTTAAACAGCGGGATAAAAAATTGAATCGAATACTAATTCCAAGAGAATGAATATCAGTTTTTATACCAACAAAATATGTACTACATTCCAATAAACCATACAATTCAATAAAACATCACCAATGTAATTGATTCCTACAAAATAACTATTCTATTCCTATAAACCAAATGCCTCAATAGGTATTACATTTACATGCACTAAACTACATTAGAAAACCAGTAGCTATTACAACGGAAATGTTTGAAGATATGGTCCTTGATTCAAAACCACCATTTTGTAGTGCTACCCGCACAAGTAGGTTGGGAGGATTGTAAAAGGAGGAATGATAAAAAGCTTTAATTTACACATACGAGATTGTTTCAAAGTTATTAGAATTGCATGGCGTGGAATTGTAGACTAGTTGTCCCACGTTACTTTGTAAGGAGGCATACACTATTAGAAATTGTGTGCTGTATCCTCAATTTTATATTTTGAGAGCAAGTTCTTACCAAGAAAAGAATAAATTCTCTTACTTAAAAAAAAAAAAAAAAGTTCTTGCCTAGAAAAGATCTCAATAACTATTGACGTCACATAAAGGGAAAATACTTGAATCACAACATTCATGTAGAGATTAATCAAGCTTGTATCATATAAATTCCTAGATTAGTTGTCTTATTTGTAAGTGAAAACGTGGCAAGTTTGCTAAATTTTGGGTGGCCAGCTTTCAATTGCTAACCTTGAGTGCAAGAAATTTAGGCTCCAATTATAGCATTGACTTGTATGGTTGAACCACTGAAGACATTATCACTCTTTTTTTGTGTTTTCTGCCTTGGTTTTTTAATTAATGTTTTTTTATCCACCTCTCCCATGGGTTTGTTAAGCTCTACAGTTGCTCAAGAGGCACAACCCCTCATATTCTTCTTTTAATAATTTTAATTACATTTCCCTCAAAAGACAAAATAGAAACTATTAGTAGTCAGCCAAACATGCCAAATATTGTGTGCTTTTATGAGGTTCTTTTTGTTCAGGATAAATGGGATCCATACTTATTATTAAGAAGATGTTAACCCCATGGAGTCATCAGGAAGATTTATAGGTGATCCTCTAAAATTGAATGCCATCAGGCTCGTGGTGCCAAAACGTCCATTGCAACCTCACATTGGATCTTCTGTCCTTCCCTGCCTTCAGCTATGATTTTAGAGATTCAATTCCTTAATTTTCACTAATTTTGTAAAAACAGGTCAGCTTCCCTCATCAGTGCATACAGGTTTTTTTTGTGTCCCATATATGGATATATAAATTCTAGAATGTGCTTGGTGCAAGCGTTGTCCATGCGCACCAAATATGAGGCTTTTTGATCCATTTTTAAAATGGATCCAACGATTATTGCAGGTGCACACATATATAGCACATGCAACTATCATTTTTCATAAACACTACAACTTGGAAGTCCCCACACACACAAACACATATATATAATCTATAAAAATAGTGATCGATCATAACTTTAATATATATATATATATGTATGTATATGTACGTGGTTAATGGCAAGTCAAAACTAATTGGTTATTAGCTTTTTGGACAACATGTTTCAGTAGCGTATGTGTTATCCGTTATTGTGCGTGCGGAAAGTCTTATTAATTAGATTAACAAACTAGTTAATATAGGCTCGACATTTAATTGATTGGTTTTCTAAGTTAATAAATAAATTCCTATATATGCGTCTACATCTATATATAATAATTCACTCCCATTCCCAACAGCACGCAAGGCCATTGGCGCGCGGGTTGTTGTTTGAAGTCGCGCAATGGATTTGAAGGGTCATCATTGACACAAGCTGCCCTGAAGAGAAAATAATTAAAGGATGATAATGAATTAAAAAGCATGTATTATTAGATCCAAGAAACAAACAGCAATCCTGATAATGAATTAATTACCCCCCCCCCCCCAAAATAAAAACAATAAAAAGAACATTAACTAGATAATAAAATGCGAAAAATAATAAGACCAAGACCGTTCATCGCATGAAAAATCACGATCGAGATCTCACCAGCCAATTTCCTATAACGTGTCTGTCGGATAGTAACCTTAACCTTAAAAAAACAGCATTTAAGGAGAGGGGAGGGAAAAAGAAAAAACAAAACAAAAACAAACAGACAGACAGACATAAAACAGTTGATGTAAACTATACCTGGAGCTGGAGTAGTCAAAGAGCTTGCCGGTGGAGGAGAAGATGATGAGTGCCACGTCAGCATCACAGAGCACTGAGAGCTCCTCGGCCTTCTTGAACAGCCCTCGCCTCCGCTTGGAGAACGTCACCTGCCGCGCCGTCACGTTGTCGATCTTCTTGATCTTTATCTTTTCCCTCGCCATAATTAATGAACACCTACTTCTTTCTATATACCTTCCTCACCCCACTTCTTTCTCCCAACAAAATTGAAGCGTCAAAATATAGAGAGAGTAATCGGGAACAACAACACACATATAGGTAACACGTTGGGTTGGGTTGTTCAAACAATAGATGAAAACAGACACACATGTATGCGACGACCGGGTTTACAGACAAAATAAAATACTAACGAATCAAAAAAAAAAAATTATTTAATATGGCATCATCAGAAACCCTAGCTAGTAGTTCAAAGCCATCAGCCTGCAGTACTGACTTGACCCAATTTTTTTAAAACAAATAATAATAAACTCCTTTTCTTGTTCTTTTTTGCTGAAGGTGAGAAGAGATCAGATCCGGGTGAGAAACCCAGGGGAAAAAAATCTTAAAACAGCAATAATTGGCCCCCAACATGCAAACAACTACAACCACTGGGCCATGATTGGCCACAGTTGTCTTGGTTTCTATATATTTATGTCACCTGGAGTATTATTGGAGGGAGAGAGAGAGAGAGAGAGAGAGAGAGTTACCAGAATCAGGAAAGATCGAGGGGGGCAGAACGGCAGTCGATCAGCAGTGGATGAACGGAGGGAGAGTTATGGTATTTGGTTTAGATGGATCCCGGAGAGAGTAAAGAGAGAGGAGAGAGAGGTGTGTGGTATTTGGTTTTGATTGGTTCAAGAGCGGAAAGAAATAGGACCAAGTGGAATCAAAGAGTGGTGTGTGTGCAGTGTTTTGCCCTTTTTTGGCAAGTGAGGGATGTGAAACTTACAGACCCGTCTCTCTCTACCTAACACCCCGTTTAGAGGCATGAAAATCTTTGTCTCTGTGCAGACGAGCATTGACTCGTGGACAAACAATTGTATGTGCCATAAATATGTTTTTTTTTTAAATTATATTTCTGAGTAAATCACACGCTAATATTTAATTCATATATTTAAAATCGACCAAGTTAATTTCTTTCGATGACGAATATTGAACAAACAAATCGAGAGAATCACAGGGCTTGACTGGATTGGGGTTTAAAATCGAGGAAAGAAAAAAAGTTTATGATTATGATTACTTTTTTTTTTTCTTAAAATAGCCTCTCCGTACATATATGTACTATTCTGCTGCGTCCATCACCTTTTGTCTTTCTTTCTTTTAACCGACATGGCTCTTCTACACAGTCTTCTCCCTACCATTTAAGTCTCTTCTTAGGTTTACACTCAATCAAGTAAATAATTAACTGCGCCGCTCATTGCCGACGTTCCCCCATAAACCGTACGAGCTAGATATCGATTCAGGGAAGTCAAGGACTCTCTTTCCCATGTTCTTATTTTTTTTTCTTTCTTAAAGTTTATAGGAAATTGTTTCTACCCATAATTCAACATATCAGAAAAATATCACAAGTTTAGAACAATTGCAGCATAGCATATAGGTTGTGGCTTTATTCAAAATTTACATTTTTTTACCAAACAAAAATTGAGTTGTAATTCATTTGGGTTGACAGGAGCTCCAATTTTTACCACAACTTGGCCCCGAAATTTTAAAAAGAAAGTCGAAACTCAGGCACTCTCCACTAAACCGTGATCGCCCCAGAGCTGAAAGCGTTGGGCATTGCCACACATGCTCACATGCGCAGCAGCATATACAACGCGACACATGCACCGCATATACAACGCCAGTCATTAGTTTCTTAACCACAGTAGTGCACTCGTACTGGTCAGATCACTTCGTCCCAAACAGTCGCGTCAATCAACAATATTGTCGATTTGTTTTATTGATCATTATTTAATTTGGAAGATGCATGTGGTTTACATTGGCCAATCGTACATAACTTCAAATTATAGCTATTTAATTTTATTTCATTACCGATTATATTCTTTCTTGAAAATAAGTTTTTATTTTTAAAGATAGAATTTAAATTTTAAATTTTATTTGATATAAATATTCTCTGTAATCAAATTATTTTTTATTTTACTTTGTTACTCCTACTCGGATTTATCATATTTAATTGTATTTTTATAATTTTTATAAAATTTAATTAAAAAACATTTTTTAAAATATTCTTTCCTATCAAATACAATTTATTTTAAAATTTCAGAATTCAAACTTTAATTTCAATAAAAATTTAAATTATAAAAACAAAATACAAAAGAAAAAAAAACATACCAAACGGTCTCTTGTTAAATTATTGGTTTTTTTTAACTTTTTTTACTGTAGGGACTACGCATGTCAAGCCATTCATAGGGGAAAAAAACACTTAATTAAATCCGAATTTATTGAAATGAAAATAGGTAGATAACAAGTATCAATGTTTTATAAGGGATTATACGTTAATACGGACTCATGTCCATAAAATAAACTAAAATCAAATATCAAACAAAACACAAGTAAACAAGATTTATTAGTATCAGTCCAAAATGAGATTATGTAATAATTCATATTGAGTTAATATATATCATTAAGATGACTCAAAGCTCACTAAACCCGTCTAAGAAAACCTCCAAAAGATCTCACGAACAATAAGAGCTTGAAAATAAAGCAGAACAAGCAAACCACATCAGAAAAGATTAAATATTCCTAGTTTGCCGCAGCGAAGTGGAACGAGTCACAGTCAATTTCATTAGACACCAAAATCTAAGCTTCGTAGGTCACGGCGAACTAAAAAATTAGTTGCGGACGACCTTCTCTACACCACCACACTTTGCACATTGGCCACAGCGGAAAGGGGTCTAGTCACAGCCGGTTGACAAGCTAACTAATTTCTGATTTTTGCATTTGCAGTCTACTTCTTAATCTGTAACGCAGCCCTACGACTTTTGGCTCTCAAGATTCGACCTTTATGCTCTAAAACAACATCTTTATTAGGCCTTAAACAAACGTATTCACATATACTTTAAGAAAAAAAAGCCAAACTATCATAAATAACACAGTTTCTTAGATCTAGTCTTAGTTTTCTTAATTTCTATGTTAGTTTCATGCAATGAATGTTTAAATTCTAATTCTAATCAATCCCTAACATAGATAGAGCAAAAAGTATATGAGAAGAGATAAATCCACTTATCTTTTGCCATAAGAAAGGATTATCATAGCAGGAACAGCCAAGAATCAGGAATACTCACGAATACTCACGCCTTTGGTGGCTATGATGTCTATGGCTTTCCCAAAAGAGTTATGATGAATTAATAAAACATTTAAAATCTAATTTCTAATTAAAATTCGTCCTCATATTTCCTAAAAGACCTCATTATTTGTTTCATTAATTAACCTTTAATTTAGCTTCCACAAAATAACTATATAGTTCATAAAGACTTTTGAACTTCAAATCAAGCTCAAATATAGTCAAAATAATGATATTATGGCCACATACTTAAAATAATATTCATAACACCAAATATAACCTATCTGAAAAGGCTATCCCAACTATGAATCCTTACAACTATGATATTTGTTTTTCGTTTTGCCCCTTTATTATTTCTTATTGTTTTGGGTAATTTTTATTTTTTTATTTTTATTTTAAAATTTAATACTTTCTTGTTCATTTTTTTACTTTGACAATGTAATTGTATTACATTTTATTTATTTAGTTTTTTCTTTTTTATCCTTTTACAAATGTGTTTTTATCAGTACCAATTATTATGTAGTTATATAATTAATTTCATTTAATTATGATATTTTAGAAAATAATAAATTACCATACACAGATTTAGTTATATTATATTTTGTATTTGCTTGTTGAATCAAAATTGTAATAAGGCCATTCGTGAAAGTCTACTTTTTTTATATAGTCAGATATACTAAAGATGAATTAAAAATTAGTCAATATCAATATAAAAAAGAATGATATAAATTATATTGTTAGTCTAGTGAATTAAACACATCATACATTTTATTTATTGCGCACAAATTAATTTTTCCTATGACATATTTTATTATTATCTAATTCAATTAAGTACATGCATGATTGCATTCATGCAATGCTACCGTATCCAATATAATTTACCAAAAAAAATTGATTAAATGAATTTAGTAGTATTTAATATTGTATTTTTGAAACAAACTGTTAAACAACTTGCAATCACTAAAAACGAAAAAGAAAACCTCTTGCCGTATTATTTAGTTTGTGCTAGTTGTGACCAAACTTATTGCTTACCATTTTATACATTTGTTATGTATGCTACTTGAGGAGTGCTACTCATACCCACTCAGTTTCTAAATACATTTTGTTGTGAAATGACCATATTATTCATTTGTAAAATGATGAAAATACCATTTAAGAAAAAATCTAAAAATGCATGGATCACTTTACCCACTGCCTTAAAAATAACCCTAATACAAATAAAATTCATTTTCTCATACAAACAAATTTCAATCCTAAAATTTAACTCACAAACAACCTATCAATGGAGAGAAATGAAAGAAACTAGAAGTGTTATTCAGAGGAAGAAAACAATGCCCATGCAATGTTTTAGTACACCAGTGGCAAATACGGCGAGCTTTGATGGAGATGTAAGAGAAGTTTATTTATTTCTTTTTTTATTTCATTGATCTATATTCGGTACGTCAATTTCGAACATTATATTTATGTCTGTAAGCAATATGTTAAATGTGGATGTGTTTTGCATTTACACGTGTGTATCTATTCTCTAGATATTTTTATTATACATTTAAATATATTTTTTAAACCATTGCATAAATATGATTTGGAGAGATACACATAAAGGATATGTGTTTATTATAAGGGATGGATACTCATAAAATTGATTAATATAACAATTTATTTATAATTTAATGAAAAATACTCCTATTATACCATTTGCACCCTCCTACCCAAATTTTAGTTATAATTTCACAAAAATTCCATATTTATAATTTGAGAAAAATACCCCTATTCTACCATGCTTTCCCAAATTATATTCATAATTTGATAAAAATAGTCATATCCCACGAAATTATTTTTAAAAAACGTACATTGGAATGATAAAATTTGGTGACTTCATAAACAACAACGTTTTGCACAATCGTCTTGTCACATCACCGCAAAATTGTGGCTAATTAAAGAGTCGTATTTTCTTTTTCTTTTTTTATCCTCCTTCTAATGATTTGGGATGATGCCACGTTGTTATGGTAACACATCAATTATGCCACCCTAGTTATATGAAACATTACTTATTTATAAAAACAATAAAATCCTTTAACACTATATTGATTTGTATATATACACACACACATGTGTACCTTGTATTGTTAATAAAAAAAATATAATACAAAATGTAGATGGAACCTACCATGGTGACTATGTGATGTCGCATCAATAAAAATTATTTGAAATTAATTAGAAAAGCTCGATGTTAATACTTAAACTCGCAACAGTATAAAAGCAATGAAAGAAAGGTTTTTAACCATTGAATTAAATTACTTTTCAAATTTAAAGTCAGTTATAATTATATATATGTACCTATTATATATCATTGATGGAAAAAATAATATAGAGACTTATAAATAATTCTATAATTCAATTTTATAAATTTATAATAAATTTTATAATTTAAATGTAAGAATTTTAATGTTTAACTAATTTTTTTTAAATTAATTAAATCAGAAGTGTAATTTATAATTATAAATTTAAATTGAAAATTTAATTATAATTATAATTTAATATTTAATCAGAAAATTCAATTGAAAAATTAATATAGACCTTTTAGTTATAAAGTATAAATTTTAACTATAATTTTAATTATAAATATTAATTAAAAGTTTAATTAGTAATTTTAATTACAAAATTTATTGTGAGGTCCGATATTAAAATTTTCATTAATAATACAGTAGATATATGTGTGTGTGTGTGTATATAAACTAATTTTAAATTTAAAAATCAATTTAAGAGCATCTCCAATATTATTATGTATATTTTCTTTATATATCAATAAAATTTTAAATATAGAGTCATTTTTCAACTGACACTCCAACACTCAATGCCGACATGTTGATATTTTCTTTACTTTGTGTGATGAAGGAGGTCAACGCCGACGCCCCTGAGCATCGCAATGCCGCTTTCTACACTGCCGAGAAGCCAACGTTGACACCCTTGAGCATCGCGATGCCTTCAAGATGTATGATCCTGACAAGAACGACCTCATCTCCACCGCCAAGCCCCTGTAAGGACTAACCGATGTAGGTCTCTGACTGCTTCGACAGCAATAGCGACGGCTGGATCTCCTCTAAAGAGCTCACCGGCGACAACATACTCCCTCGTCTTCACATGTCCGCCAGCCCTGCTCCAACAATCACCATGGCAGTCGACTCCTTCAGCGAGAGAAAATAAAATAAAAAAAAAAAAAGATATGAAAAATGTGAAAAGTTACTATAGTATTTTCAGATGTAAATAGTCATGAGCTTGTTAAATATAAATTTATAATTTTGTAATTTTTATTATTAGGTTACAAATTTAAGCTATATTATTATTATTTTAAGTTTTTCAAATAATTCCAAATAATATCGGTTACCGTGATATTGCCGATTTTTTGTTACTTTTATAAGGTGCATGGATCAGTGTGCATATATAACGTGCATAGATGACATTGGATATAATCAAATTATGAGTGTGTATATTCTTCCTCATTCGTTTATATTATGTGACATTAGCTATAATTTAATTTAGAGTATTTGAGAAATAAGTGAAGTGCTCATTAGCTGCTAATCATATGATTTCGGAATAAATCTTTGAAAAGATGCTTCACCACCACCTCATCAAATCAATCTAAAGTTTTGGGTCCAGTTACGATATTTGTTTCATTAAGTGTCGTGTCTCTAAAGTCTGCAAATTTAAAAAGCAAATATTATGGCGAATTTAGTCGCATTTTTTTTATTATGACTTTCACTTGTCATCTTGTTTTTTTCTCATTATTTTCAAATTTAGTAAATTATTTACGCATATTTAAATTTATTTAAACAGTAATTTTATATTAAGATGAATCATATGTATATATGTGGAGGTAGATCGTATTTATATATATTATTATTTATTAAACGAGTAATGGTACAAGTAAACTGAAAATATTCTTTCTATTGTTAGATTTATAATTGTTTTTAAAATAAATTTATTAAAATTTTACGGCAGAGAGAATAATTTTACACGGTTTACCTTTAAAGAGACGCCCAAGTAAGTCGCGGTTTAAGCCCGGAATAATAATAATAATTATTATAATTATAATTATTATTATTATTATGGAGTGGTTCAAAAGCGAATAGGTCTATTGGGCCAGCTGTCCTTTCCTTTTGGTGCTTTCAAAGCCTTTTCTTTCTTTCTTTCTTTATATAAAGCTGTCCGTTTTCGCAAATTTAAAGTCTGTCGTTGGTTGGTAGGTGGCCACGTCCTCCTCGGAAAGTGCTACATTTGGCAATCCCACGCGTTCCCACTGACTCGCCTTAAAATTTGGGTTTTGCCAAAAACAATTGTTAAATTTAATTTAATTATAATTTTAAAAGTAAGTAATGTCATATTAATAAACGACAATGGGAGTGATCAAGGAGCCAATAATGAATGATCCGAATCCATCATAAGAGTGTAAAGGTTAGAGTGAGACTAACCTTAAAGGCTACTTTTGCTTATAAGATAAGCAAAAACAATAAAACATGTTTGTTAACTTAAAAAAATACATTTATAAAAAAAGTTTCAGTTTTTTTTTAATAAAAAATAAAAGCAATTCAGAAATTGCTTTTAGAAGTTGCTTTTTTGATAAGCAGTTTTTAAAATTTTAAAATACCAATATTATCCTTAAATCAAATCCTCAAACGCATGTCTGTGTAGGGTGCCCGACGTCCCCTGCCTGACGTCTCTTACGATCTGGGCAGAAAAGAGATGGCGCGATCTGGGTAGAAGGGAGATGGCACGATCAGAGAGAGATGGGGAGATGGGGGGAGCACGATCTGGAGGAGAAAGAGAGGGGAGAGGGGTGGGGGGTGGGGGTGGGGCCTGGGTGGAGAGAGAGAGAGAGAGAGGGGGGGAGGGTTCTGACGGGGGGAGAGGGGAGGGGGCAAGTCTGACGGGAGGGAGGGGGGAGAGACGGGTATAGGTTTTTTTTTAGAAAATTATATTAAAATAAAAAGGATAATTATGTCTTTTGCATCTTCAAATTATTTTGTTTAAAATTTTATCAAATACTTATCAACTGCTTTTAACATTTAAAGTACTTTTAAAATTATATTTTATCAAACACTTTATCTCTATTTTGCTTATTTTAAAAAGCACAACTTACGGTTTTACGTTAAAATTGCTTAACATCAAAAGAGTTAAAGTTAGAAAAGCAATACCGTTTTCCTAAAAGACAAAGATTACCAAACTAAGCCTAAAGAATCTATTTGCGGACGATCGAGATGTATATTTACGTTAAAATTGCTTAAAACATCGAAAAAGTTAAAGTTAGAACGAATCAGCCAATACCGTGCTTGACTCGTTATTTCTCTGAGTTAGAACAAATTAAGTAAAAATAACTTAGGTTGGAGCGGAGCAAGATGAATCAAAATTGCTATCCCCCTAAGTGAGTTGAAGAAAAACAATCTAATACTACTTCAATGACGGATTGAAATTTAGTATTATTCAAAACAAATTTTAAATTATAATATTTATTTATTAAACATTATAAAATAATAAAAATATTAAAGTTTATTATTATTTTAAAATAATATAAAATGTAAAAACATATATTATTGATATTATAAATTAAAATAAAATATAATAACAAAAATACTATATAATATCATATGAAAATTATTTTTTACAATCAAAACGTATTCTTTGCATTATCATATTAACATGCTATGCTATGATTGGTAGAAAAAACACGCCACCAATTTTCTATCAACCACAATGAGATATGTTGTCATAATAACACAAAGAATATTAACTGTATCTAACAAGGAAAAATACATAATTACAATATCATCTATTTTTCTTGAAAAATGTTTTTTAAAAAAAACTACAATACTGTCTATACATAAATGAATAAATAAAAATATTTAAGTAAAATAAAATATGCATAATACTTTCTTGACCTCGTTGTCGTCCTTGACCATCCATGTCAGTCAAACGTTGCCGTCCCTCGCCGTCGACACTCGCCAATACTGTAATTAAGTACTATAACGCCCACGGGCCACAGCGAAACACCCATATGTATCCTCTTGTTAAGGGCAGGTTTGAGGGAGGTCATCGACTGGGCGGCATGGGTGGTACGTCAAGGACGATGGCGGTGGCATACATAGGTCGTCGTCGACTGCAACGTCGTTAATTGGAAGATTACCGTGTACTCAAAACGGACATGGTAACGAGAAAAGTGAAATCAGGCCAATAAGCCACGAGGCCCAAAACAGTGTTGTTGTTCCACTTGCACGAATTTACAAATTTATCTTTTCTCTGGGTATCCTTTAAATACATTCTAAGAAGAATAAATATTCGTTTGGCTAAAAAATTAATCTTACTCTCCCCTCCCCCCTAAGCTGCCACGTCGTCACGATTACCTAAAGGTTACCCTACCTCGGTTGTACCTGCCCTTCTAAGAATAGGTGAATTGTTTAGTACGATTTTTTATTTATATATTTTATTTTTATGATTTTAAATTTTTATTAAATTATAAATTTTGAAATATAAAGTCTATATGATTTATTATTTTTTAAAAAATAAATTTTATAAAAATTTAAAAAACATGATAGATTCAGATAATAAAATAAAAAATTTAAAAATACGTTAAAATTTTTGTTAACATTAAATTTAAATTTAGAAATAAAAAAATTAGAAACTATTTTAAAAAATAGATACAAATTGTTTTTAAAACACAATTAAAAAAACAATCAAATTAAATTATGATGGGATTCACAATTTCAGAATTTAAAATAACAACAAATTTACTACGGGTTATACAAATAAAACTTTAAAATATGTTGCGTTCATTAGTGCAAATATAGGATTTATTTATTTTTTTGCCATGTGAAGGCCGTAGAGGATCCTTGGATGTTACTATACATGATCCTCTAATATATTTTTTTGTGAATTACTCCTTTAACGTTATACATTTATACAATTATACATGATCCTTCCTTCAATGACGTAGATCTTGGTTTGGATGGCCGCAGAGGCGGATCCAAGTAAGGAGGAAGGAGGGGATGGAGGTGGGGACGAGGGAGGGGAGTTGCAACAGAGGCTGAACCAATGGAGGAAGTGAAAGAGGAAGAGGGAATGGTTTAGCGGAGATGGCAGTTGTTTAATATGGAGTCATTTGGCTATTAGGCATTTTTTTTTTTTGTAAAAAAAGAAAGTAGAGCAACTTTTGTACTTTTTAATTATTTTTAGCTAAAATTTATTGTTGTGACAGATGTAAATGTAATATATATTATAACTGTTTCTTAAATTTAATATAAAATTAGAATTGTCTCTTACTGTTTGGCTATTGATTTTATTAAATTAGTCTTTAGATTCTAATATAATTAATATTAGAGTACGTTATATTTCCAATCATATATATTATTCACGCGAGCAATATATATTTGGTGGCTATGTACAATTAGATGTATGATCCATTTCAATAATTCAATATTTTTATCTTCTTCACAAGAGTTTTTTAAACTTCTAATTTAAATAGTCACATTTTAAGGGTTTGTAGGGGAAAAATAAAAATAAAATAAAGTTTTGTTAAATTATGATTTTGTATTAAAACTAAATTTTATAAAATTTAAATTTATGTTAAAATATGTGTTTGAGTCTGTGGTCAAAATTGCCATTTTTTGTATTTGTTTTTAAAAAATAATAACTTTTTAAAGTTATTAGTTTATTTTCTGAGATTATTTTTAATTTTTAATTTTTACTCCTTAAAAATGTCACATTTAAAAAAAATGAAAACAATAAAAATAAAATATTTTCATTATTTGGTGAAAGTAATGAAAATAACAAAAAATAGTAAAAACAAAACATGCCCAAAATTCTCTGGATTCTGTTTTGTTCACGCAATTTCATTTCTTTGCATTCATTCCAGTTGCTCGCGGAGGCAACGACCACCGTTGTCGATCACTGGACGGTGGCACCGTTGCTGCTGTGACAATAATGTGTTTGGTGGCACAAGGGAAACGGATGATCACAATCTCACATAATCAGATTCTCCTGCGAGCGCAAATGATGTTGTGCAATCTCATCACCATGTATCATGGGGACGAACAGAACCCACAATTCGTTGGAAATATGTATTTTATTGTGAGTTTACTTTCAAATGAGGGTACCCCTGTTGGTGAGGGACAACAAAGAACCACAGGGTTAAAGAGGTAGAGGTCAGAGAAATCCTAGGATGGATGACCTTCGGAATACCATTGGATAATAATGCGACCCGAACCTCTATCAAGATAGCACCAGCGCATAGGAGGACAAGCCAAGGGGAGGGTGGGGGATGGGTAAAAAAAAAAAAAGTTTACTTTCAAATGATATGCTATTAGCATAAAATCTCTTCAGCGAAAATGGGTGGGTTGCAAACTCATATATTGACTCAATGAATTGTCTCCCACCCGTGATTTGGTCAACGTGAATAGAATATAATCATGGTGTATATAGGAATAGGATGACAATCAATGAGATAATGAGACAGTTATAGGCATTGGTTGTTCCGTCGATATTTAAAAAAAAAAATTATTTTAAAATATCCGATCCAAACAGCCTCGATCTACTGTAGTTATTAGCCTTGCTCTGTTTTGACCTGAACACGTCCGAAATAGATTTTAGATATACACGGAACATGGTATTAGACCACTCACTATTCTATTTCGACTCACCCTATTATACACGAAAACATGAGAGACTTACACAAAAGGCTCGGATATAATATTGCTCGTACAAAACTTATCTCCGTAAATCATATTACAACCTCTCAAACATATTTCCCCAGTGCCTTAGTGATATATAAGACCATATCTTTGATCGCATCTTTGACAAAATGACAGGGAAATTGGGTTTTAGGCAATGTACGGAGTTTATTGATGACTATCGCAATAAACTCTTATTCCTTGTGCATATTGTCTGCTTGCATGGAAGGTTCTAACTGTTGCCATTTTCACTGCAGTAGCAAAAGTCTCATTGTAGTTACTTGATGGTTTCCATAACACACTAGTTTGGCTTTTGAGAGCAATCAATGCCCCAAAATTTAGAAACATAGTCTCGAATTCTGAACCGGTTCGCTTCGATGAAATAATGAGACAATCATAAGTATTGGCTGTTCCATCGATATTTTCAAAAAAAAAAATTAAATAATTTTATTTTAAAATATTTGATCCAAACAGTCTCGATCTGCTATAGTCATTAGCCCTGCTCTGTTCTAACCTGAACACGTCCGAAATAGATTTCAGATATACACGGAACATGGGTATTGGACCACTCACTATTCTATTCTGACTCGCCCTGTTATACACGAAAACATGAGAGACTTACACAAAAGGCTTAGATATAATATTGCTCGTACAAAACTTATCTCCGTAAATCATATTACAACCATATCTCAAACATATCTCCCCAGTGCCTTAATGATATATAAGACCATATCTTTGATTGCATCTCTGACAAAATGACAGGGAAATTGGGTTCTAGGCAATGTACGGAGTTTATTGATGACTATCGCAATAAACTCTCATTCCTTGTGCATATTGTCCGCTTGCATGGAAGGTTCCAACTGTCGCTATTTTCACTGCGGTAGCAAAAGTCTCATTGCAGTCACTTAATGGTTTCCATAACACACTAGTCTGGCTTTCGAGATCAATCAATGCCCCAAAATTCAGAAAAATAGTCGCGAATTCCAATTTATTGAAAAACAATTACACCCAAAATTCAGAAACATGCTCTTGCCAAAATTCTTCTATGATTTCTTGAAACCATTTTAATTGAAATTCAGTCAGAGCTCTTTATATAAAATTTGTAAAAAAATTTTTTTTAATATTAACCCCCCAAACCCCCCCTGTAAAAAAAAAAAAAAAAAAAAAAAAAAAAAACAAAGTTTTAACACTCATGTTCAAACTCGGCATGTTATGATTTCAACTTTATTTATTAGTTTAAATAACCGAGCCAAATAAATAGTAAAATTGAACTCAAACTAGCAAGTTAAACTCTAAAAACCTTGTTTGAATTTATCTCTTTTATAAAGTTTTTGGCTTAACTACTTTTTAAATTTGGGTCATAGACATTTTATGCCAATATCATTTCCGTTATTTAATTCTTGTATAATTTAATTGAACTACTAATATACGTGTATATATATATTTATATATTTAGGTATACATTTATATTTTATGTATATATAAAATACATATAAATGGATATTAAACCAAGTTGGCTGGTGAGCATAACATGTTTAGCTAGAGTGTTTAAATGTGACTTATTTTGATTTCAACCTTATTCATTAACTTAACTAATGACTTAGATTTTAAATGAGCCAAATTGTATGTTTGTTTGTTGATTGGCTTGTTATCTCTTTCACTAGAGAAACTCTTAAGTTTAATTATTTACAACTTGAGATATAGTGGAATTAAACATACATTGCAATTATCTTTGTTTAATAACCCGTAATAGTGGAACTAAACATGCCTGATAACTTCTACCTCTTGATTTTATACAGCAACACTCCTCGTTCATATTCTTATTGTAACAACTTTTCTGATTTTATATCTTTATGATTGCATAATGGCATTGTCATTTTGTATTAGTTCAAATGTGTAGTTTTGGTTAGCCTTTAATTTTGTAATTTTTTTACTTTCTTTTTTTAAATAAAAAACATTGGGCATCATAGTGTTAAAATCTTTGCAGCAACACTTCTCACCCTTACTCTTATTGTAACAAGTCTTTAGCCTTTAGCTCACAAAAAAGAAAAAAGAACTCTTCAACTTCTATATCTTTATGGTCACATCAAACTCTATCAATCGAGCAGTAATAATTGTAATTCCTCCAAGCATGGTAGAGAACATACACCTGACATTGTCATTATCAAAGCTGCATAGCGGCTTTGCCTTAACATCTCCCCTTGAAGAGGAAAAAGAGTAAAAAAAAAAGGCTGTCAGAGGATTTACATTAGTAATTAACGGATAACTTTATCTCAAGAGCGTTTATAAAAGAAAATGGTAACAGTAGATAGTAATGCGTTGAAATTGTGATAGGAGCCTTTTTATACACTTGTCAACAAGGGAATCCAGCACTTTTTTATATTTAATTGTATACCAAAAATAAACACAAAGAAAAAGGAAAAATAAAAATTATATCCTTTCTCTCTCTGGGTTGTACAATTGCAATTCCCTTTCCTAAAACTCTCCTCCCACAAGATTTTCAATTTTTTGGGAAAAAAAACACTGTACAAGTTACCGTTGCATTTTATGAAATTGTGGGGTTATCACGTGCGATTTGAACAAAACCCGTCGTCTGGGTCCACGAGTAGTACTAAAGATTAGTATACGTGAACATGCTTTGTAATATGGACAAATGATATCACTAATCCTTAACAATATCAATTTATATTAATCCTATATGTATGTAACTAAATTGAGACTTTATTGTATGATAAAGATTCTAAAAACTTTTAAAATCAAAATTTTAATCAAATCAAAGTTAATAAAACAATTAATTACAAAAGTTATTTAGGAAATTAGTTTTAGATATAATTTCAAAGTAAAGTGAAAATAAGCTTTGTTTCTTATTATTTTTAATTGGGTTTGGAAGCATAAGATTATCATTGCATTATTACTTATAACACAGTACCTTTTTAACTATGCACGCTCCCTAAGAACAAAAATGTGATCCTTTTGTCATATGTATTGATATATAAAATGATTTTTTAAAATCTCACATGCGACACCCAACTCCATGAATTCTCTAAGGATAACGGAGATTTAAATTGTAAAATTAGTTTAAAGTGTAACATATTTATCTAAAACTGACATTGAAGTTGGGAGTATTGGAAAGGGTTAGAGAGATAGGATTTTGATCACTACAAAATTTGTCATTAAATTTGCATGTAATTTATGGACTTTAATTTAATATTTTATTGAATTAATATATTTTTATAATAGTTTTTTTAATTTTAATTATTTAGTTTTTATTCACTTTTATAGATTTAATATTAATTTTAGTGGTTTTAAATGTTAAATTAATTATTTTAATTTTAATATTAATTCTTTGAGCTTAATTTATAATTTTGTTAAGTGATTAATAATTATGATTTTGATTCAACTAGTACTATTACAAGTTTTAAAAGCAATTAATTTGCGTTGATGTATTACAGGATGGCGTGAATGAATGAAAGAATTTAAAGAAGAAAAATAGTGGTGTGGCCTTGGCGTGAAAGAAGGAAAACAATTGGAAAGTATTGGGTTAAGTATTAATATGTGGGCCCATAAATATTTCGCATGCACGTACAGGTTTTCAGATATTCATTAGCTCTCCATCTATATAACCCATAATTAAGGAGACCCACGGGACACGATCTCTCCAACGCAAGCCATCCTCCCATCACGCCGTCTTTATACCTTCATCATGCCCTGCACAGTATTACTGCAGTAATTCCCACATCACATCAGATAGGGCCTTTGGTGTGACAGGATATTTAATTTTTTATATTTAATTTAACTTTAAACATTAATTATTATTTTAAATATTAATTCTTTAATTTAATAATTTATTTAGACATTATGGTTTGTAATTCATTTCTCTATCTGTTTTAAATTTTTTATAATTAATTTATAATTGTAATTAATTGTGGATTGTTTAAAGCATGATTTTTAATTATGATTAATTTGCGGTTGCGGTTAATTAATTTTAAGATGTGAAGATTATTTTTCGTAGTGTTTGATTTGGTTTTCTGAATGCAAAATATAATTGTTCCTAGGATTTGTACGAGTTCAAGTCTGATTCCTAATGTAAATTCATAATTTAATTATAATCATTAAGTTTTGGTTTAATTGAATTATGAGGCCTTAACTATGTTGTCGTATTTTTAGAATATAATGATAAATAATAATTGAAGTGAAATGTTGAATCAATTGCATCTTTAATTAATTAATTTTCTTTACATATTTAATTTTATTTTAATTTCACACAAAATCCCCTCAATTCTCTAACTTAGCTTTTCTTTATTTTTATTGAATAATAAGTTGAATTAAATTTTATAAGTCATTCGATTAGTGAATAACCTAGGTTAAACCTATACTATACTTAGTTTAAATTTTTTTTGAAGTGTATGTGCGACAAACGTCTATTTTAGATTCGTAATGAGTTATGGTTGCTCACTCATCCTATCATATATGTTTTTCCTACATGTACCTATTAAAGTTAGGAGGATCTGCCTAATGGTGGAGTTGATGACCTGAGTTCTTGTCTTTATTTTTTTGATAATCAAAGACTTCGAATACATCATCAACTTTGCTATGGTGGGAGCCGAAGATGCCGACTTCCTTAACTTTGATAATTACTTCCAACAATATAAAGTGAGGTCCAAATACAAGGAAAGGCATAAGTATATAATAAAGGCTATACCATTCCTTGAATCCTTTAGTAGTGCCTTCAATGAACTTGATCAACATCTCTGGTGGAGGCACGTCATAGTATATAACAACTGGTTTGAGAGTTGGTGTTACATATTTAATGTATGATATTTATGTGGTTTACATTTTTATTATAATAAAAATGTATAGGAATATCCTGAATGTATGATTATATGGGTGAGATTAAGATAACACTCATAGTGTAATTCTTATAGGTATTTTTCACCAGCCATTTGACTCTCCAATACCATACTTAATTCGACTAAGTTAAGAGCTAGCATTAGGCAACGAGCCCAAGCGAAATCAGATGAATACAATTATTGTAAATAAATGACTTATTTATTATCTCGTAATTATTACATAAAAAAATTACATAAGTATGACAATGACATATAACAAAAATTAATTATTACAAAAAAACAGTAAAACAACCAAAGTAAAAGCATCCTCCATAAAACAAAAAAATAAAAATAAAAAACAAGAAAAAAAATACATTATGATTATGAAAAATATTTTATGGTGAGGAAATTGAGAAAATGTTGTGTGATTATAATAGAGAACGGGAGAGACTTTATAGAATAAAAGGAAAGAGGTGGTTGTTGGAATATAACCATTGGAAAATAAAATGTAGCCGTTGGAAAAATTGTTTAGAAAAAAAGATGTCTGATAGAACTCATGTAAATACATATCCGATTCGGCCAAAATCAGGTATAACAACAAAGATAAGTAAATAGTTAATTATTACATCGAGAAAACTACTACTAGTTTGACATTACAAAAAAGCGTGAAACCTTACTAAACCTCGTACGGAGATGCCAATAGCAAATTCACTCTCAAGGGTACGCATATCTCCTCTCTCTAACCCTACTCTACCACCTCTAAAACAACAAAAAGATAAATAAGTAGTAATCCAGACTAGTCAACGATAGTCCCATAATCTCCTAAATAAGGTGGCATTTTATTCAAAGTGGAATTGAAGGATTTGGCAAAAATGAAGAAGAGAGCGAGGATTTAGCGAAATCGAAGTAAAGCGCAAGGTTTGGCAAAATCAAAGTATAAATGAAGGATTTAGTGAGAGCAATATAAAGAGTATGAATTTGTCAAAAATGAAATCAACCGCAAGGATTTGACATTATGTTTTATGAGTATTTCTACATAAAGGTGCATTGTGTAAGTAAACTACACAAGTGCATCATTTCTACTGTTAGATTGACGTTATTTAATTTTTTTAAAAGTCTATCCAATTGTGAAGAGGATAATTTTACGTGATTTATTATATTGTATTTACGCATAGAATTTTTCTATGTTTATATATATAAATTAATGTTTTCAGATGTCAAAGTTTTATCAAACTCTCTTTTCTTTATACCATTTAAAGCTGCTACTGCCGCTTCCACAGTCACCATCTACCTTTTAGTATAAGGAAAAAAAGAAAATCAAGCTTGTATTAGAAACTTGTATGGTTGTCTTTTTAATCCAATAAAACGAATCAAATTAGAAGTTTTTTTTGTCTTTAAACTTAATTGGTGAAACAAAAAGTCCAATTATATATATATATATTAGGGGTGGGCAATGAATACCCGCCCCCGCTATCCCGCCCGATATCTGCTCTGCCCCCGCTATGCGGGGCGGGTTACCCCACCTAGGCAAGAGCGGGGTGCGGTTTTTAAACTTGACACCCCGCCCCAGGCGGGGACGAGGAGTGGTAATAGGTAGCGGGGTATCCCGCCCCACCTAATTTTAATAATATTTATTTATAATTTTATAATATTTTAAATATTATTATTGAACTATTATCTATGATTTTTGATATTTTTAAATAATATTTATTATTGTAAAATTAATTTATTTTTAATAATTTTTTATTTAAAAATGATGTAAAATTTTGATTAAGCCAAAATTATTGATATGAACAGATCCAATAAAAAGCGATAACAAGATGCGGGCAAATCGAACCTCATTCGCAGACACATTAAAGAATGGTATATCATGCCACGCCTATATATGAAACGTGATACAATCTTAAAATTTAATCTACTGCCTAAGCGAGAACAGGAGGCAGTAATAGGTTGATTTCGCCCCCGATAGGACCCGAATTACTCCTATTAGCTGCTTCGTGGAGCCTCTAAAAGGCAAGATTGTCAAATCAATAAAAGCCGATAGCGGAGTGCGGGCGGAATACCCCCCCCCCCCCCCGCGCGCTTTCCCCGCCACCGCTCCCGCTGTGGCGACTAGCACTCCTAATATATATGATCCTTTCACACAAGTTTCACACACGTACCGCTAATGTGATATCAGGTGATGATTTAAACATTTGCTTGTGTAACACAATCATACGCATGCGTGAGGGTTGAGGAGGGCTCTATCTAACACTACTACTCAAAGATTTAAGAAGAGAAATATAAATTAATATGCTTTCATATGAGGTCTAATAAAAAATTTGACCAAAAAATATACTTAATTATATATATATATATATTTTAAAAATGTGTGAAAGTGTGTGCGCGGGTCAAAATAATATAAAATTTAAATATGTTTTACACATACAATGATACAAATTTAGTAAAGCAAAACCAAAATAAAAAAAACGTAATTAGGAAAGAAAAGGTAGGAAGAGACAGTCAATGAGTGGTGGACCCCTCCAAAAATGAAACACGGATAGATCGGGTTCCAGATAGGATGCGTACATTCACCCCAGATTAATGCAGGCATCACGTGACACGCACGCCCCATCGAGGGAGTATGCAAGACACAACGTCTCCAACTCCAACTCAAATTTGAATTCGGACCTGAGAGCCCTTACTTAGTGAAATCCAATTAATTCGCCCCAGTTCCGCCCCTCCTCATCCCCCCACCCACAATTTGAAAATATAATATAATAATTAAAACTCATATAGCCGTTCCCTCCTCCGAAGAATCCTCAGTCCCACCCCCATCACCGCCACTGCGTTTCTCCTCAGCCGCGCCGTTCCTCTCTCTCTCTCTCTGTGTCTCTCTCTCCCCAACTAAGTTTCTCGCATCCATCGATCCAATCCGGATTCGGTCCTTCTCCAGCTCCGTTCTTCGATTTCGATCCCCTCTTCCCAGTCTTCTCCCATCTCGGGGAGGCCGATGATCGATCGGGTTCCGGGTTTCTGCTGCGTTGAAACCCTAGCCGGAGATCGATTTCCCGTCTCTGAAGTGTCCGGATCTGGCTAGGCATTGCTTTGCGTGATCTGATGCGGTCGGAGATGGAGGCTACCAGGTCCAAGGCCGCTACCAGCGAGAGAGACGCTTCGCAGTGCGTGAGAGTTGCCGTCAATGTCAGGCCTCTAATCACTCCTGAGCTCCTCATCGGATGCACCGATTGCATTACTATTGTTCCTGGAGAACCGCAGGTACTCGCCTTCGTTTTTATTCATTTCTTTATTATTCTTTCTGTATGAAGTATTGTTCTATCAGGGCTGTGGAATTGTTTTTGATGATTAAAATCTATGCGGTTTTTTTAGTAATTCTCTGGCAATTTTAGGTTTTGCGTTAGGTTTAAATGCCGATTGTTGTTTCTGCACTGTAAATGATTGTTCCATCAGGGGCTGGCGAAGGTCTATGCAATTTTTAGTATGTTTGGGTCAATTTTTTGTTTCACAATAGGTTTAAGTACCAAGGTTTTATGTTGGGTTTTAATACCAATGTGTTTTTCCTAGGATCTCTGATTTTAATTCGTTACACGAACAGGTACAAATCGGATCACACGCGTTCACTTTCGATTATGTTTACGGCAACGGGGGTTCGCCATGCTCTACAATATATAAAGATTGTGTTGCTCCTCTCGTGGATGCCCTCCTTCATGGATACAATGCCACCGTTCTCGCTTATGGCCAGGTAAGGTTTAATGTTCACGTGAAACCATTTTCAGATGATTGATGCCGATTTATTTATTTATTCCATTTCGGCTGCTACTTCAATTGTACAAGACCGGTTCTGGTAAAACATACACCATGGGAACCAACTACACGGGAAATGAAAGTGATGCCGGAATTATCCCAAAAGTGATGGAAACTATATTTTCGAACGTGGAGACAATGAAAGACTCAGCTGAATTTCTTATTAGGGTATCATTTATTGAGGTAAATTACATTTTTGGCATCTATATGCATATGTATATTTTTCATTTTTACCTTTCTTCCCAAAAGATGTATGGTCATGGTGCCCATCTTTCTGTGGGTGTCAATGTTTTTCTCACAAGTGCATACAATGTTTCGATGGGCAGATTTTTAAGGAAGAAGTATTTGATTTGCTTGATCCCAATTCACCAGCTCTATCTAAAAGTGAGGGGGCATCTCAAGCAAAGGTTGCTGGAGCTTCAAGAGTTCCCATACAGATAAGAGAAACAGTAAATGGGGGGATAACACTTGCTGGTGTCACTGAGGCAGAAGTTAGGTCAAAAGAAGAGATGGCATCATATTTGTCGCGCGGTTCCGTATCCCGTGCTACTGGTAGCACTAATATGAACAGCCAGTCAAGGTGGAAGTTTTTATTTAGATATAATGTAGTGTCTTTGATTCTTGCATTTTCTTTTTTGTGAGTTTTCTGTTATCTGTATTATGAGTCATACATCATCATGCCCACACTCAATTTCACTAGTGTTATGGTTTTGTTCAGTCGTTCGCATGCCATATTTACAATATCCATGGACCAAAAGAGAATATACCAGAATGGAGTAACAAATGATGATGCAAGTGATGATATATTAAGTGCAAAACTTCATTTGGTGGACCTTGCTGGTTCTGAACGAGCAAAGAGGACAGGCGCAGATGGACTTCGTCTTAAAGAAGGTAAGGATTATTTAGCCAGTATTACCAGTTTGGGTTTGTCTCATCCTTTGCTGTTTTGACTTTTGACTGATGTTTTGGAAAATGTAAATTTGAGAATTTGATAGGTTGTTAGTCCATTGGCTCCATTTTAAAATTTTCAAGTTACTAGATTTTTTTTTTTGTAGGAATTCATATCAACAAGGGATTGTTGGCTCTTGGCAATGTGATTAGTGCTTTGGGCGATGAGAAGAAGCGGAAAGAAGGAGGTCATGTTCCATATCGTGATAGCAAGTTAACACGCTTGTTACAGGCAAGGGACCATGCTTTTGTTCCTATTTACTTACTCCCAAATGTGCTAAAAGCATTAAATTTTATCCCCACTGGAATGAGTATCTTTTTTATATGTATCCATGTTTTTATTACAAATAAAAACACTCAAGACACATTTAACAAAAAAACAAAATATAGATCATGCTAATTCAATAGCATGTAGTTTGATATGAATAGACAATAGAGTACGATTCTACGCTGATTACAAATACTAGCCAGCACATGAACCAATGATTGTTCATTCAGACATTAACAAGTGTACATTAACCAATGCTTGTTCATTCGGCATCATAATTCAATTCATTTTGTTTGATGACCAATATGGATCAATGCCTTGTCGATATTTTTGTTTCATACGATGGACACCTTCAATGAAATGTAAATTTATAATCTAATTGTGAAGATGTGGCTCTCCCTTTTTTTGGTCATTTAACCAACATATGATGCTGCCAAGTTTCTGTTTTCTGTCAATTATAGAATGATGATGCCAAGGTCTACTTTGCTTCTGTAGTTTTAAAAGTTGATGTGCAGCTTCTGATTTCTGACAACAATTGCAATTTTAATTCTAGGACTCCCTCGGTGGAAACAGCAAAACAGTTATGATTGGTATGGAATTTATGTGCGATCAATTTAATAGTTTTGTTGTATTATTATTCTTCTGGTTTATGTCAGATTTTTTCATATATTTGAAAAATCTTTTCAGCATGTGTTAGTCCTGCGGACTCTAATGCAGAGGAAACCCTCAATACTTTAAAGTACGCAAATCGTGCTCGCAATATTCAAAATAAAGCAGTAGTAAGTTTCTTGTGTATTTCTTTATTTTCAATTATCCATCATTTCAATTCTATTTCTCATTTGTTTTATTTATTTATTTTTTATGCTTTCCTTCAGATCAATCGTGACCCATTGGCTGCTCAAATGCAAAGAATGCGTAGCCAAATTGACCAATTACAATCTGAGCTTCTTCTTTTTCGCGGTGACGCCAGTTCACCATATGAGGAACTTCAGGTAATCTGCTGTGAAAGATGAACCTGCTTAGTATTCATTAATTATAGATGTTACAAATTATCTTGTATTTCCAGATTCTCAGACAAAAAATCTCTTTACTTGAGGCAAGCAATGCTGAGCTGCAAAAGGCGCTTAAAGAGCACCAAATTACTTGTGATCATCTGGCACAAAATGCTGTTGATGCTCAGGTCTCTTGTTCAAATGATAAAAAGTAATTTACCTCCATACATATTTGTTCTGACAGTATTTGTTCTCTTTCTCACATATACTTCGTTGCATATCATAGTTTGAAAAAGACAAAGTCATTATGAAACTTGAATCGGTTCGAAATGGCAAATCTTTGGATGAGATTGATTCTAATTTTGAGCAGGTATGTATGCATGTGTATTTTCTTGCACTCTGTATTGTTTGCGTTCTCTGAAAATGGCTTTCTTTTGGGTAGCCTGATTTCTGAGATCTTTCCAGGATGTTGATTTGATGAAAAACTACATTGCAAAAATTCAAGGATTGGAAGGAGAATTGCTACGATTGCAAAATTTGAATTGTTCAAAACGCAGTGCAATTGATGACTTCCTTGGTTCAGACGATGAAGGGAATAATATACAAAATGCAGATTTTAGAAGTGCTGAAGATTTTCCATCTGTTTATGAGGCAAAAACATTGGACTTTTCAGGTATTCTGGTGCTCCTATGGATCTGATTGCAACTTCTCCGTGTATGCCCTTTCTTAATATAATAATATAGTAGTTCCTTTTATGAAGGGGATATTTTTAATTTTAATCCCTCTTATTTATAAAATTTTGTTCCAATATATTGATCAACCAACCATATAGTTTAAGTTTTATTATATATTTTAGCTGTTAATAATTTGAAATATGCCTTTTCATGTAGAATCAGGTGATAATGAAGTTGATGAAAAAGAGCTAGAACATTCATCCTTTCAAGAGAAGTTGGATAGAGAGCTCAAGGAACTGGACAAAAAACTTGAACAAAAGGAGGTGAAGTATTGCTGGCTATGACATGGTTCTGGGATGTTTAATACTTACCCATTCTTCAAAAAGTTTTATCTCCCATGTATATAATTTATTTGAATATTTTTATAATTTAATAAGTTTAATTTATATTAGTATACAGTAATGTGAAAAAATAATTTATTTTCAGAGCAATGAGGAAATTATGGTTTAGCATTGTTTTAGTTTTTGTAGAAAAATGGTTGAAGAATTTACAGCTCTTTCTTTCTTCTTTTTCCCCTATTTTTTGTCTAGTTGTCATGTTTATTCTTTCTTTCATTCATATTACTGCAGTTGCTTAAATTTGCTCTTTCATTTGTGTGTTGAAGGCTGAAATGAAGCAGTTCTCAAGTGTCAACACCTCGATTCTTAAACAACATTATGAAAAGAAAGTTTTGGAGTTGGAACAAGAAAAGAGAGCTTTACAGGTAACTGTTTTTGAAGTTCTATCTGTATTCTTCTTCCCTTTCCTTGTACTAATTCTTAACATCTTGTACGTTGGCAGAAAGAGATTGAGGATTTGAGACACAATCTTGCAAATATCTCATCTGTTTCTGATGATGGCTCCCAAAAGTTGAAGCAAGATTATCTTCAAAAGTTGAATATACTTGAATCACAGGTAAATTTTGAATAATTAATTATCAAGATTTAGTCCTAGATTGTCATGGCATTCAATCACATTTACGCATCTTACAGGTTTCAAACCTTAAGAAGAAACAGGATGCCCAATCTCAAATCTTGAGGCAAAAGCAGAAGAGTGATGAGGCAGCAAAACGGTTGCAAGATGAGATTCAAAGGATAAAGTCTCAAAAGGTGTGCGAATTTTGCAGATGTAATTTGTTTTTAAAGTTAATGTTAGATATTTCTTCCTTAACATTTACGGGATCATCCAATCATGTCATTTAGGTTCAACTGCAACATAAGATCAAGCAAGAATCTGAGCAGTTCAGGTTGTGGAAGGCATCGCGAGAAAAAGAAGTTTTACAGGTAAATGCTTTATTGAATAGTTTTTGTGTGCAATTAAATGTTTATCTTTCAAGAACCCTATTTGGATCTAATTTTTTCAATTCAATGTAGTTGGATATAAAAAGGTCAAATGTTGCATTACGGCTTTTCATTCTATGCATTGTTTCAGTACCAAAACTTGGCTTAACAACTTATAATTGTTTTAAAAATTCATTTTTTTGGGTATTGAAGGACGGATTTGTACACATCAAATATTTATTGATCCAGGGAGGCATATATGATACTTGTAGTTATTTATACGTGATACTGTACTTTAAGTCCAATTCTTAAGCTGTAAATCCAGATCGAACCTTATGAATTCAATTATACTTAGCCGAAGTCCTATTCTACTTGCATAACCTGGTGGAGCTTCTTGAAGTACAAATGAACTTTAAAGTGCTACTCTATAATGTGTGATTATGTGGGGTTAATACGTGGATTATTTATGAATAAATGTGCTTGTGTCTGTGCATACACTTCATTGGCCAGGTTATGTATATTCTGTCAAAATTATTAATGGTTGAATTATCTGCAGCTTAAGAAAGAGGGTAGAAGGAATGAATTTGAAATGCACAAGCTATTAGCTTTGAATCAGAGGCAAAAGATGGTAATACAGCGTATTCTTGAGATCCATGATATTTTTATTTCATATTATTTTTCTCTCACTTGGTCTTTCTTCTGTCAGGTTTTACAACGCAAAACCGAAGAAGCTGCAATGGCCACAAAACGACTGAAAGAGCTATTAGAATCTCGAAAGGCTTCATCACGTGAAACATATGGTAAGTATCCATTAATTCATGCTTCGATATTAATTTTGTGTGATCAGAAAAAAATGATTTGTTTCTATGCAGGTGCTGGAAATGGAAATGGTCCTGGAGTTCAGGTATGCTATTGGAAATAGAAATCACACGTGGCTTTAATTTGTTTAGCATTTTTTGTTGAAATCTTCCAATTGTATTATAAAGGCACTGATGCAAGCCATTGAGAATGAGCTCGAAGTTACAAGACAAGTACATGAAGTCCGTTGTGAATATGAGCAACAAATGGAAGGGTAAGTTCAATAACTTATTTCTTTTTTTTTTTTGTGAAACTTCTTAACAGACCTTTAGGATTTTAATTAGAGAGCTTGTTCAAGTCAAGCCAAAAATTGAAATTTTTTAAATTTTGTTTAATAGAAAAGAATCAATACAGAAGGGACATATGACAGGTTTCCAAGGCTAGAGTGCTACTTGCGTTTGTCTTCTAAGATTTGTTTCAGACAATTGAAACCTTTTCTTTTTCACCTAGAAGAGATTCAATTTAAATCCCAATCTTTTTCCTATCCTTGCTAAGAAATCCCTGTTTGAGTAGTGTTTTTTGTATTATGGTTCAAAGTATTTCACCTTGGTATCACAGGAGGGCTAGAATGGCCAAGGAAGTTGCTAGGCTGAAAGAAGAATGTGAGTTGGCGAAGCAAAATATATTAAGGCAAGATATATCATAGAATGTTTTCACATATGTATTTCAGCTCCTTTTTCATGTTCATGCTTTAGGGACCACTAACTTTCCATCGCCATTGCTTTTTTACCTTTTGCAGCGGTTGTCCTGAGTCACTATCTCCTGGTGCAAGAAATTCCAGAATTTTTGCACTTGAAAATATGCTTGCTACTTCATCCAATAATTTGGTTGCTATGGCATCCCAGCTGTCCGAAGCAGAGGAGCGTGAACGGGTCGTTACTGGGAGGGGACGCTGGAGCCAAGTTCGGTCTCTCCCTGAAGCAAAAAATGTCATGAATTATCTGTTTAACTTGGCATCCACCTCCAGGTAGTGATTATAGATCATTTGTAGCTACAAAAGTGAGGGTTCAACGCAAATTGCAAGCTTGCTTTTAAAATTCTGAACCTTTTGAACTGTTGTTCAATGCATTTCAAGCGTTGGTTTTCAATTTTTTTTCTATTATTCTTTATTTTATTTTAATTTAAATAATAAAAACTTTGGAAATTATATCGAACTGTTTTCCATGCTTCTGTAGGTGCCAGTTATGGGACAAAGAGGTTGCCTGCAGAGGAAAAGATTCACAAATACGAGAGCTGAAGGAAAAAATAGTCAAACTTTGTTGCATAGTTCGACAATTAGAACAGCAAAAGCAAGATTATAGGCAACAAGAACCATCATTGGTAACTAGCTGTTATTTTATGCTAGTCATTTTTCTGATACTTTGATTAATAAATTGCAATTATCTTTTTATTTAATTTTTGAAAAGAAATTGGAAGTATTTTATAAGGTAAGGGATTTCATTGGCCAAACTAATTTATTAATCGTTGAAGTAGAAAATTATTAAAAAACTATGAATGTGCTTATTTATTATGCACACTTTGATTCATTGATTGAACTGTGGAAGAAAATAACAGTTTAGTTACAAAAGATAGTATGTCTATAACTTTTATCGCGATATCATATTAGCCACTGATTCTTCTGTTAATGTCTTTAGGATTATAATTCAAAGGACGCGCATAAATATGACCTACGGAAGGTATTTCATAAATTTTCGACGATCCATGTATTTGTCTCTCTTTATTATTCTAATGTGTACCTGAAACTCCGTTGACTGCTCAATTCTTTCCATTTCTGTACAATGACTAACTATTCTATAATGCATATGATGCTAGGGGCGGAGCTCAATCGTATCTGTTGGTAGAAATGAGCTACTAGACGACATGGATACATCTGATTCAGAACATTCAGATGATCAGGACTGGGTGGCATCAGAGACAGAGATGGATACAGAGAAGCTGTCTAAGAAGAAAAGGATCACCCGAAATGGTATCCGTTCAACTTCTAATGAAACCAGTTGCAATACTTCAGTTGTAAAGAATGAAACTTCTGGCAATGGAATCAGAGATTTGATGGAACCAAGTTCAGGAGTGTGCTGCACATGTAGTAGAACCACTTTGTGCAAAACATTGAAATGTAAATGCCGAGCTGCTGGAGGCCTTTGTGGTACATCGTGTGGATGTGCTCCCACCAAATGTAGCAACAGAACTATCACCTTAGCTGTCAAGGAAGAAGAATCTTCAGATTTGGATCAGCGTGAGAAAGCTGAAGCCATTGGGAATAGCTCGGGCACTGACGAAGGTCAGATGAGCCAAGTTCTTGCTTCTCAAGGCGTCATGCTACTTCAGGGTGCATTTGCTGAAAAACCAGAAGAATCAAATGGTAACTGTGCACCTAAAAGGAGGCCTTTATCTGACATTGGGAACACACAGGTATGTTTGAACTTTCCTATTCTCATTTGGCCAAACATTGTTTCGCCCTCATCGCGCACAAGAGGGCTCTTTTCCGTGAACTAATTGCAGTCCAGCGATATGGGAGAGTTAGGTTCACAGTCTACTATTTTACACCAATGCTAAGGAGAGAGTTTCAACTTTTACAGGATAAACCAAATGTACCGAAGCCCAACAAGAGGAAGAAATGGAAGAGATCAAGTGTACAACTGGTTCCCATTACACCGCCTGCTTCTCAACCAGAGACCAATGAAGCCCCAAGAAAATTGGAAGACATTGCAACTGAAACTGACAACAAGCCATTGAAGTTGCCAAGGGCCATGCGTCCTGCACCACCACCCTCGAACAACAACCCACTGGGCGAGATAAATGCGGAGCCATCATCTGTGCCTAACAAGGAAGCTGTTGCTCTTGCTCCAAACTATCCTCTCCGGCCAGCAAAACCGTCCGATGAGAAAGAGAATCGCAGCCATAGAATCTGATATCCTTTCTTTTTGACAATGCAAGGCGTGACAAGGATTTGTACTTTGTTGTTCCCCTTGAAGTAGATTGTTTTGGTTAATCTACAGATAGGGCTGCAGAATTTGACTCCGTGGAAGATACAGTGTGTTCTTCCTGATTGTAATAGTTAGCAAGGATGATTAATCAATCCCCTGTAGATCAGATTTCTTTTCCCGAGCGGCTGTTAAATTCAAATTATTATTGTAAGTTAATTGGATGTTTGTTTATTCAATTTTTTTTTCCTTTCTAACGTTTTCGTTGAATGTGCTTCCGGGCATGCATTTTAAGCAACCACAGCTATCTGGTCCCCTTCCTGCTCATGGTGTTCATTTGTTATTTATTTTAGTTTCAATTTTCAATAATGTTATATTCCCCCTTTTTAGTTTATGGTAATTATTCCTATATTAGCAAATACATAGGCCAGCACTTAATTCTATTAGCAGTTATAATTATATATGCCCTATAATATACCTGACTAAGATATTTGTATTAATTATAATATAATTCTATTAAAACTTTTCTGAGCTATCAAAGAAAATTGAGTAAGATAGATATTCTAATTTTATTTTATTTATTTATACATATTATAATTAAGCTTAAATATATTTAGTATAAGAATTAAATCTTGAGAATACTTGTCCACCATATAATTGACTCATTTGATACGATGGCATTATTTTTTAAAATATTATTATTTTTGAAAACATTAAATCCGATGAATTTAAAAGTATTTATAAGTAATGAAAATTTATCTGAATCTATAATTTTTAAAAATAATCATATTTTAAAAAATAATTTAAACTTGCCAAATGTAACCATAGCGGCGCAGACGAAGTGTGGTGGGCCTTAGTTCATAGGTACAATGATCTTTGAGAGTAAAGATGTGCATTTATCCGCTTTATCCGTCTAATTCAATCTGATTTTATCCATTACTCATGAATAAAAATCATATAAATGAGTAAGGCGATTAAAAATCATATTTTATGACAGATTGGGTCGATTGACGGATGAGAATACTCAAATCTGCTATTAATCTGACTTGTGCACCCATCATAAAAATAAACTAAATCTTATTATCTATCCATTATACATTAACGTAATTGTAAGTTTACGAGCCGCCACTTGTGATTGTAAGTTTGTGACTCTACCATCCACAAACCTAACGTCTTTCTTCATATGTAATTGTAAATATGTAGTGAATAAAATAATTTACTTTTGATTACAATTTTTTAATATTTTATATGTTTAATTTTTGTAGTGTATATCGTTTAATTATAGATCGGTAATGGAGGTTGAATCCACTGGTTAGCACCCATTAACAAATTAACATACCTACTGATTATTAAGGTTGACAGGTCGATTGAAATGTGAAAGAATTAGTCACATGTTAATGACGGTTCAATTGATATTTTAGCGTTTCGCCTGAACCCATCCTAATCCATGCACACCCTAACCGAGAGCATTCACGTTAGCTTTCCTAAATACATACTTTTTCTATAATTTAGAAAAAAAGATTTTGATAAAAATAGTCATCCACTAGCTTTCATAAAATAGGATTTCAACATAGAAAATAAATAATATTTTTTTATATTTTGTGATTCACTATTCATTCTTAAAAAGTTTCTTATAATTTCTTATATTGTTTTTGATATATGTTATTTTTAATAGCTATAATAAATAGAAGAGAAATAAAAAGAATATAAGAATATTATTTTAATAGAATAGAATAATTATAGGGGATGAGATGTATAAGGTTTTTTGTAAGTGAATAAATTTTAGGATAAAAATTTAGGAAGTGTCATTTTTAGTTAAAATTTAGGAAAACAAATATAGGGAAACCAATGTGAATGTTATGATAATTTAGAGTTATATTAATTTATTATTTTGATAAATAAATAATTTATTTTTATTCAAATGGAATGATAGCTTTATTTTTTAATTTTTAAAATTAGGAAAAAATAAAGTATTATAGTTTTAAATTAAGGCTATAAAAACAAGGTGGTGCGTATTTTGAATAAGCTAATTTTTTTTACATAATATTATTTATATTTTAAATAATATAAATTTAAAATTTATTTAAAGTTTACATATATATATATATTTAATAAAAATATTTATTTTAAAGAGATCAAATTTGTTGATAAATTACTTTTTCATATTAAAAAAAAGTTAGATCGACATAATGAGTGGCAATGAATTGTTCGATTGTATTATTTTTTAAAATAAAAGTATTTTTAAAAATAGTGATAATGGGACTAATTGATTTGGTGTAATTATTTTTAAAAATAATAAATTTGATGAATTTAAAACTATTTATGAGTGGTAAAAATTTATTTAAGCTCACAAATTTTAAAAAAGTAAAGCTACATGTAGCTACATTATGCAGGTAAATTGCACAAAAATATCTTTATTGCCGTTAAAATAATAATAATTTTTTAAAATTTTTTATTCTTACTAATCCAACGATAAAAATATCTTACTGCACGAACTATCTATACAATATACATAAATAAACTTTCTCACTATATTTGATTTACCCATTTTCCTTTTAAAAATAATTTTTTAAAAAAATTAAAACTTTACATCAGTTAAAGTTTTAATTTGTAGTAGTGATATTAGTAAATAATAATCTAATTTTAATTAGGTGATTTTTTTAAATTTAAATTATTTGTGGGTGAGGCTGTCCATATTGACTCCATGTGATGACCTGGTTTGTCATTTTTAATTTAAAATTTAATGACAAGGCAAACATTAATTTATAGATTCTTTATATCTAGATAAATATTTAAATTTAAATTAATTATGTCTTATAAACTAGCATTTTATAAAGTTTATTATTTAATTAAGTAATCTTTAAAGTGTTTGTTTTTCCTGCACATAATAAAAATATATATATATATATATATATACATTGATAAATGAACATAAATTTATATAAAAATGTTAGATTTATTTTGGATATATCTTATTTAATAATAAAGTAAATATATATAATTTTTGAACAGTCTTATAAAATTAAAGTTATATCTAGTTAAAACCAATAAATAAATTGTAAAGAAAGAAGGCATAATGAAAAAGAATCATATGAGTATATATGATTTGTAACTTATATATATTAAGGCTTTAAATAAATACTTTTTTTAAATTTTATAAAAATTAAATAAATTAAAAGAATTTTTTTCACAAATATTGCATTCAAAATGTTGTCCATGTTTTGATTGTTTCTATTAACTTATTTTAATCAATTATAATTTTTAATAGCGAGTGTAAGATATTTTTTCACAAATATCTTATATGTTTTTTTTCCCGTTATATCTTTCTTTACAATTTGTTAGTTGATTGGAATTAGATATAACTTTTATTTTAACCTTAGTGAAAGCAAAGGAACTCCAAAATTGTCGAAGGAGCATTATATGAGCGAACACCCTGACACTATCAAGAAAGCTCAGTATTGTATGGATATTTCAACGAACACTACTACGTTATCAAACAAAGTCTTGTTTTATTCATATCCTCAATAAGAAGTTTTGTGCATATAAGCACCGTAAGAGCCTAAAAGGAATCACGAGAGAGACAGAGAGATATCGAGGGAGGGATCCAGAGCAAAATCGAGAGAAAGAGATTGAGAGAGCATATATAGATCAAGATATAAAGGAGAGAGAGAGAGAGAGAGAGAGAGAGGGAGGGAGAGAAATCAAGAGATAATCATAAATGGAGAGATTGAGAGTAGGACTTACCATTGATGATGTAGAACATTGGTGACAATCGAGCTAAGGAGAGAACATGATGATGGAATAAGGAGTTATTGTTCTTTGAGATTAGGTTTGGCTGGATTGACGGACTGATGCCTGGTGTAATCACTAAGCATCAGGTGATGATTGAGTTGAGGAGAGAACAAGTTGATAGAATAAGGAGTCATAATACATAACTGATTAAATAAATATATCCACCTTAAATGACATCATGCTATTGACATCGTAAATCAGACAAATATTAATAATCAGAACGGGATAAAAGATATGTCCAATATGCTCTCTCTATGGTCATTTGTTGTTAGTGATGTAGTGTAACATTAATGAGTGGTAATTAGTGTAATCATCCCCCAAACCAAACATATCTCAAATGCTTATTACATATCTAACATCAATAGCATTGAACAGAGCTGTACAATCAGGAGAAGTTTTATTCATATCCCTAATAATCGGGTATTAAGTATTAACTATTAAGTGCTATTGAATATTAACAAAAACTTTTTCATCTTTGAAGAGGAACCTAGACTTCCCCCTAAGAGTGGGTTGCAAAGAAACTATATCGTCCATCTTAGTCAGCTTGATAAGAACAACGTGCTGGATATCTAATATATCATAATAGCTCAACTTTTGAAAAATTCATTCGGATTTTGCGGGGGATTCACTCAATGTTTGCTCTTAGTCGCATCACTAATTTTTTTTAATGATTTTTCATATTCGTATCATCAGATGTGAGCGGATATGACTTTGAAAGATATAAGATATTCTGTTCTTTTCCTCCTTTTCCCTTTTCTTGTTCATCTTTTGAGACCAATATTGAGTTTCTTATAATATTCATTTGTAACCCTTGAAACCTACCTGATTCATAAATCATTTGAATAGATAACAAAATAAAACTCTTATAGTTTTTAGACTTCTTTTGGTGAAGGCCTTGTATGAAATTTTTTATTTTAAGAAAGCTCAATCTTAAGCTTATCTTATCAATATTTATTTTAATATAATATACATTGAATTCAAATTTACATTTAGGGTACTTAAGATATGTAGTTAGAAATCTGACTAAATTGGTATGAACATCATCTAAAAAGTAGCATTCTCCATCTATAACACAATATAATAAATATAGGTTGCTATTATCTTAGGAAGAATGAAATACTTGAATATGTTTTTAACTTTTTACGTACTACTTCTACGTATCGTTGTGGCGAATTCAAGGAATAACCTTGACATATTGCTCTGACAAAATGAAACTTATAAAGCTCTTTTGACACTTTTGACACTTTTGACATGATATCTTCTAAGAAATGTGAGAATATATACGTCACAAACATTCTCATCCTCAACGAATAGATTCCTCGGGTGGATGAATCTTACTTGATCATGTTTCTTTCCCCACAAACATCCTGAAATAAAACGAGCAGTAAGAAAAATAATTCTAAGAAAACATAAATAGCAACAACAAAAAGATGTCCATAAAAGTTTACGCTCAATGGTTCGACTTAAAGGTTGACTCAAAAATGTCTCCTTTTGCTTCCTCTTTTCTAACTAATTTTCCCACTCCCACTCTCCATCTCTTCATACTTACTTTGTCCATAGAAGCTTGAGGATAAGAATGTTTGTAATGTGTTCTTACGTTTCTTAGAGGGTTTCAGGTCAAAAGTGTCAGAAGAGCTTCTTAAGTTTCATTTTATCAAAGCAATACGTTAAAGTTATTCTTTGAATTTGCCACAACAATACGTACAATAGTATGTAATGAGTTAAAAATAGATTTAAGTATTTCATTCTTCCTGAGATAGTAACGACCTATATTTATTATGTTGTGTTATAGATGGAGAATGCTACTTTTTAGAAGATGTTTATACCGATTTAGTTGGATTTTTAACTACGTATCTTGGGTACTCTAAATGTAAATTTGAATTCAATGTATTTTATACTAAAATAAATACTGATAGGATAAACTTAAGATTAAGCTTTTTTTTTTAAATAAAAAATGCCATGCAAGGCCTCCGTCAGAAGAAGTCTAAAAACTATAAGAGTTTTATTTTGTTGTCTATTCAAATGATTTATGAATCAGATAGGTTTCAAGGGCTACAAATGAATGTTATAAAAGTCTCAATACTAGTCTCAAAAAAGGAACAAGAAAAGGGAAAAGGAGGGAAATAACAGAATACCCTATATCTTTCAAAGTCATACCCTCTTACATCTAATGATACGAATATGAAAAACCATTAAAAAAGATTAGTGATGTGAGTAAGAGCAAGCATTTAGCGAATCTCACGCAAAACCCGAATGAATTTTTCAAAAGTTGAGTTATTATGATATATTAGATATCCAACACGTTGTTCGAGATGGACGATATAGTTTCTTCGCAACCCACTCTTAGGGGGAAAGTCTTGGTTCCTTTTCAAATATGAAAAAGTTTTTTTAATATTTAATAGCACTTGATAGTTAATATTTGGTTATTGTATGGGTCCTATTATCTTAATTTTTTTTATTAGTCTTATTAACTTAAATTCTCAATTTTATAAATTGCTTTGAAGAGTAACTACAAATACTGCTTTGCATTTTATTTATTTTATTTTATTTTTTGCGTGGTGGGGGAATAGTAGAAAATTATAGTTTGTCATAAGTGTTAGTCTAATTAACTAAATTATTATAATATTATTTTTTAACAATGTGTTGGTAGCAAATGGAAAGATTTACTTCTGCACAATTGGATATATTGGCATAAAGTCTAAAAATTATTATTTTATGGAAAATTTCTCTATGACATTATAAAATCTATTTATTATTTAGTTTTTATACATAATGTAATCAGATGGAACCTTTTGGCTTTATTCATCGTTGGATCAACCGATAGCTAATGCATTATATTAATTTCAGATTGCTTTCTTTGCTATTAATGTTTAATGGTTTTGCAGTTAAATGATTGATGTATTATCGATAGGCCTTAAAGCTCTAGGCTTTCCGTGACATGAAAAACAAAAAGGAAGGATTAATAAATTTTAAATAATATTATCGCTATCTGTGTCGGCATACAAAATGCAAGCAAGCATGGTAACCGTTTTTTTTTCCGGTTCAACTTAAATTCACAGGATATCTCAAGCATTTTTCACATTTGACTTGATTGCCAAATTAAGACTTGTCAAGAGAATGCTTATTGCAGATTTGTTTATATTAGAACTTTCAATAAGTCTTGACGCATTTTGTGTTGGAGTTGGTACATTAAAATAGGAGGTAAATTTCAAAAATATTATTTCAACACTCTTTATCTTCCTCTACATTTGAAATATGATAGTTACTCTTCATTTGTACTGGAACTTAGCTTGCTATACTTAAGTTCTTTCTAGATATTCAAATATGCATAGTTATCTGTTGCAAAGACAAACAAAGTTCAAGCACAGAGGATTTGTTAGTCTGTTTTTGTAGTATTTTTGTATTTTATTTTCATAATATTAAGAGCAACTTCACTTTGCAAGAGTATTTTTAGGCAAAGCATGAGTATGCCAAAAGTTTTAGATCAATGGAGATCGCTTGCAACAAAAACGGATGAAGCCTAAATGAACGAGGAAGCATACATATCACTGCAAGTTGAAATTGGTGTTTCATGTTTTATGCAACTGGAGATCGCTTGCCTTTACTCCTATTCTTTTCTGTGTTTCTTGTTTTATGCACTAAGAACAATCCATGATATAAGTGTGAGGGAGATAGCATGAATTTTAAAAATTTTCTTAATATAAAAATTAAAATAGATGTTGAACAAGGCAGATTAGTGCGTTGGCAGATCTGGTTCTCTCACATTACAACTTCACAGTTGATCATATCCCAGGTACGAAAAATATAATTGCTGATTATTTAACCCGGGAGTTTGTTGAATGCATTCTGCAGGTAAAGGATCTCTTCGGAGACCTTACAGTAGGTTATTCAACCTTCTAGGGTATAAAAACCCAGGTATAATTATTCCTATCTCAGATCTACACACTAGGAGACTGATGGATGAGTTACGAAAATTCAAACTGCAGGAGGCAGTTATGGAGTCTGAGCTCCAGGCCTTAAGGATGAAAAGCCCAAAGCTGTCACAGGCTTACGGCCCAATACTGTAGCCATTAAAAGCGACAGTTCATCCCAGACTGAAGGTCAATCTTCAGCAAATATTGGGTATTCAATCAACCCAACAAAGCATTATGTTGTCTTTAATCGCCCATATGTAGGTATCTATGATACATGACCCATGGCAGAGAAGGCTACTAAAGGAGTCAAAGGATTAAAATACAGAAGTTTTACTAATCTCCTTGAAGCAAGAACAGCAGCAGATCAATATTCCCGGATGTTGCATACTGGCCCAATTGAACTGCAGCAAGAAAAGGACAGACATGCCGCCATTGCATTGCTTTTGAAACTTTTGAATCAACCATGTTACTTGAGGAGCATAGCCCATCTTGAACAGGTGACCTTGAGTAGCTTGTCATGTTTACTATTTTCTATTGTAAGGCTGAATTACTTGCTTGATTTAATAAAAATTGTTTAATATTTTCAGCCCCAGCATTTTTTGGGTGTCGCCATTGATTGTGCTGGTAACAAGTCAGATTCATCTAATGTTTCTGGGACTTCTGCTACCGAACAGCAATCTCCTCCTCAGGTTTCAGCTTCAGAGGCAGTTCTAAGTACAGGTGCTGCGGTGTCCTCCAGTTCTGAGGTTACATCATCTAAGGCTGATGACATGTCCAAAATGTCAGCCTCTGCCTCCGGTGCAAATGGGGAACGTGATTGTCACTGTTCTAAACAACTTACCACAAATGGAATTGCAACTTTTGTGATCATTACTTGCACGAGAAGGGTGAGTTATTTAGTGGAGTTGCAAATGCATCAACTATATATGATTTTTGTTTCATTTTTAGTATGTTGCCTCCATGTGCTGCATTGCTTCCTGGATGTGTATACTTTAAAGATTGTTTACCTACTCGTTTGGGTTTGTCTATCATTTCATTACATGTGGATAAAGTTTCTTATTGTTTTTATGTTGCTGTGGTTGACTGTTTTGTTGTCTGTTGATATGATTGCTATTCGTATGTTTATTTTCTAAATATCTAAAAAAATTCATTTGTTTGTTCACTGAAACAAGGGACTGCTCTTTCTCTTTTCAATTTTGTGAATGTTAAGTGCCTTTACGCTGGTAGTGGGATTGCTGAATTTCATACATTATAAAATGACATGCATATTTGTTATATATGCTTGTACTACACCACACATGCTTTATTAGACATGAAATTGAGCCAGCATTCTTTGATCTATATGCTATTTTCCTGCAAATATGGAAGCTGGATCTAATGATTGCTGTCTTTTCGTCAGCCTCTCAGATAATGCATATTCTCTTGTGGCTGAGGTTTTGAAGAAGTTGGTTGCCATTACTCCAGTTCGTGGTAACCTCTTCATTACTGAGCTGGCATGGTCTGTCCAAAATTTAACTAAATCAGCAATGAAGGAGTTATTCATCTTTGGAGAATCAGAGGAAGCTTTCCTCCGCACGTCGTCTTCTGATGGGGCAGCAATTCTACGGGTTCTGCAGGCTTTAAGTTCTCTTGTTGGCTCACTGAATGAGAAAGTAAAGGATGATAGAAGTCTTCCTGAGAAGGAGTATACAGCAGTTCTTTCTCAGATACGGGATATAAATTCAGCTCTGGATCCTTTGTGGCTGGAATTAAGCATTTGCATAAGCAAAGTAGAGAGTTATTCAGATTCTGCAGCTGACTCATCATCAAGTACAATTATACTTTCCCGATCTAAACCATCAAAGGTAATGCCTTCCCTTCCTGCAGGCACTCAGAATATCTTGCCCTACATAGAGTTATTTTTTGTGATGTGTGAGAAGTTGCATCCTGCACACTCAGGTGCAGGCCGTGAGTTAAGTGTTACTGTGCTATCTGATTCTGAAGATGCCACTACCTCTGGGGGTCAGCAGAAGCCATCAGGAATTGTTGCGAGGGTTGATGAGAAACACACCGCTTTTGTTAAATTCTCAGAGAAGCACAGGAAGCTTTTGAATGCTTTTATTCGGCAAAACCCTGGGTTGCTTGAAAAGTGCTTCTCACTCATGTTGAAAGTTCCTCGCTTCATAGATTTCGATAACAAACGTGCACATTTCAGGTCAAAGATAAAGCACCAGCATGATCATCATCACAGTCCTCTAAGAATTTCAGTTAGAAGGGCCTACAACCAATTGCGACTTAGGACGACTCAAGACTTGAAGGGGAGGTTGACTGTTCACTTTCATGGGGAAGAAGGGATTGATGCAGGTGGACTTACGAGGGAATGGTATCAATTGTTGTCCAGGGTCATTTTTGACAAAGGAGCGTTGTTGTTTACCACTGTGGGCAATGATTCAACATTCCAGCCAAATCCCAACTCAGTTTACCAAACAGAACATCTGTCTTACGTCAAATTTGTTGGACGAGTTGTGAGTGTCTGTCCCAGTATTATCCCGCGGTCTCACTCACTCCTTTCTTGTTGGTTGTATCTTCAACTTTTAACAGTCTATATTAAAATATTGCTGTTGCTGTCTTTTGCAGCATGATATTAGTGATGTTCTGGACCTTACTTTCAGAGAAGCTAATATTGTATGAAAAGACAGAGGTAATTTATTTTCCTGGATTGGTTGTTGTGATTTTTTTCTTTTCAAGACTAATTTGGTTGACTTGATACAGGTAACTGACTATGAACTAATCCCGGGTGGACGTAACATCAGATTTGCGGAGGAGAATAAGCATCAATATGTTGATTTGGTTGTACAACAGCCATTCGGCCTCATATAAATGCGTTTTTGGATGGATTTAATGAATTAATTCATTGAGAATTAATATCTGTCTTTAATGATAAGGGATTGGAGTTGTTGAACAGTGGACTTCCAGATCTTGATTGTGAGTGAACACATATTAATCTCATAATATATTTTTACCTGTCTCAAATGTGCTTTTTTTTTTTAGCCCCTTGAATCTGTAGATAAGCTGTTGTAATGTAGTTTTGTCCATCAATTTTGTTGCAGTGGATGATATGAGGTCAAATACTGAGTACTCTGGTTATAGCGCTGCATCTCCTGCTATCAAATGGTTTTGGGAGGTTGATCATGGCTTTAGCAAGGAAGATAAGTACTCTTTGGGTTTGTCACCGGCACCTCAAGGTACTATGCCCCTCTTTCGCACACTTTTATCATGTCAAGTCGTCAGCCCTTCCTTGTCTCTTTGAGTAAATTGATTTTTGTATATAGTTCCAAATTATATTATTAAATATTTGAAATTTTGAAATGAAATAAATCTCCATTCAGTTTCTGTGCCGTGTTTTCATTCAATTTCACTTGACCCAGACATTTCGTCTTATTCTTCTGCTGTAATGAAGTTTTGCCACCTGCTCTGACGGTTGAATTGTTACATTTTGATTGTTTTGCTTTTTAGAATCCGTGCAGGTGCTGCTAGAGGTTTGTCGTCGGCTCATACTTGGTAAGCCTTCTCACACTCACCCTCCCCTCCCACTTGCAGGTGCCTCTATAAAGAGATCATTGAGCACTAATGTGTTATTTTTATGGGTGATGCAGTTTCAACCAGTTGGATCTACCAGCACGAGAAACTTCTGCAAGCCATTCATGAAGGCAATGAAGGTTTTGGATTTGGAATAGTGGAGAGCACAGATAGTCATTGTAGATAAAATAAAATACTACGGAAAGATATGCGGCACATGAGAACTCACATCAATAGATGTTCATATGACTTTGTACGGTTACTGTGTCAAATACTGGCTATTCCTTATTATCTCTCCTCTGGGTTCGATTGTCCGCGGCATAAACTACAGATTATTTACTGCGTGTTCACGGTTGAAAACAAAACCAAAGCAGTGCGTCTGTTTTCTTTCGGTTTCTCTTTGCTTTTGCTTATATTTTGTTTTCTTTATTTTTTAAAATTTTATTAGCCCTAGGTTTGTGTTAGTTTTGGGCTATCGGGCATTTTGTAACCATGGGTCTTTCGATTCATTGGCATACACAGCATATAGTAAAAAAAAAAACAGGAAGAAGAAAGAAAGAAAAAAAGTACAAAAAATTAGAGGAAATATTCTTGTTCCTTATTTGGGTCAAGTAAGATAACTAATCTGCTCAGCTATCTTCTTTTCAAGGGTTTTATCATTTTTGCTTAATTGAGTACTTGAATTGTTTTTTTCATTGAACTTTTTTAGCTACGGCAAATGATAAAAAATAGTTATAATTTTTTTTTTCTAAGATAAATAATCATGTATATTTCTGGATTTGAAAAAGAAAAAGAAACAAAAATAACTTATTCAGGATGCAAAGAGAATAAATTAATCAAAATGATGCATCATTTGATAAACTAATTTAATGATTTAATATTTTTTCTTCTTTTGAATTGCAGGTAAAATAAATTTTCGGACAAATTTTATTTTATTTATTGATGAAAACAGTAATTTTTATATGGTATGTTATAGTATATAGCTTATTTTGAAATTATATTGTTATCGTGTAGACTATGAGGGCTCTATTTTAATAATCGCCTTGGGCGGGCCGGCCCTGGTTGGCACCCTATACTCCCTCTCCCTCTCCCTCTCCCTCTGGTTCTCCATCTTCGCAGTGTCGCCTCACCACAACCACAAGCCACGGTCTTTAAATGCGGCAAAACAATCTCAAACCTAAAACCATCCCAATAGAGCCACGGAGGAGGTTGAGAAACACTGAGAGTCGGTAAGAGTGTCCCACTCCTCCGATCATTCGTCCTCTAACCGTGGTGGCTCTTTCTCTCTCATCTTCTCTCTCCCCTAAAACCCTAGATTTAGATTTCAGCGGTCGATCGGCATCCTCTCTCGTGCTATTACTCCCTAACATATCCGCTCTCCCTTACTTACCTTGCGCACCTTCTACCCTCTTTTGCTCTCATCACGACCGCCTTCGATCTTCACCTCTCACTACCTCAAACTTTCAAATGATGGCCACTTTGATGCACACGCTTCTAATTAGGCTCGTTTTCTCAAAGTATTTGCCCAATTTTCAAGGAACATTGTGTAGTGTGTAGCAAGCACTAGACATTGATTTCTGCTCTGGATCTACAATCTCTTTGATTTCCATTCGGTCGGGGGAAGGTTGGCGGAAGGAGCTGATGAGTAACGCAAAGGAGGCTGCGGAGGCAGCAGATGCCGATTTGGGGTCTGAGGTATCGGATCTGTGCTTTCTTATTTACCGGTAATTATTGTTATTATTTTAAAAAGTAACTCACGTTCCGTCTTTTTTGTAGTGAATGTCCAACAATCTTGGAAGTAATAGAAGTGGCCAGTAGCCAGAGATAATTGTTTAGATCCAAATCTATTTTGCTTTGGTCAAATATTTAAGCGTATAATCGTTATTTCATCGTTTTCATTGTTTTTTTAATTGTTTTATTTATGCTATAATAATAGTATTTTATTTTTGAAAATTCATTTTTCATCTTCAATCTCTCATCTTGTTTCTCTCTGGGATAACTTCTTGATTGGAATTATTGAGTGTTACTCAATTTTGGTTCATTTAAACTCATGTTATTTTTTACATACAGACATGAAATATATCTTTGGAAGTTAAGAGGGGAAAAGACGTCATCAAAGAAAAACAAATCTAAATAATAGTATAATAGTGATATTAGTAAATAATAATCTAATTTTAATTAGGTGATTTTTTTAATTTAAATTATTTGTGAGTGAGGCTGTCCATATTGACTCCATGTGATGACTTGGTTTGTCTTTTTTAATTTAAAATTTAATGACAAGGCAAACATTAATTTATAGATTCTTTATATCTAGATAAATATTTAAATTCAAATTAATTATGTCTTATAAACTAGCATTTTATAAAGTATATTATTTAATTAAGTAATCTTTAAAGTGTTTGTTTTTCCTGCCCATAAATATATATATATATATATATTGATAAATGAACATAAATTTATATAAAATGTTGGATTTATTTTGGATATATCTTATTTAATAATAAAGTAAATATATATAATTTTTGAACTGTCTTATAAAATTAAAGTTATATGTAACTAAAACAAATAAATAAATTGTAAAGAAAGAAAGCATAATGAAAAAGAATCATATAAGTATATATGATTTGTAACTTATATATATTAAGGCTTTAAATAAATAATTTATTTAACTTTTATAAAAATTAAATAAATTAAAAGAACTTTTTTCACAAAAATTGCATTCAAAATGTTGTCCATGTTCTGATTTTTTCTATTAACTTATTTTAATCCATTATAATTTTTAATAGCGAGTGTAAAATATTTTTTCACAAATATCTTTTATGTTTTTTTTTTCATTATGTCTTTCTTTATAATTTGTTAGTTGATTGGAATTAGATATAACTTTTATTTTAACCTTAGTGAAAGCAAAGGAACTCCAAAATTGTCGAAGGAGCATTATATGAGCGAACACCCCGACACTATCAAGAAAGCTCAGTATTGTGCTTGGACTTCCTAATCGTATGGATATTTCAACGAACACTACTAGGTCATCAAACAAAGTCTTGTTTTATTCATATCCCCAATAAGAAGTTTTGTGCATACAAGCACCGTAAGAGCCTAAAAGGAATCATGATTGAGAGAAATCGAGAGAGACGGAGAGATATCGAGGGAGGGATCCGGAGCAAAATTGAGAGAAAGAGATTGAGAGAGCATATACAGATCAAGATATCAAGAGAGAGAGAGAGAGAGGGGGGGGGGGGGGAGAAAAATCAAGAGATAATCATAAATGGACATAAATGGAGAGATTGAGAGTAGGACTTACCGTTGATGATGGAGAACATTGGCGACAATCGAGCTAAGGAGAGAACATGATGATGGAATAAGGAGTTATTGTTCTTTGAGATTAGGTTTGGCTGGATTAACGGACTGATGCCTGGTGTAATCACTAAGCATCAGGTGATGATTGAGTTGGGGAGAGAACAAGTTGATGGAATAAGGAGTCATAATACATAACTGATTAAATAAATATATCCACCTTAAATGACATCATGCTATTGACATCGTAAATCAGGCCTATAATGACATCGTAATCATAAATGAAGAGATTGAGAGTAGGACGAACCGATGGAGAACATTGGTGACAATCGAGCTAAGGAGAGAACATGATGATGGAATGAGGGGTTATTGTTCTTTGAGATTCGGTTTGGCTGGATTGACGGACTGATGCCTGGTGTAATCACTAAGCATCAGGTGATGATTGAGTTGAGGAGAGAACAAGTTGATGGAATAAGGAGTCATAATACATAACTTATTAAATAAATATATCCACCTTAAATGACATCATGCTATTGACATCGTAAATCAGACAAATATTAATAATCAGAACGGGATAAGAGATATGTCCAATATGCTCTCTCTATGGTCACTTGCTGTTAGTGATGTAGTGTAACATTAATGAGTGGTAATTAGAGTAATCATCCCTCAAACCAAACATATCTCCAATGCTTATTACATATCTAACATCAATAGCATTGAACAGAGTTGTACAATCAGGAGAAGTTTTATTCATATCCCCAATAATCGGGTATTAAGTATTAACTATTAAGTGCTATTGAATATTAAAAAAAGTTTTTTCATCTTTGAAGAGGAACTTAGACTTTTCCCCTAAGAGTGGGTCGCAAAGAAACTATATTGTCTATCTCAGTAAGCTTGATAAGAACAACGTGCTGGATGTCTAATATATCATAATAGCTCAACTTTTGAAAAATTCATCCGAATTTTGCATGGGATTCGCTAAATGTTTGCTCTTAATCGCATCACTAATTTTTTTTAATGGTTTTTCATATTCGTATTATCAGATGTAAGCGGGTATGACTTTGAAGGATATAGAGTATTATGTTCTTTCCCTCTTTTTCCCTTTTCTTGTTCATCTTTTGAGACCACTATTGAGATTCTTATAATATTCATTTGTAGCTCTTGAAACCTACCTGATTCACAAATCATTTGGATAGACAACAAAATAAAACTCTTATAGTTTTTAGATTTCTTCTGGCGAAGGCCTTGTATGGAATTTTTTATTTTAAGAAAGTTCAATCTTAAGCTTATCCTATTAATATTTATTTTAATATAATATATATTGAATTCAAATTTATATTTAGGATACTCAAGATATGTAGTTAGAAATCTGACTAAATCGGTATGGACATTATCTAAAAAGTAGCATTTTTCATTTATAATACAACATAATAAATATAGGTTGTTACTATCATATGAAGAATGAAATACTTGAATCTGTTTTTAACTCTTTACGTACTACTTCTACGTATCGTTGTGGCGAATTCAAGGAATAACCTTGACGTATTCTTTGATAAAATGAAACTTATAAAGCTCTTTTGACACTTTTGACATGATATCTTCTAAGAAATGTGAGAACACGTCACAAACATTCCCATCCTCAATGAATAGATCCCTCGGGTGGATGAATCTTAATTGATCATATTTCTTTCTCCACAAACATCCTGAAATAAAACGAGTAGTAAGAAAAAAAATTCTAAGAAAACACAAATAACAACAACAAAAAAGATGTCCATAAAAGTTTATGTTCAATGGTTCAACTTAAAGGCTGACTCAAAAATGTCTCCTTCTGCTTGTCTTTTGTCCACAGAAGCTTCAATGACCCGTTTTATTTCAAGATGTTCGTGGAGAAAGAAACATGATCAAGTAAGATTCATCCACTCGAGGGATCTATTCATTGAGGATGGGAATGTTTGTGACGTGTTCTCACATTTCTTAGAAGATATCATGTCAAAAGTGTCAAAAGAGCTTTATAAGTTTCATTTTGTCAGAGCAATATGTCAAAGTTATTCCTTGAATTTGCCACAACGATACGTATAGTAGTATGTCACGAGTTAAAAAACGGATTCAAGTATTTCATTCTTTTTGACATAGTAACGGCTTATATTTATTATGTTGTGTTATAGATGGAGAATGCTACTTTTTAGAAGATGTCTATACCGATTTAGTTGGATTTCTATTTATGTATCTTGGGTACCCTAAATGTAAATTTGAATTCAATGTATATTATACTAAAATGAATATTGATAGGATAAGCTTAAGATTAAGCTTTTTTAAAATAAAAAATGCCATGCAAGGCCTTAAACTATAAGAGTTTTATTTTGCTGTCTATTCAAATGATTTATGAATCAGGTAGGTTTCAAGGGCTACAAATGAATGTTACAAAAATCTCAATACTAGTCTCAAAAGAGGAACAAGAAAAGGAAAAAGAAGGAAAAGAATAGAATATCTTATATCTTTCAAAGTCATACCCGCTCACATCTGATGATAAGAATATGAAAAATCATTAAAAAAAATTAGTGATGCGACTAAGAGCAAAAACATTGAGTGAATTCCCCGCAAAATCCGAATGAATTTTTCAAAAGTTGAGTTATTATGATATATTAGATATCCAGTACGTTGTTCTTATCAAGCTTACTGAAATGGACGATATAGTTTCTTCGCAAGCCACTCTTAGGGGGGAAGTCTTGGTTCCTTTTCAAAGATGAAAAAGCTTTTTTTAATATTTAATATCACTTAATAGTTTATACTCGATTATCGTATGGGTCCTATTATTTTAATTTTTTTATTAGTCTTATTAACTTAAATTTTCAATTTTATAAATTGCTTTGAGGAGTAACTACAAATACTGCCTTGTATTTTATTTATTTTAATTTTTGCATGGTAGGGGAATAGTAAAAAATTATAGTTTGTCATGAGTATTAGTCTAATTAATTAAATTATTATAATATTATTTTTTAAATGATATATTGGATATATTGGCATAAAGTCTAAAAATTATTATTTTATGGAAAATTTCTCTCTATTTATTATTTAGTTTTTATACATAATGTAATCAGAGGGAACCTTTTGCCTTTATTCATTGTTGGATCAACGATAGCTAATGCAATATATTAATTTCAAATTGCTTTCTTTGGTATTAATGTTTAATGGTTTTGCAGTTAAAGGATTGATGTATTATCGATAGGCCTTGAAGCTTTAGGCTTTCATTGACATGAAAAACAAAAGGGAAGGATTAATAGATTTTAAATAATATTGTCGCTATCTATGTCGGCATACAAAATGCAAGCAAGCATGGTAACAGTTTTTTTCTGCGGTTCATAGGATATCTCAAGCATTTTTCACATCTGACTTGATTGTCAAATTAAGACTTGTCAAGAGAATGCTTGTTGCAGATTTGTTTATATTAGAACTTTCAATAAGTCTTGACGCATTTTGTTTTGGAGTTGGTACATTAAAATGGGAGGTAAATTTCAAAAATGTTATTTTAACACTCTTTATCTTCCTCTACATTTGAAGTATGATAGTTACTCTTCATTTGTACTGGAACGTGGCTTGCTATACTTAAGTTCTTTCTAGATATTCAAATATGTATACTTGGGCGATCTTGGTTCGACACTCATTCTTTATTTGTTCAAAGACGAACAAAGTTCAAGCGCAGAGGATTTGTTAGTCTGTTTTTGTAGTATTTTTGTGTTTTATTTTCATGATATTAAGAGCACCTTCACTAGTATTTGCAAGAGTATTTTTAGGCAAAGCATGAGTATGCTGAAAGTTTTAGAGCAATTGGAGATCGCTTGCAACAAAAACGGATGAAGCCTAAATGAACGAGGAAGCTTGCATATCACTGCAAGTTGAAATTGGTGTTTCATGTTTTATGCAACTGGAGATCACTTGCCTTTACTCCTTTTCTTTTCTGTGTTTCTTGTTTTATGCACTAAGAGCAATCCATGATATAAGTGTGAGGGAGATAGCATGAATTTTAAAAATTTTCTTAATATAAAAATTAAAATAGATGTTGAACAAGGCAGATTAGTGCGTTGGCAGATCTGGTTCTCTCACATTACAACTTCACAGTTGAGCATATCCCAGGTACGAAAAATATAATTGCTGATTATTTAACCCGGGAGTTTGTTGAATGCATTTTGCAGGTAAAGGATCTCTTCGGAGAGCTTACAGTAGGTTATTCAACCTTCTAGGGTGTAAAAACCCAGGAATAATTATTCCTATCTCAGATCTACACACTAGGAGACTGTGATGGATGAGTTACGAAAATTCAAACTGCATGAGGCATTTATGGAGTCTGAGCTCCAGGCCTTAAGGATGAGAATCCAATACATGGAAATTATCCAGGCAGAAGAAAAGGATAATTCTGTTCCTTGCACTGAGCCCAAGCCCAGTAAGCAAACAGAATCTAGCCCATCGCAAACGGCGCATGGTAAAGGCACATCAAATCCGTTGATGGCTGAGGCTTTGCCAAAAAGCCTAGTAGGAGAGACTTCTACAAAATTGGTGACCCCTGGAGACTTTACTAAGTCAATTCCAGAGGTCAAATCGAAAGAAAAGGAAATTCAAATTCCTAAGGATGAAAAGCCCAAAGCTGTCACAGGCTTACGGCCCAATACTGTAGCTATTAAAAGCGACAGTTCATCCCAGACTGAAGGTCAATCTTCAGCAAATATTGGGTATTCAATCAACCCAACAAAGCATTATGTTGTCTTTAATCGCCCATATGTAGGTATCTATGATACATGACCCATGGCAGAGAAGGCTACTAAAGGAGTCAAAGGATTAAAATACAGAAGTTTTACTAATCTCCTTGAAGCAAGAACAGCAGCAGATCAATATTCCCGGATGTTGCATACTGGCCCAATTGAACTGCAGCAAGAAAAGGACAGACATGCCGCCATTGCATTGCTTTTGAAACTTTTGAATCAACCATGTTACTTGAGGAGCATAGCCCATCTTGAACAGGTGACCTTGAGTAGCTTGTCATGTTTACTATTTTCTATTGTAAGGCTGAATTACTTGCTTGATTTAATAAAAATTGTTTAATATTTTCAGCCCCAGCATTTTTTGGGTGTCGCCATTGATTGTGCTGGTAACAAGTCAGATTCATCTAATGTTTCTGGGACTTCTGCTACCGAACAGCAATCTCCTCCTCAGGTTTCAGCTTCAGAGGCAGTTCTAAGTACAGGTGCTGCGGTGTCCTCCAGTTCTGAGGTTACATCATCTAAGGCTGATGACATGTCCAAAATGTCAGCCTCTGCCTCCGGTGCAAATGGGGAACGTGATTGTCACTGTTCTAAACAACTTACCACAAATGGAATTGCAACTTTTGTGATCATTACTTGCACGAGAAGGGTGAGTTATTTAGTGGAGTTGCAAATGCATCAACTATATATGATTTTTGTTTCATTTTTAGTATGTTGCCTCCATGTGCTGCATTGCTTCCTGGATGTGTATACTTTAAAGATTGTTTACCTACTCGTTTGGGTTTGTCTATCATTTCATTACATGTGGATAAAGTTTCTTATTGTTTTTATGTTGCTGTGGTTGACTGTTTTGTTGTCTGTTGATATGATTGCTATTCGTATGTTTATTTTCTAAATATCTAAAAAAATTCATTTGTTTGTTCACTGAAACAAGGGACTGCTCTTTCTCTTTTCAATTTTGTGAATGTTAAGTGCCTTTACGCTGGTAGTGGGATTGCTGAATTTCATACATTATAAAATGACATGCATATTTGTTATATATGCTTGTACTACACCACACATGCTTTATTAGACATGAAATTGAGCCAGCATTCTTTGATCTATATGCTATTTTCCTGCAAATATGGAAGCTGGATCTAATGATTGCTGTCTTTTCGTCAGCCTCTCAGATAATGCATATTCTCTTGTGGCTGAGGTTTTGAAGAAGTTGGTTGCCATTACTCCAGTTCGTGGTAACCTCTTCATTACTGAGCTGGCATGGTCTGTCCAAAATTTAACTAAATCAGCAATGAAGGAGTTATTCATCTTTGGAGAATCAGAGGAAGCTTTCCTCCGCACGTCGTCTTCTGATGGGGCAGCAATTCTACGGGTTCTGCAGGCTTTAAGTTCTCTTGTTGGCTCACTGAATGAGAAAGTAAAGGATGATAGAAGTCTTCCTGAGAAGGAGTATACAGCAGTTCTTTCTCAGATACGGGATATAAATTCAGCTCTGGATCCTTTGTGGCTGGAATTAAGCATTTGCATAAGCAAAGTAGAGAGTTATTCAGATTCTGCAGCTGACTCATCATCAAGTACAATTATACTTTCCCGATCTAAACCATCAAAGGTAATGCCTTCCCTTCCTGCAGGCACTCAGAATATCTTGCCCTACATAGAGTTATTTTTTGTGATGTGTGAGAAGTTGCATCCTGCACACTCAGGTGCAGGCCGTGAGTTAAGTGTTACTGTGCTATCTGATTCTGAAGATGCCACTACCTCTGGGGGTCAGCAGAAGCCATCAGGAATTGTTGCGAGGGTTGATGAGAAACACACCGCTTTTGTTAAATTCTCAGAGAAGCACAGGAAGCTTTTGAATGCTTTTATTCGGCAAAACCCTGGGTTGCTTGAAAAGTGCTTCTCACTCATGTTGAAAGTTCCTCGCTTCATAGATTTTGATAACAAACGTGCACATTTCAGGTCAAAGATAAAGCACCAGCATGATCATCATCACAGTCCTCTAAGAATTTCAGTTAGAAGGGCCTACATTCTGGAAGATTCCTACAACCAATTGCGACTGAGGACGACTCAAGACTTGAAGGGGGAGCTTGACTGTTCACTTTCGAGGGGAAGAAGGGATTGATGCAGGTGGGCTTACGAGGGAATGGTATCAATTGTTGTCCAGGGTCTTTTTTGACAAAGGAGCGTTGTTGTTTATCACTGTGGGCAATGATTCAACATTCCAGCCAAATCCCAACTCAGTTTACCAAACAGAACATCTGTGTTGCGTCAAATTTGTTGGACGAGTTGTGAGTGTCTGTCGAACTGCTATTTTTAGGTTTTTCTGGTTGTCATTTATGCTCATCCTTGGTTTTTTTCCTGCATCCTATTCTACAGGTTGGTAAAGCACTTTTTGAAGGCCAACTTTTAGATGTACATTTCACTAGATCTTTCTACAAGCATATCCTAGGAGTCAAAGTTACTTATCATGATATTGAAGCTATTGATCCTGATTATTTCAAAAACCTCAAGTGGACGCCCAAGGTATGGCATTCCTTTTTTATTTTTTATTTCCCAGTATTATCCCGCGGTCTCACTCACTCCTTTCTTGTTGGTTGTATCTTCAACTTTTAACAGTCTATATTAAAATATTGCTGTTGCTGTCTTTTGCAGCGTGATATTAGTGATGTTCTGGACCTTACTTTCAGCATCGACGGTGACGAAGAGAAGCTAATATTGTATGAAAAGACAGGTAATTTATTTTCCTGGATTGGTTGCTGTGATTTTTTTCTTTTCAAGACTAATTTGGTTGACTTGATACAGGTAACTGACTATGAACTAATCCCGGGTGGACGTAACATCAGATTTAAGGAGGAGAATAAGCATCAATATGTTGATTTGATTGTACAACAGCCATTCGGCCTCATATAAATGCGTTTTTGGATGGATTTAATGAATTAATTCATTGAGAATTAATATGTCTTTAATGATAAGGGATTGGAGTTGTTGAACAGTGGACTTCCAGATATTGATTGTGAGTGAACACATATTAATCTCATAATATATTTTTACCGGTCTCAAATGTGTTTTTTTTTTTTTTGAGCCCCTTGAATCTGTAGATAAGCTGTTGTAATGTAGTTTTGTCCATCAATTTTGTTGCAGTGGATGATATGAGGTCAAATACTGAGTACTCTGGTTATAGCAATTTTGTATTTGAATTTTAAAAAAAAGTGCGATCACGAAACAAGATGTATCGGTAATTTTCTGTATTTAAATATAGAAAACGGACGGCACCAAACAGAGGAAGCCTTGCGGGTGGCTAGGGATTGCCATGGGAGGGTCGCGAGTGGTAGGGCAGTGGCAGCGGGCGTTGTAGTTGGAGAGGAAAAACGTGAAAACAGAAAACAAATACGGAGACTATTAGGTCATGTTTGGTCACGGTTTTCGTTCTCAGTTTCCAAAAATCAGTTTTAAAAATTATAATTAAAAATTATTTTTAAAGTTAAAGTTAAAACGAATTTCGTTTGGTCACCGTTTTCTATTTTTGTTTTCGTTTTTTTTTGTCGACGCCGCGGGAGAGGTCGTGTAGCGGCAGGGTGGGCGTCGCAGCCGGCGTGGAGGTCGTGCAGCGGCAGGGGGGGCGTTGCGCTCTGGGGGGGCAGGTCGCGCCGGGCGGGGGATCTAGCAGCAGGAGGTTGTCGCGCCGGGGGGGAGGTCGTTGCGCCGGGCGGGGGATCTAGCAGCGGGAGGTTGTCGCGCCGGGGGGAGGTCGTTGCGCCGGGCGGGGGATCTAGCAGCGGGAGGTTGTCGCGCCGGGGGGAGGTCGTCGTGCCGGGGGAGGTCGCCGGACGGGGAGACCTGCAGCGGGGGAGATCTGTGTCAGGGGAGGTGGCGCTGGTGGAGATCTGCGCCGGGGGAGGTCGGTCGGGGGAGGTAGCATCGCATCGGGGGAGATCTGCGCCGTGGCACGCGCAGGGGGAGACAGCGTTCGCGCAGCGGGGGCGGCGGGCAGCGTCGGACGGCGGCGGGCGGCGGTGGCTTACCGGAAAACAGGTGAGAACAGAATACAACAAATAGGAAACATCAAATTAGGGTTTTCATTTTTTAGCACTCAAAATAATTTGTTCTCAAAAACAAAAAACGAAAACTGATGCCAAACAAGAAAATATGGGTGTTTTCTGCATTTAAATGCAGAAAATAAAAAACAAAAATAGCAACCAAACAGGCTCTTATTTAGGCGTTTTTGTTTTGAGTGACTTAAAAGCAGATTGTATTTAAATTTTAAAAAAAAGTGCGATCGCGAAACAATATGTATCGGTAATTTTCTGTATTTAAATATAGGAAACGGACGGCTGAAAACAGACGGCACCAAAGAAGCTCTAAGTGGTTGTAATGGGATTTGAGTTCGCTGCGGATATTCACTTTATCCGCACGGTGCGGCTAAATCAATTTGATCATGACACATCATTAATTCACACATCCAACGGCTGTAATTAAAAGTAATCCCAAAACGCTGCACGTAATGTCGTTTAAAACGTTCACGCCGTTAGCCGTCACCACCAAACACTTCCCTCCTCTCTATTTTGAAAATAAATCTAAAACAAAACCTAGCAGCCGCCTTCCTTAGATTATAATGCGAATGTCTTTCCACATTTTAATATACCAGTGAAAAATTCAAAAATTAGCCGACTGCGAGATACAACGTCAATCGTTTGTCGCATTTCTACAAACGCCTGAAGTCTTGCAGCGCCACATCTAGTGGGTTACATTTTTAAAAAAGCCGCCACAACCCGTGACATTTATACGAAACGATGCTAACATCCGCGGCATTTAATTCTTCAACCGAACCTTTAATTCTCAATTTAATCTATTGACTTTGCCATACAGTTTTTTTTTCGAACTTCTCTTGTTGTAATATTTAAAAATTCTGGGTGTACTTTTTTTTTTGCTGGAATATAAAGAATATTATTTTCGTTTCTGTGGCAGCATTTTAATAAAACGCCGCCAGATACCTTTTCCGACGCTGCTTCCTCGGCATTTTCATATAACGCCGCTAGTAGTTGTAAAGGTGTTTTTGTTCAATGTTGTGGCGTTTCTGAAACGCCACCTAGGTCCCAATTTCATGTAGTGTAGGGAGAGCTTTTTTAATTATAGAATCAGGGAAATGGCTAAAAATATATTGTTGGGGCGTGCTGCTGCTGGTGCTCGTGCTGCTGGTGTTGGGACATGCTGCTGGTTGTTGGTGCTCGTGCTGGCTGGTGGCTGCTGCTGCTGGGCTGCGTACAATTATGTGTTAATTAATTACTTTTTTATTTATACTCTTTAGGACCAGATAGTATTTTATAAAATAATAATTAGTAAGTTATTTATTTTAGGAACAACAAGAAAATAAAATTTAATTATATATATAAGCAATTGAATGATAATAATAACAGTAAGAGATTCAAATTAGTGTACCTCCGTCGTTGTCTAGCCAGTTAGTTGCTCGGTTCTCGACCTACCAAAGGGACCGTTTTTGGAAGCTAATTTTTAACCTAAACTACCAGGGCAGACATCATATGACTCAAACTCTGTATTTATTACATTTATCAGTTTATACAAACGTTCAGAGACAAGAAGATGAAAGAAACAAATGGTTGATAGAATAGCACAAACATCAAAAATTAAAAAGCCAAGCTAACAAATGGCGTTGGCGATGTTGGTTGCGCAGGGGATGGGGGTGGCGGATACGGATCAGGAGTGCTTGAGGAGCCTGGTGAACGTTGTAACAAGGCAGCAATCTGATGGCGCCGGGGAGGGGCTGCTGCTGGAGATGGCGGGGCTGTTGGGGTGAGGGAGGGCGGCTGCTACCGGGGATGGCGGGGCTGTTGGGGCGAAGGAGGGCGGCTGCTGGACGGGGGAGGGGCTGCTGTCGGCGATGGCGGGGCTGTTGGGGCGAAGGAGGGCAGCTGGGGGACGGGGGAGGGCTGCTCCGGGGATGGCGGGGCTGTTGGAGCGAAGGAGGGCGGCTGCTGGACGGGGGAGGGGCTGCGGACAAACTCATCACAAGTACGGGCAGCGTAGAAGGAGGGCGGCTGCTAGGTTTTGTTTTAGATTTATTTTCAAAATAGAGAGGAGGAAAGTATTTGGTGGTGACGGCTAACAGCGTGAACATTTTAAACGACATTACGTGCAGCGTTTTGGGATTACTTTTAATTACAGCCGTTGGATGTGTGAATTAATGACGTGGCATGATCAAATTGATTTAGCCGCACCGTGCGGATAAAGTGAATATCCGCAGCGAACTCAAATCCCTTTTGATCATGTTCATATGACTTTGTACGGTTACTAGGTTTTGGGTCCGTTGTGATAATAGGTGAAATAGCAACAACCGGTAACCAACAGCAGCCAATACCCAGCAGCCTAGCACCACGAGCAGCAGCAGCCACCAGCCAGCACGAGCACCAACAGCTAGCAGCATGTCCCAACACCAGCCGCATGAGCACCAGCAGGCAGCAGCCACCAGCAGCACGCCCCAACAATATGTGAAGTAAAATTTCAATATATTTTTAGCCATTTAATAAGACATATTTGACACAAATTTTGATTTCTGAATTTTATTTTTTGAATTTTGTTGGAATTCATGTTATATTATAATTTAAAATAATTTTTGTTTGACAGAAAAATATAGTATTTTAGCAACAACAAAGCCATCGATTTGAACTCCATTCTAAAAAACCAACTCATAATCAGAAAGCCATCAATCTGGCAAAGCGTGCTGTTGCACCGAGCAGTGATACAACATCAGTAAGATAATCAAGAAAATATCATTTTTTTTTGGATAAACCCAATTTTCAAAGAGAAACAAAACCCCCAACAGATGAGATGCATAGGCAATACAAAGTCACAGTCAAAGACAATAAAGACTAAAGAAAATAATCTTTGTAGAAAATGAAAAGATAGATCAGAATGAGATTATCTTTTTATGCCATTAAAAAGAAAAGAAATACAAAAAACTCTTAAGTTAGCAAAAGATGATATAGCTGCTCTACGGTTGGAATTAGAGAAGGATTATTTGGAAAACCATATGAATAGACTCAAGTTCACCTTTAATAAAAATTGAAGAAGGGAACCTGTATCAAATATGAAAGGTATAAGCCACAAAGGAAATGAAAATTCTACAATGTGTTCACTCCAAGTTCTTCACAAGCCACTAAATAAACCTAAGTAATCTTTGGCTAACAGCAAGAACAACAACCAATATTAAAGCCTTTCATATAGCAATCTCATGAGGAATAAATTGAAAAAGCATCAAATAAAGGCAATGCTTTGAGAAATTAAAAGAGAGAAGAAAAATCTATATTTATTTTTTTACCTATTATTGAAGACCGTAAAGCATCTCAAAATTAGGATTTTAAAAGTGCAAGGGTCTGCTCAAGAACTCACCGACCACGGCGCTTTCCTAATTGCCATGGTGGCGTTGGCATTGGCGATGTTCGTTGCGCAGGGGACGGGTGTGGCGGATACGGATCAGGAGTGCTTGAGGAGCCTGGTGAACGTTGTGACGAGGCAGCAATTTGATGGCGCCGGGGAGGGGCTGCTGCTGGAGATGGCGGGGCTGTTGGGGTGAGGGAGGGCGGCTGCTGGATGGGGGAGGGGCTGCTGCCGGAGATGGCGGGGCTGTTGGGGCGAAGGAGGGCGGCTGCTGGACGGGAGAGGGGCGGCTGCTGGAGATGGCAGGGCTGTTGGGGCGAAGAAGGGCGGCTGCTGGACGGGGGAGGGGGCTGCTGCCGGAGATGGTAGGGCTGTTGGGGCGAAGGAGGGCGGTTGCTGGACGGGGGAGGGGCTGCGTACAAACTCGTCACAGGTACGGGCGGCGGGGTTGTTGGGGCGAAGGAGGGCGGCTGCTGGACAAGGGAGAGGCAGCGTAGAAGGAGGGCGGCTGCTAGGTTTTGTTTTAGATTTATTTTCAAAATAGAGAGGAGGGAAGTGTTTGGTGGTGACGGCTAACGGCGTGAACGTTTTACACGACATTACGTGCAGCGTTTTGGGATTACTTTTAATTACAGCCGTTGGATGTGTGAATTAATGATGTGTCATGATCAAATTGATTTAGCCGCACCGTGCAGATAAAGTGAATATCCGCAGCGAACTCAAATCCATTTAAAAAAATTCCCCCATTTTTTTTCAAAATAATAAAAAAACTTTCCCCCCCCCCCCCCCTTCCCATTTTTTTTTCAACCCCTTTTGATCATGTTCATATGACTTTGTACGGTTACTGTGTGTCAAATGCAGGCTATTCCTTACTATCTCTCCTCTGGGTTCGATTGTCCGCTGCATAAAGTTTATGCCATAAACTACAGATTATTTACTGCGTGTTCACGGTTGAAAACAAAACCAAAGCAGTGCGTCTGTTTCCTTTCAGTTTCTCTTTGCTTTTGCTTATATTTTGTTTTCGTTATTTTTTAAAATTTTATTAGCCCTAGGTTTGTGTTAGTTTTGGGCTATCGGGCATTTTGTAACCATGGGTCTTTCGATTCAATGGCATACAAAGCATATAGTAAAAAAAAAAAAAACAGGAAAAAGAAAGAAAGAAAAAAAGAAAAAAAAAGTAGAGGATTTTTTTTTTTTTGTGGATGCACAAATCACACTCACCCTTTTTTTTTTATTATTATTATTATTTATCATACACTGATCCTAATCCGCCACAAAGAGTCGGGTTGCCTGGTCTGCTCCGCGTGCAACAAGGACAAGGAGGTCTTTGAGGCCCACAACACCATCGACGACATAGTCTTCCGCCCGGGCTTCTCTATCTCCATCTCCAACCACGTCCGCGACCTGGTCAACAAGATCACCGAGGGCGGCGAGTTCGGCATCGGCGCCTGGTTCCCCGTCCTCGTCGGCGCGTGCGCCTACGTCGTCAGCCGCAGTCGCAGCAAGAACCAGATTCCCATCGCTGACGTTGCCGCCTCCGTCGGCTGTGAAGTCTACGAGCACGGCCCGATGGTGGCCCAAGCTACCTGGGCCTGCAGCTCCCTGAATTCGGCATCGTCGCGTCGTTCTACCGCGCCATCCGGATATTAGTGTCAAGATCGTCGTGAAAAATTCGCCATTTGTGTTGCAGTACAAGGAGGTTGAGCCGAGGGTGTTATGACCAACGCACAGGGAGCTCTTCATGGAAATGGTGTCGTATGGGTGTCTCTCATTTACTGATTAAACGCCGTCGTAGTTTTAATATTTGGTATTTGTATTATTTTATTATTCCATTACTGTTGTAACGTCGGGTTGTGTGGCTGTGGACTTGGTATTTGAACTTCCGGAGTCATGGGAAGAGGGGGATGCATAGAATTGGTCTTGTATTTAGAGCCCAGGGAAAGCTCGAATCTCCCCTATCGTAATAGAAATTTCAATTTCTTCTTTTTTTTCTTATGTGAATTCTCCTTTGTTCATCGAATCCCTGACATTTGATATCAAAGCCAGCAAGGGAGTTTCCATGGCGAAGGGACAACAAGACAATGCTCCGAAAACGCAAGAGGCGCTGCAGAAACAATTGGATCAACAACAGGGCACTATTTCTGAATTGACTGGACGATTTGAAGTGTCATTCGCAGGCTTGTCGGAAAAATTTGATCAGATCTGGGAGTTGCTGCAGTCGGAGCAGAGAAACAAAGAGGGTGCGACAGACCATCGTTGGACTGAGGAGCGACCTGTTTTCCCGCGCGGGTTCAGGTTGGACCTGCCACGATTCGACGGCTCCGACCCTGCTGGTTGGATCTTCAAGGTGAATCAGTATTTTGATTGTCATAATGTTCCATTCCAGCAAAAGATGATGGTTGCTTCCCAACACATGGAGGGTGAAGCTCTGGTCTGGTATCAGAATGGATTGGACACGGGACAGTTCTCTTCGTGGGAAACCTTAGCTGTGGCCTTGCAGATCCGGTTTGGCCCGTCCGTGTTCGATGACCCTATGGAGGCTCTCATGAGATTGAGGCAGATGACAACGGTTAGTGCTTATACGTCCCAATTTGAAGTTTTAACTAACAGATTGAGGGGATTGTCTGAACAGCTCAAGATGAGCTGCTTCCTGAGTGGGCTGAAAGACAAAATCCGTCTACCCGTCACAATGTTTAATCCCACTACCTTGGGTGCAGCCTTTGGGTTAGCTAAATTGCAGGAAGAATATATCCTATCAACTAGGAATTCTTGGCGACAGAAAAACGTTGGTGTTGAAGGAAAACCAGTCAATGATAAGGGTTCCCATGAACAGGGTGTTAAGTCCCTACAACCATACAAAAGCATCCAGTCAACACACATGGATGAGAAAAGGAGGAAGGGGTTATGTTTTCATTGTGAGGACAAGTGGCACCCGGGGCATGTATGCAAGAAACCAAGGGCCTACTTCATCCAATATGATACTGATATTGACGACCAAATCGAGGTGGAAGGGAATACCTCCTCTCAGACGGAACCAACCCAGGCATCACTTAAAGAGGAATTGGAGGTCTCAGTAAATGCGATATCAGGTTGTGTGAGTGGACAAGCTATGCGTTTGCATGGATATTTGGGTTCCAGTGTGGTGGAAATCTTGGTGGATTCCGGCAGCACCCATAATTTCCTCAATCCAGATGCGGTGAAGCAAGCTAAGGTACGATGTAAGGAGGATGCCAGGCTGCAGGTTTGTGTAGCAAATGGGGAAAAAATCACTACCCAGGGAAGTGGTCAGGAGTGTGTTAAAATCCAAGGAATTAAGTTTCCCATACCTTTCCACGTTCTGTCCTTAGGGGGTTGTGATTTAGTCTTAGGAGTACAGTGGCTGAGAACCTTGGGACCCATTATTTGGAATTTCGTGGACATGACGATGAGTTTTAATTGGGCTGGACAGACCATACGATTGCAGGGCTTATGTTCAAATAATTCCCAAGTAGTGATGACAGCTAAGAGTTTAAAGTCCGACTTGGTAATCAAACAAGGGTGGCTTTTACAGCTCTCACTCTCAAATGAGAAAGCAGTCCTGGGAAAGGAGCATGAAGACATCACAGTATTATTGGAGGAATTTGCTGGCATCTTTAAAGAACCGAGTGGACTACCACCAAGGAGGCTTTTTGACCACCCCATTAATTTGAAGATTGGTACGTCCCCTATCTCAGTTAGACCCTACAGGTACCCCCACTACCAAAAATGTGAGATAGAGAAAATTGTTCAAGAATTATTATTATCTGGGGTGGTGAGACCCAGTCAAAGCCCTTACTCTTCCCCGGTTTTATTGGTTAAGAAGGCTGATGGTACGTGGAGGATGTGTGTAGATTATAGAGCACTTAGCAAAGAGACCATCAAAGATAAATTCCCAATCCCTGTTATAGATGAGTTGCTAGACGAATTGGCTGGGGCCCAAATTTTCTCAAAGTTAGATCTGCGGGCAGGTTATCATCAAATTAGGATGCGGGATGAGGACATTGCAAAAACAGCTTTTCGGACTCATGAAGGCCACTATGAATTTTTGGTCATGCCTTTTGGCTTGACGAATGCTCCAGCAACCTTCCAAGGATTGATGAACAACATTTTCAAGCCACACTTGCGGAGATATGTTCTAGTCTTCTTTGATGACATCTTAGTCTATAGTAAAACTTTGAGTGACCATGTGGGGCATTTAAGAATGGTTTTTGAGTTGCTGCAGCAACACACCTTGTATGTGAAAAAGTCAAAATGTCGATTTGGAGAATCTGAAATTGAATACTTGGGCCATTTGATTTCAGGGAAAGGAGTTCAGACAGATCCTGTCAAGATATCAGCAATGGTGGACTGGCCTACCCCTAGTAATTTGAGGTCATTAAGGGGATTTCTTGGGTTAACTGGTTATTATAGGAAGTTTATTAAGGGTTATGCTTCTATAGCTGCGCCATTAACCGGGCTGTTAAAAAGAAATGCCTTCGTGTGGGATGATAAAGCTGCAGCAGCTTTTGACAGTTTAAAGTTTGCTGTTAGTCATCCTCCTGTTTTGCGTCTGCCAGATTTCAAGCACCCTTTCACAGTCGAATGTGATGCATCAGGCGTTGGTCTTGGTGTCGTGCTGATGCAGGAAGATCAACCCATAGCATACTTCAGCAAAGCCTTGAAGGGAAAGGCGTTATTATTATTGACCTATGAAAAAGAGTTACTGGCTCTAGTTTCAGCAGTGCAGAAGTGGAGACCATATCTTTTGGGCCACCCTTTTCAGATCAAGACTGATTAACAAGCACTTAAATTTCTAGTCGAGCAGAAGGTTGGAACAGAGGCTCAGCAAAAATGGGTCTCCAAACTGATGGGGTATGATTTTGTGGTGGTTTATAAAAAGGGGAAAGAGAACGTTGTGGCTGATGCTCTCTCACGAAAACCAGAATTGACAGATGGGCACCTGGCCCTGATATCCTTTCCCACACCAACGTGGATAGAAGAACTTAAGGATAGTTACCTTTTATGTTCAGACAGCCGAGATTAAGTCTAAGCTACAGAGGGGTGAAACAGGACCTGAACACTTCACGCTGCAACAGGGGCTGTTATTGAGGAAGGGAAAAATGGTGATAATTCCTCACTCACTGTTTCACTCTAAAATTATGGAATATATCCATAATAGTCCACAAGCGGGGCATGGGGGATATCGAAAGACCCTGCACCACGTTAAGAGGGATTTTTGGTGGGCGGAAATGCGGAAGGACATCAAGAAAATGGTGAAGGAATGTGACGTGTGTCAAGTCTATAAGAATGAGAATATACAGACCCCAGGATTGCTGCAGCCCTTACCAATTCCAAAACGTCCTTGGTTAGATATCTCCATGGACTTCATTGAAGGCCTACCCTCTTCTCATGGCATCTCAGTTATATTTTCTATCGTTGACCGTTTCACTAAATACGCCCATTTCTTTCCCCTCTCACATCCTTATAACGCCGCTACAGTGGCACAAGTATTTTTACATGGCGTTTTAAAATTACATGGTCTTCCCCGTACCATCGTTTCTGACCGGGATGCTGTATTTACCAGTGCATTCTGGGGGAAACTATTCCAATTACAATGAGTCACCTTGCAATTTAGCTCAGCCTATCATCCGCAGACAGATAGGCAAACGGAGGCCCTGAACAAATGTGTGGAAGGGTACCTACACTGCTACTGTGGGGACAGACCCAAGGAATGGTCGTCGTGGTTATCACTGGCTGAGTGGTGTTATAACACCAATGTGCAGGCCACCATTAAAATTACTCCTTTTGAAGCTCTTTATGGCTACCCTCCTCCTAAGGTTCTGTCATATATACCAGGAATCACAGCAATAGCTGCCATGGATGCTCAGCTCAAGACACGAGAGGAGGTATGGGCGTCATTACAGGAAAACATCAGCAAGGCACAACATCGAATGAAACATTTTGCTGACAAACAACGGACTGAAAGGTCATTTGAGGTAGGTGATTGGGTTTATTTATGCCTGCAACCGTATCGCCAAAAATCAGTGGCCATGCGGCATAACATGAAGCTAGCACCGCGCTTTTATGGACCCTTTTGTATCTTACAGAAGATTGGGACTGTGGCATATAAACTCCAGCTTCCCACCACCTCTTCGATTCATCCGGTATTTCATGTGTCTTCTCTCAAAAAGAAATTGGGACAATCTATCAACCCTCTTCCCACCCTGCCTCCAACCGATTCATCTGGACACCTACAACCTGAACCACAAGAGATCCTAGGTCGCCGTCTACGTCAACAAGGCAACCGAGCAGTCACTGAGGTGTTGGTAAGGTGGGTGGGCACTTCAGAAGTGGATGATTCGTGGGAAGTCTTGTGGAAGTTACACCAGATCTATCCACATCTAATTGGGACCGTCCTGTAGTTGGTGCTTGACGTGTGCTGCTGAAGAGTCGAACTTGTGGGCAAGTTCTTCCAGGACAGGGGACTTGTTATGACCAACGCACAGGGGAGCTCTTCATGGAAATGGTGTCGTATGGGTGTGTCTCATTTACTGATTAAACGCCGTCGTAGTTTTAATATTTGGTATTTGTATTATTTTATTATTCCATTGTTTTCCCTTACTGTTGTAACGTCCGGCCGGGTTGTGTGGCTGTGGACTTGGTATTTGAACTTCCGGAGTCATGGGAAGAGGGGGATGCATAGAATTGGTCTTGTATTTGGAGCCCAGGGAAAGCTCGAATCTCCCCTATCGTAATAGAAATTTCAATTTCTTCTTTTTTTTCTTATGTGAATTCTCCCTTGTTCATCGAATCCCTGACAGAGGGCGTGCAAGCACGGTGAAAACAAGGCCGGGTTGGAAGAAATTTGCTTTCGCTTGGTAGATGATGTTAGCGAGTGTCTGTCGAAGGATGATATGGATGGTGGCTATAGTGGCTTCTTGAATGATGCTGAGAGAGAGGAGAGTAGGATTGGGGGTGTGGGGGGAAATGATACACTGAGGTCTGCAGGGGAGAGTGGTGGAAGTGGGTGTTTAAATCCGCGGCTGGGTTTTGATAGCTTTGAGCAGTTCAAGGCTTTCCATGATGAGTGGTTGAGAACTATACCAAGTTTTTGAATGATGTTGCCCAACACTTGAGTAATAACAGCAATGGGAATGATGAGAGTGGACACGGCTATCCGGGGGAGGAGAGGAAGAATGAGAGCAACTCAATTTTGGTTTATGTCAGTTAATTCATGAGCAATTCTAGGCTAGGAAAGCTCCGTTTTTTAGGCCAAATGCTAAGTGAAGTTCAACATCTCCAAGATAAACCCAATGTTCCAAAGCTCCAAGGTAGAAATGGAAGAGAACCAAGTACATAACTTGTTCCCGTTGTACAGGCCACTAAACTATCCAGACCCTTCCAAAAATTGTTATTTTAAAATTCATGTGATCCCTACAATTATATGTTTTTGAAACCGTTTTGAAATAGTAGACTTTATGGACTAAAATGTTAAGGTTATAGAAATTATGGTGCTTGAATTAACTCGTATAATGAGGCCAGGTACACATACTAGTTTCCTCACTACTTATAACACCCCTATTCTTTTCTTTGTCATGTACTGGGGACCTATATCATAATTTTATTTAAAGCAATGGAATTGATAAAATTTAACAATTTTCGGTAGACTGTTCTAAGACTGGGATCTTAATTGGCCTGAATGGTGAAATTATACCTTCAAGGCCACTAAACTATGGGAAGGGTGAAATACCAAGCATTTTGACA